>CM032336.1:23553098-23825598 GCA_019022515.1 Quercus aquifolioides
CTATCTAAGGAGCACCCCCTAAAATTTCTAAGAATGAGATTAAAAATCCTAGGGCTAAGAAGGCTAACTCTGAAAAGCCTAAACAGAAGAAGCAGCATCTCTGTCATCACTGTGGAGCAGCCAGTCATACTCGACCTAATTTCTATAAGTGGTTAGCCACTCAACAGAGTAACGGCATGATCGCATCGGGAAACCAGAATCAGTTTCCATCATCTCTTGCTCCTCTTAGAGATCTTCTCAAAGCCTTCATGTTCCTTTCGAACTTGAACGGTTTTAACTCTTCCCCCTCACCGCTGGATTAAGGATTTGCTAGACGGAAAGTTTCTTCCAAGGTGTGGAAGGAAAAGGGCTCCAAGTGATTCTATCACTTTTCTTTCTCTCTTCATGCTTTTGTGTTTGCATTACTTGTGTGTTTTACTTTATTGTTTTGAGTTAGTCTAGTTTTATGCTTTGCTTTGTTTTGTTTAACATGTTTTTGTTTTGTTTTGCTTTGTTTTGTTTTTCATTCAAAAATAAAAAATACAAAAAAATTGAAAAATACAAAAACAGTGTGTGTTTATGTACATTGGTACTTGTGTACCTTGGATGGCTATTGAAACAAAGTTTTCTAAATTTTGTATCTCTTGTAGCTTAGATGAGCATCTCTATGCACAACTAAGCAAGTGAGCTTTGTGGCTCTTGTTTGAGATGAGTAAGATTAAGTAATCTCTTGTACTTAACACTCGTATCACTCTTTTTGATGGGAAGGACTGGAAAATCCTAAAAGAAAGGCATAAATAAGCATCTCACCATTGTTGTCCGCCAATCATGAAATGACATCTGTATGCTTCAGCATAGTAAAAGTGCAATGTCAATGACATTTGTATGCTTCAGCATAGCAAAATTGGAATGTCAAATGCTTAACATCATTGGGTATTTCTTTTCTTTCTCTTATATGCCCATGCATGATTTGCTTAAAAAGAAAAATATGCAAAGAAAAATAAAAAACAAAAAGAATAAAAATGCTTTATATATGATTGCAAGCGTGTATTCTAGGATATGTGGGAGTTATCGGATGTACCTCGAAGGTGATAGTCCCCATCAAACAGTTATGATTGTGTGTGAGTTAAAGTGATTTTCTCATAGCTCAAATTGTCATAACATGTATACACTTATGTAATCTTGTGATATTTTTCACACACAACATGCAATATTCTTTGCTACTTTTGATACATGTGCAGGTACAATGTGATTTGGCCATCACAAGGTTTACATGTGTTAATGTATGCTTACTAAACTGTCTTGACTTGTTTTTGAAATATAAAATTGGTTAGACTTGTTTAGTGTATGTGTGTGTTTTGGGATCTAAATGCTTATCAATTTTATTGATGAGAGATGATTTTGAGAGCTTAAAATGTTGATTGGATCATTGGTTGAATTGCATGTTTGATTACATTCATATTTGTGTTTTTCTCTTCTTGAAAAACTATTTTTAAGCAATCTCGACACCTCTTGATACTTGGCTTATCTATCGAGCTCTTCAGTTGCTTTTTATCGCAATCTCAACACCTCTTGATAGCTAGGTGGATCGATTGAGAAAGTTTTTGTCCCCTCGATAGCTCCTCGATAGCTCCTCGATCCATCGAGCTCATGTTGCTATGGACACCTCTAGACACCTTCTTGATAGCTGTATCTGTCGAAGTTTTTTAAAGCTCGACACCTCTCGACACTTGTTATCTGTCGAGAATTACTGAATCCCTATATAAAGGGTCAGCGCAATCTGGTCTTCATTTTGCTCGATCTCTCTCTCGATCTATCTGGCTTTTCACCTCCTAAACCCCTTTTACTCTCTCTAAACCTCTTTCCTAAGAGATTTTCAGCCTTAATCAAGTTTCTCTTCACTTGGTAAGTGTCTAAATCCCTCATATTCATGCGTTTCATGTTTTTAACCTAAGTTTTTGGGATTTTTGAAAATTTTGGGGTTTTTCAAAATCAAAGAGGTTTTTGCAAAATTTTTGGGATGGGTTTTGAAGATTTGTTCTTAAAAACTTCATGCATTGCATTTCATGTGCATTATAACTATATTTTCATGCATTTAGATGTGTGTTATATATGTTATCTGATTGTGTGCTAGTAGGATTGGATTGGGCTGAGCCCATGATGCAATTTCCTTTGCACGTCACATGTTCATGCATTTTCATGCATATGTCCTTTACATTCACTATTCTTGTATTTTGAACTGTTTTGGGACTTTTCTTAATGTTTCTTTCTTCCCCCCTCTTTCTAGTTTATGTTAGTGCGTCATGGCACCAAAACGTAAGTCTGCTCTGTCCCAGAACCCTCTTCGTTCTGGGGCATTCACTTCCTCTGATCCTACTCCTTCTTCTGTTCAGTTCTGTGATGAGCAGTCCCGAAAGGACTTCTCGGAGAAATTTTCTCGACGAAGTGTTCATTCGGAACGCCAAGTCATTTTGTCGGACTTCTTCGACACTGACCTACCCACTGTCATTCACAGTAGGGGTTGGGAGTCACTGTGTGATGTCCCAGTCACATGTCCATCCGTGTTGATCCAGGAGTTTTACTCCAACATGCATGGATTCGATTATTCAGTACCTCTTTTTGTTACTTGCATTTGAGGTACGCGCATTGTTGTCACACCGGATATTGTATCCGATGTGCTTCGTGTCCCAAGGTTAGAGCATCTCGACTACCCTAGTTGTGAGCGTTTGAGGACTGTGTCCAAAGACGAGCTGATGTTCGCTTTTTGTGAGGGTCCCGCTGATTGGGGTGAGCGTCAGTTTACTCCATGTTCGACCTTTGCTAAAGGTCCTAGAATCATGAACATGGTGATGACTTTTGTTTTGCATCCCTTATCTCACTATAACACTATTACAGAGCCCCGTGCTCGATTTTTGCTATCTCTTCTTGAGCATCTCACTATAGATTTTCCCTCACATTTCATTCTTTCTATCATAGATGTGTATAGGGATTTGGCGACCCATAATAAGCTCATCTTCCCTTCAACTATCACGAGGATTTTACGCTATTTTTCTGTCCCCTTTCCTGTTTCCGACCACTTCCATGTTATGAGTGCCATAGACGCCGCTACCGTTAAACGGAGCGAGGCGTAGGTACGGCAGCTCCTCCCACTTCTTCAGCTCCATCCACCTCCGCTCCCTCTACTTCTGCGGGAGGTGTGACCCTTGATGCGATCATGGCACAGCTTCAGCACATGGATGCTCGCCTTGACACTCTCACTGATGAGTTTTTGGCCTATCATGTCTCAAGAGAAGTGAGATGAGGGTTGGAAGAATGAGAATTGGAGATGCATATAGTCAAGGAGTTAAGAGCATTAAACACTTTCTTTAACAATATGCTATTTTCACTCAAATCTGGTTTACCCTTTTTAGCACTACTTCCAAGAAGCTCAAGTTTCTCTTTTCTTTTGATTCTTTTAAGAGCATGAAATTTAGAGCAACGAGGTCTTAGATGACCAAAAGCACCACAATGGTGACAAACAATGTGTTTAGGTCCACTAGGCTTTTTGGGAAGGGATCTAGCCATATGATTTTGTTTTCTCTTCAACTTACGACATTAAGGTCTTATATGACCAATAACACCACAATGGTGGCAAGTTGGAACAAACTTAGATCCATCCAAAATCTTAGTTTGAGACCTAAACAGAGGCTTTGACTTAACAGCCTTTCTCTCCACCTTTTGATTGCTTATATGTGGAGGAATGTACACCGATTTGTCCTTTAAGGTAGAACACACAATAGGCACAAAATCAAGTACCACAGCATGATTGCAACAAATATTTTCATCATTTTTAGCAATAGGTTCAGCAATCAAACACTTGGCATGCATCTTAAGAGATTTATTTTCACATTTTAGCTCATCAATAAGTTTAGCATCCAAGTCCATATTCAAACATTCAAACTCTTTCAACTTTTCAAGAGAATTTTCAGCAAGTTTCTTATATTTCTCAACCAATTTGTTAGATTCATTGAGCTTAACAATCAAATCATCATTTTCACAAAATAACTTGCTCAAATTCTTTTGAAACTTCTTAGCATTTTTCTTCAAAAGTATGATGTTAGGAATATCAAAAACACCCAAAGATTCATGTAACAAAGCACCACAATCATGAGGATTATCACTTATAGAGGCATTTTCACAAACACGTGGCATGTTACATTCATCAACATCCAAAACATGCATAGAGGCATACAAAGCACTATCCATGGCAAATAAACACAAGGGGTCAAGGATCACACTTAGGTATTTAAACTACAACAAGTGTACCCGCTCTGATACCAAATTGAAAGTTCAAATAGTGTGTAAAACACCTATGAATGTTTAGACCCCCAAATATAAAAATACCAATACAAGCTTATAATCAAACAATATATGTGCGGAATATGAATATAAGCTAAACCCAAATAGGTAACACACTCTAAACCATAATTAATCACAAACATAGCAGTAATTAAAAGGTAAAGAGAAAGGGAAGAAAGATGCAAACACAAAGATAACACGGCGATGTGTTATCGAAGAGGAAACCGAAGTACTCAGCGTAAAACCTCTCTACCGCCCTCCAAGTAGTCAATAATCCACTAGAGAATGAAGTAGGAATACATGAATAGCAGAAGAGCCTCCAAGCCTAATCTACCTAGTGCACCTAAGCCCTCCAAGCTTCTTGCTTCAACAGGGTTACGCCGAACCTTATCTTCTCTAGCTTACCGAATCCCGCAATAGCCCATTGTATCAACCAAAATGAATTGGTCCCTTCTGAACTACTTCCCAAGCACCAAAATATCTCCTCACAGATATGGATATGGTGAGATAAGGATTTGGCTAAATGTACTTCTCAAGGATATATCAATGGAGAGGGTGAGAGTAGAGGAATTTGGAGAATCAAAGGATGAAGATTGTGGATGAGTTAATCTTGTTTTTCTCTAGGGTTTCTCTCTCAAAATTCTCTTTGGAAGCTCTCTACATTTCGTGGGTATAAGGGTATTTATAGTAAGGTGTATGAGGAATGCGAAGAGTCAGTTACAACCAAACAGGGCGTTCTAGCGAATTGAGCTCGCGACTAGAATGAGTCGCAAGTTTGAGTCATGAGCTAATTGTCTGGCCAGACTAGAAGTTTTGTCCTGCAGTGCAACAATTGACGTGACCCTTCAGCTCCCCCTACATGCTTCACACGTGTGCCATTCTGGCGACTTGCCAGTCGCGAGATCCAGTCGGGAGACTCCCTTGAATTGCACACTTCTGAGATTTTTTCACACTCTTTCACACACTACCCTTACATAATTCCCACCTAAATGCAGGGTATTTAATTGCTAAAATACAAGCAAATTTGGCATAGAATAAAGCCAACAAATAATTGAATAAATTCAACCTTACAGGGACTATCAGTGTCTTCTCCTTCTTCCTTAAGACCCGCCACTTTGATGATTGTTCGCCAGGAAAAATTCGGCGTGCTGGCTCTCAGTCACAAGCCAAACTATTTTTCATCCTCTAGTGCCGCAACTCTTTTCTTCAGACGTGATGGGTAGCCCTTGTCATGGTGAGTGAGTCTGCCACACCAATAACAGATGTTTGGCAGCCTCTCGTACTTAAAATTCACCCAACTCGCCGATCTATCTCTCCTCATAATCTTTCTACCTCTGCATAACGGGTTCGTTGGGTTGATAGCTATTTGAACTCTTAAAAAATTGCACCCCTCACCATCCCCCATCGCCGTCTCTTCCCCATCAATCACACCTGCCACCAAGGCAACCTCCTTTGCTACTGCCATAGAAAAATTGCCGATAGGCAGATTGTGGACCTGTACCCAAAAGCTAGTCCTATCAAATTTCAGGTTTCGCACATCAATATGCTTCGAGACTTGTTTTAGGACCACTAGATGTTTGTCGAACGGCCAGGTTTCTCCCTTCAGTACACGGTCTACATCCCTAGAATCCTTAAACTCGAATAAAACCCTATGGTGTCCCATATCTCTTACTTCAAAACCCTTCTGAGTACGCCATAGTAGTTTGAACGTACGTGCAATAACCTCCATATTTAGCACTCGGCTAGCAAAGAAGCAGGCTGCCATGAAATTTGTCTCTTTGATTTCATCTTCTTCAACTAGGTATTGGTTGCCCTTATGCTCCGAAAGCGAAAACTTCTTCCACTCCTCGGACAGTGACTCCATGATACTCTAAAAGCAAGACAGAGAAGCAAGGAAACCCCACGCCTAACCACAAAGGTAGGCACCGACTTTCACTGACTGCTATGGCAACGAGAGCCCTAGGTCAGGAAAACTCTCTCTGAATTTGTATATTCCTAATGCATTTACAGTCACATATTAATCTTTTGAAGAAGCTTACACTCTCACCAAAGTCCCAAAAATATTTTGACATTTATAACATATTCATATTTGCTGAAAAATGCTGAATATCTTTTTTTTTTTTGTTTTTGTAAAATTGAGTTTCAATCTAATGGTTGTATGTGAAACAGAGGTTACTAAGTCCAGGGGCGGAGGGAGGGCTTCCATCTAGTAATGATTAAAAAAAAAAAAAAAAAAAAAAACCTACTGCTATTCGCCTATACGGAATAGGAATCACAGCAGCCTAATACTAATAGAACTACGAAAAAAAAAGTATATATATAATATAAAGCACCCCTGACACCTCCCATAAAAATAAAAAAAATTCTTTTGATTCTAGTCTCTTTCAGTTTGTACCTTAGAGTTTCTCTTGAGTTTTTAAAAGCATTCAAGCTTAGTTTTTAAAAACAGTCAAGGGAAGATCAATGAATGAATGATTGTTTAATCACATATATTGAGAAAGATATATTTAAGATTATTGAGTGTGAAGAAATTATGCAACGGTTTCAAAATATGAAAATTCATCGAGGGTAATTGAGTAAATTAAGCTAGGTGTGAAAAAATAAATTAAAGTTTATATTTTATGTTTGATTTTGTATGACAATTACATTATTTTGTTATTAATTTTGATTAATTTTTTTTAGATTAGTTTTTTACTTTTAATCTTGTCCCTCCTGATCTAAATTCCTAGCTCCGTCACTAACTAAGTTGAATATCATTTTTTGTCTCTTAGGGTCGAGACTTAGTGATATTGATTGTATGCATGCAGTTAATTGATGCCAAACTTATATACAAGAAAGAAGAGTTTAATGGAGCTTCATAGGGCAAGGTTTCCATTTAGTGCACTAATGCATTTGACTTAATCGTGGTCAATTTTAGACACATATTGTGTCTGTGTCCTATCCAGTGCTTACATGCATTGGATACTAGCCAAACCTTCAAGATTAAAAAAAGTTAATGGCAAATTTTGCCCCTTAGGTGTTTTTTTTTTTTTTAAATTATTATTATTATTATTATTGGTGGTGGTAGGAAATTGTTGGTTTGTTCTAATAAAAAAAGCGTTTAGGTTTTGGGTTGTGTTTATTACATACTCTCCAGTTATACACAATTTAGTTTTTGAATTAAAATCATATCTTGAAGTCACAATTTCAGTTCAAAAATTGAATTGTGTATATTTTGTGTGCAAGGAGTAGTGTGTTACTTTAGTTTCTTACCCTTTTCCTTAATCACATCAAGGATTTCTTTTATGGACAAAACTTAGGTACAGTACCTTAGGTACTGTTCCTTAAGTTTCTCTCTTAAGATTCTACTACATGGATACTTATTTAAAAAATACACTTCCATCTCATGAGAAAAAATTTACATGACAAAATTTTAGGAGGAGAACTTAAGGAATAACACTTAAGTACTATACCTAAGTCTTGCTTTTCTTTTATTTATGACAGCACAAAGGCACAAAGTCCAAAACCAGGGAATATCATATTGATTGGATAAGGGAAGTTATCCATGGAGGCCCATAACTTATAAGGCTATGTGCACGGGCTTGAATATAAATACAAAATAAGTGGATGGACCACGAACACTTTAAATCATCCAAAGTATTTTTTGCATATTTCTTATGCATTTTTTTCCACCATTAAACATGCAAGAAGACCAAAAAAAAAAAAAAAAAAAAATCAAGAAGAGAACTCTGACCAGGCCAATTCAACGAACTTTTTCAACACAACAATGTTTGTTTTTCTTCTTACAAAATAATGTGTTACATAATTAATTTATAATGAGATTTATTATTTTGCATGAAATACAAGTATGTTTCAAAATAAATAAACATTCATGGGTCCTAGAAATGGACTGTACATAGAAAAGTCTTTCTTATCATGAATGAATTTTATAGTTAGTCAAAAAGAATATATGTACTCCAAATATTACAAAACCATTTAATATATAATAAGATCTATTCAATTACGTACAATAAGGAAGCACATGTCCCTTTCAACAGCCCCCCAATGCCCAGTCTTTTTTTTGGATCCCTTTTTCATTTTTCCATTCATTATCTTCCCAAGATTCCTTTCAAAATTTCAAGTTCTTTCTTTTAGGACTTCCTGGATTGAGAGCTATTTCTACTGTAATTTGTTGATATTAGACCTTTTCTGTTTACATTAATTGAGATTTCTTAAAGTAGTTCAAGGATACTGCAAATGCCAAGTGACACTCATAAAGTTTGCTTATTTCAGCTTCAATTTTTTTAAAGAATAAATCACACCATAGTTTTTTTGGAGTCATTTTAAAGGAGAGACGTGAGATTTAAACTATAAACGTTTCTATTAAAAACAATTTTGACATCCACAGTTTGGTGATATAAATGATCATCCACATGCAACTTTAATTAAGTAATTGTTTTAATAGTCATATAATTCATTTAAATTATCCGATGAGTTATGTAATTAAATACACATGGATGACTATTTGATTGCTACATAATGGGTTTGATACGATTCCTCCATATTGTTTGATTAGATAACTTTATATTTTTTTCAACTTATGTACGTACTGCAACTTCCTTTTAACACGGGCTTCTTCCATATTGTTTTATAAGATAACTTTATATTTTTTCAACTTATGTACTACTACTTCCTTTTAACATGGGTTTCTTCCATATTGTTTTATAAGATAACTTTATAGCTAATGCTTATTAAATACTCCTGCCCACTTTTTGGTTTTGGGTTTATTAAATGTCATTCTGTTTCTTTGGTCTTGAAATAGAGCACAAATTCTAAACGAATCATTGAGAAACCTTAAGTCCTCCGCTAGCATGCCTTGCACTGAATTTTTTAGTTTGTCCCTACCATATTATAATTTGAACCTTTTATGGGTCCACATTAACCAAAATAATAGAAATTCACATATATTACACTCAGTATTTATCTAACTACTAATAGTTCATAACTTGAGTTTTGGCTCTAAAAAAAATTAAAAATAGATCATTCATGTGAGAAATATCTCAATAGATAAATACAATATTATGAATAAGCATTTTTTTGTAGATTTTTTTTTTTGTATAATTACATTAAATATCACTTAGTATTTAAATGAATAGCTTTTAATTTTTCAAATTGGTCTCAAATATTAATATTCACATAATGTGTGTAAGTGCGTGTATCATATATAAAATTTACCCCCCCCCCCTCAACTCAAATCCTGGCTCTGCCACTGGCACTACAACTTCCTTTTAACATAGGTTTCTATAAAAAGAGAGAGTGATGAGGCCGCTAGAGTACTCAGGTTAGAAACAATTTTTAGGTTTGCCTTTTTGCCCAAAACGACATAGTTTTAGGCGTGAGAGAGGATTTTTATTTTTTTGGGTCAGGCTTATTGCGGCGGCTCCAACTGCCCCTATAGGGCCTAACTTAGGTAAGGACCCTATAGTGGCGGTTGAGAGGCGCTACTATAGGTTAAGTCTATAGCCGCATTTCTTAAAAATGCGGCTATAGGTTAGCTATAGCCCCGTTTTTTAAACGTGGGTATAGGTCTTCCTTTAAAAAAAAAAAATATTTGGCAGGATCTATAGCCACGTTTTTTGAACATAGCAATGGACCCCTATCCAAAAAAATGCAGCTAAAAACACTTACAAATGTGGTTATAGGTTAGTTATAGCTGCGTTTTTTTGTAAACACGGCTAAAAAAAGGCGGCCATAACCCGTGTTTTTAGTAGTGAGAGATGACCCAAAATTTAATATTGAAGAAGGAAGAATAATTAGTTAATTATTCCAAAAGGAGAAATTATTGACAAATCGTATTCATAAACACAGTGCAGTGCACAAGTCACACCACAAGAATCTCGGTAAGGAGGCTCCATCAGCCTATAAGAGGCATTGTAAGTGCCATATAGGGGATCAGTTTACGCTAGGCCTCTTAGAATGGATATTCACCGTAAAGAACTTGTAAAGAAGTGGAAGAAAATGCCTTGGGTTTCAAGAACTTTGTAAAAAAGTGGGGAAAAAAATATTTAAGTATTTTGTTTATATTAAATGTTATAAATCTAAAAAGATATATCTTGTTATTTAAATTTTTTTTAAAAAGGCATATTTTGCACATCCTATGCTTAAAGGGATATAGGATGCAAAGTTAAATTTCCCTATTAATTTACAAATGGAGTAAAAGGCTGAAGAATATGGCTATACTAGGAGTGTAGCTAAAAAGACTGATAGATTATTATCTTGAGAGAGAAACAAAAAATGGAAACTTCTTCAAGTGCTGCTCAATTTGTTTGATTCAGTACTTAGTATCACTTCATCCAGAAAGATGATACGTTGCCAACTTTCTAGTTCGACCACATATATTGTCACACTGGCCCTTATATGAATTAGGACTGCATCTAATTTATCATTCTCTATGAGGAGTGATAAACATCTCTATGAGGTAGGGCCAACATGATTTCTAAAGAGAATGTAATGCGTCTAAAGCAGTGGCGACGCCACACGTAACTCAGGGTGTTCCCAGGAACACCCTGACCTGAAAAAAAACTTGAAAAAAAAAAATTTTTTACAAAATTTTTTATATTTGCTCTCTATTAGGAACACCCTCAATCAAAAATTAGGAACACCCTCAAATTAAAAAAAAAAAAAAATTTATTTGTTCTACTTTCAAGCCAAAACAAAAAAAAAAAGCCCAAAAAAATTTTTTGAACTAAAATCCGAAAAAAAAAAAATTGCAATAGAGCCAAGCCCATGGCAAGTCCACGGCAACTCAGCAAGCGGCCCAACAGATTACAGAACCCACGGATTCTCCAAAAAAAAAAACAAAAACAAAAAAAAAACAACAACCAAACCCCAATACAGAGCTGCACAGCAAATCAAATCATAAATCCTAAAGGCCTAAAGGAGTAAAGACAGAGCAAGCAACGCCTCAGGCTCAAGCCAACTGCCAACAGACGGAGTCACGGAGATCGGATCGGTCATGTCGCTCGCAGCTCGGTCGTCGTCGGAGATCGGTTCAGTCTAGATCGTCGTCGTCGCTCGGATCGCTCACCCCTCGTCGCTCGCCACTGCCCTCATCGGAGATCGCTCGTCGCGGGTCGCCTCGTCACTGCCTCAGCGGCCTCAGCCTTCAGGCCTCCTTGCTCGGCTGCTCCGGTGCTTCCTCCCTCAAGGTATTTCATTTACTAAACTAACTTCTCTCTCTAACTCTCTCTCAGTCTCTCAGTCTCTCTCTCTCTCTATATCTGAATCCTTTTTTTTTTTTTTGAGAAAAGCCTATCTGAATCATTCAAAGGAAAATAATGAGTCCCTTTCTCTCTTTATTCTTTAAGTCTAATTTAGTAATTTTCATACTTTGTCTTATCTGATTCTGTGATTGGGAAGATTGGGCTTTTATCTGATTAATATTTGGCTTTTATTTTTTTAACTTTTTGAATTTGGTTTTATCTAAATATTTTATCCGTTGGTGTTGGTGGATGTTGACGTGTTGTTGTTGTTGGTGTGTGTGTTTGCGTTGGACCGTTGGTGAGATATTAAATTATTAATTGTCTTTTTTTGTTTTATGGTTATTAATTGTCTTTTAGTGTAATGTGTATTGTGATTTGTAATTGTGAAATTTTCTGATTGGCAGCTGGCTCTTGTGATTGGAAAAATTTCTTGTCTGTTGAGTGGGGTGGGGTGGATGAACACATAGGGCCGGGTAAACAATAATTAGAGCAGTATAATGTGCACATCGGCCCATGGGATGTGTAATGTGCACATGGCTGGCTCTTTTAGTGTAATGTGCACATAGATGTGTGCTAGCTCAACTAATAAACAATAATTTAATTAACCAATAATTAATTGAGAAAAGCAACTAATAAACAATAATTAATAATTTAATTAACTAATACATTATAAAAGACAAACAAATTAAATTATATTAGGCTAAACAACAATTAATAATTTAATTATTAATGAAACAACAATACAACGAATTAATACAACAAATTATAGTTTATAAAAGACAAACAAATTAATGAAACAACTAAACAACAATAATTAATAATTTTATTAATATTTCAAATGAACTCATAGTTTATTGTATAGGTACCTTTGTTCATTTCTTTTCTTTTCATTTTTTTTCCTTTTGAGGTTTTTCGGTGTACAGAATGCAAATTTTTTTTGGTTTTAAGAATTTTTTTTTTTTTTTTTAAGCACAAACTTCATGCCAGCCAAATCTTGAATTTCGGTCGGTATTTCCCGAAACACCCGAAATAAACCGAAATGACCCGAAATTTTTTCAAAGTAGAATAGGAACACCCTGGACAAAATTCCTGGAGTCGCCACTGGTCTAAAGTAGGCATGGATATATGTAGTGGAATTGATGCCTCTTCAGAAGATTCACTAGCATATTTTCATCGGACCACTGGTATCTGACCCACATTCTCAATGCAATGGCTTTGCACACATTGTAGGTCCCTTTTTGAGGTTCTATAGTCACAAATGGTGAGTCATCTAGAATCTGATACACATGAAGAAGTTTTTATTTTTAAGAGTTGAAGAAAGCTGAAGAGGGATTTGATAAAATGTTTAAAGAAAAGCAGTCAGAAAGGTTTTCTGATAAGGACAAGAGATGAGCATTCAAGAGAAAGAGAGGAGGGGATGGATGGATGGAAGTTGACAACACTATGAGGAAAAGGTATTGCAAGAGCATTTGAAAGTAGTAGTATTAGTAGCATAATTGGTAGTTTTTGTCACTTCTTCCTTTTGCAATTCCATACACTTCCTCTTTTAGATCTTTCTCTCTTTTATGAATATTCCTGTTGATCCAATATTCCTACACTTATATATTAGCTTTTGTCTGTGTATAAGATTATTTCAAGACAGAGGCAGTAAGTTCTAATTTAAGCCAAAAACTGTAGTAGTCATGTGTAACTAAATGTTCTAAACTGTCAATCACATATGACTCTCTTTTTTTGGCTGTGTATCAATCACATAAAAATTTAGGCTTGAAGAGAAAAAAGCCTTTCAAATGTGTTATAGAACTCAACGGATCACATATGGGGTGCTATATGGAATCAGATTGGGTGCAAAGTACTTCTGGCTTTGATGTTCTGCACAATGGATGAATGCATGTTTTTTGGAATAGCAATTGTATCACACTACCACTTCTGAAGGGAAGGGAGTAGGAGGCACTAAAAGAAAGATTGCTAGTGTGCTGCAGCACAATGTTCAGTAGGGCTGAATTCTGAACCTAACTCTTCACAGCAGCAAGAAATGGCTATGGAATGAAGGGCCTAAGGGCAATAGTAAAGAAAATATATGAGGTCTACGGATACTTTGAATATATATTGAAGAGAGCTAGCTTCCAAAAAAAAAAAGAAAAAGAACTCATTCGAATTGGACATTACAAAGCAAATATTATTCTCAAAATCCCTTTGTAAATTTTTAGTTTCTTGGTTTGGAAAGGCTTAACATAAAAGCAACCTTATCTTCTATTTGTTTTGTTTTGCAGAAAGCAATACAGTGAAATGTCACCAGAATCATGTCTTATTCAGACAATGAAATCACCAATAATTGATTTTTACACAAGGAAAAGCCAAAAAGCACAAATAACATATAGTTTTATTCCTATAGTCTATATTAACATGTCAATTAAGAAAATATTAGAGTATAATTTCGGATAGAAAAGAATTGAACTTAATACATGTGGTTAACCCTAACTAGTTTGTTGAAGATCCACAATCAACCCCAAAATTTTTAAGGCTAAAGCTTGGTGGTTGTAGTCTATTTCAAAATTTTAAAATTCACCTGAAATTTACAAAAACATTTTCAGGATAAAATCTATATACAAAGCAATTGTAGTTCACTACTTCCCTACTAATTTTTCATGGGACAGATTCCTTTGACTTCCACGAGACCATTTAGTATGGATGAAATTTCCACCATATGTTCCTTCTCAACTGTATGGCTCCACATCTCCCTCTAGCCCTTTTTTTGATTCTATAAGGATGGCATTGGCACCATACAATCCTTACAATCTTTGGAGCTTGACTCCATCCACCTCAAACATTGATATGTGGTCACACTACCACCTTCATTTCCTTTTCATGACTTTTTTTTCTATTTCTTAAAGTTCAAAATGTGGTAAAACACTTTTGAACGTTTAGACCCCAAATTACAAATTATCAATTCAAGCTTATAATCAAACAATTAATGTGCGGAACATGAACATAAGCCAATGACGGAATTGATAAACAATCTAAACCAATTTAAAATCACATCCACAATAGATAATAAACGGTAAAGATTAAGGGAAGAGAGATGCAAACACAAAGACAACACGCGATGTGTTATCGAAGAGGAAACTGAAGCTCTCGGCGTAAAACCTCTCCGCCACCCTCCAAGCGGTCAATAATCCACTAGAAAATGTAGTTGAGATACATGAATAGCAATAGACCCTCCAAGCCTAATCTACCCAGGTACCTAAGCCCTCCAAGCTTCTTGCTCCAACGAGGTTGCGCCGAACCTTTTTCTTCTCTAGCTTACCGGATTCCGCTATAGCCCATAGCATCAACCAATAACCATTGGTTCCTTCCTAAACTGCTTCCCTTAACACCAAAAGACCTTCTCACAGACGTGGGTGTGGTGAGACAAAGATTTGGTCAATAACCTCTCAAGGATTTATCAATGGAGAGGAAGAGAGTAGAGGAATTTGAGGAGTCTCTTAGTGAAGATTGGGGATGAGGCAATCTTGTTTTTCTCTAAGGTTTCTCTCTCAAAATTCTCTCTGGAAGCTCTCTACATTTTGTGGGTATAAGGGTCTATATATAGTGGTGTGTGTTTGGAATACGAAGAGTCAGTTTTTGCCAAACAGGGTAAGTTGGCGGCTTGACCTCGCGGCTTGTCCAAGTCGAGAGTTCAAGTCGCGAAGTAACGGCCTGGCCAGCCTGGGACTTTTGTCCTGTAGTGCGACAGTTGGCGCGACCCTTTAGCTCCCCTGTGTGCTTCTCACGTGCCTGCATTTGGCGGCTTGCCAGTCGCGAGTCAGCCGCGAGTGCTAGCCGCGAAACTCTGCTTCTTTGCACATACTTAAGCTTTTCTTCACACTCTCTTCACACACTACCCTTACATGAATCCCACCTAAATACAGGGTTACTAAGTGCTAAATTACAAGCAAATTGGCACGGAATAAAGCCAACAAGATGGTTGATAAATATCAACCTTACAACCTCCCCCTTTGGCTATTCCGTGACAAAACCCTAAAACAAACTCTAGACTTAACGCGTGAGTTGCGAACAGTTGGAAAACTCACTCACACCTAACTCTAGAATCTGTGAAGCTTTAGAACCATAAGAACAAGAACTCCTGAAACACAACAACACAATAAGTTCATTGTATGCAGAAAACTTGTAAAGCATATGGAACAAGCACAATGCGATCAAGCACAATAGAGTAAAGCAATAAACCATGGCAAGACCAAAAACAGGTAATCACTTCATACAAGTGATCACAATGTTCATTCACACTTGGAATGAACATCCGGACATTCAAGTTGGCAAACACAAGGCAAATCACTTGAATGACCAACACTCAACCAATGCACAGTACATGAAGTATGTGCATCTAGGAAAAATCCTACAAGGGCACAAGAGTGACAGTACTCAGAAGAAAATGCATGACATTTAGTTAGAAGTACTGATTTAACAAAGCACAAAGGCTGCATAAAGCATGGTACAAACCACAAAGGCCTACAAGTGTGCATAAAAACAAACCCTTAAAGCTTACAAAAGCAACATAGGTACAAGCAGATAAACCTTAAAAACCTACAGAGGTACCAGGTACAAATAATAAAGTACTTCCCTATCATATCACTCCCCTATCATGAATCATAGGAGCTGTGATGAACTTAGAACATATATACCTGTAACCTGAAACACTTGCACAAAACACATTAGACCCTCAAGGTAAAGCAAGTAAATTGCGATCAAGTAATCATGATGTGAAACATGTGAGCAACTTGATCAAACACCAAAGCAAAGTTTTCTTATTAGCTCAATGTCTTCTCCCCCTTGGTACATGCATCTCCCCTATGAAATATCTCTCCCCCTACAGATGTGCACGAGAAATAGAATTTCTCCCCCTAAGAATGTGCACAAGGGTCATATAGAAATGACAAAAGCTCTCTGGTGTACTCTCTAGAGTATACTCTCCCCCTTTTTGTCAGGAATAGATAAAGGGTCAAGGAGAAACAATGGCAAGAGATGAAGGTATGAACAATGACAATGATGCATGAGGAGTGCAATGATGCATGAGAAAATGAAGCTCAAACCTAAGATGAAACAAAATGCTACAAAGCATTAGGTAAACATAACATGCTAGGATGAAGAAACAAGGTATAGACCAATGCATGACAAGGGTAGCAAGGTGTGTGCAAGAGGTGGCGAAGTGCAATGCATGACCAATGCATGGAAAATGCACATGTGGGGCAAGATGTGTTAAATACACAACCAATGAACCAAATATGTTCCTAATGAGGAAACATGAGAAACCCCAAAGTTTGAAACTCATCGGAGTCCAAACAAGCGAGAAAATGCCTAAGAGGCATTTCATCAAACACCTAGCGTGCACACTATGAACAATAATGTGAAACAATGCATGAACACCATGAAAACCACCATTAATACATGCTCTTTTTGCCACAAGGGGCCAAACATCTAAAGCAAATCATCAAAAGAAACCAATCCCATACAAAAATTTTGACAAAAATTAAGTTTTCCCAACCCCTATGATGAAAATCCCAACCAAGAGTACAAAACTCTCCAAAACATAATCTAAGGATCCAAATAATTAAAAGAGTTTAAAATTACCTTAGAGATGTTAATGGAATGAAAAATTATTCAAATTGATTGGGTTTTGATGTAAAAATATTGAAAGAGGGGTTTAAAAGAGGATGGGAGAGGTTAAAAACAGGTTTCCCACGAAAAGCCCTTTAAAAAGCTGTTTCTGGGCATTTCGCGACTGGGCGAGTCGCGAAGCAAGTCGCGAGAATTTTAGCGACTCGCGAGTGAGTCGCGAGTAAGTCACAAAAGTCTTCTGGATGAACTCGCGACTGGGGTTGGCGACTGGTGAGTCGCGAGTAAGTCATGAGTGAGTCGCGAGGTGAGTCGCGAGAATTTTCGCGAGTCGCGAGTGAGTCGCGAGGTGAGTCGCGAGAAACTCTGACATCTGTTTTTCAACACAAAACATGTTTAAACATTGAAAGACAATGTATGCACTAAACAAGAACACAAAGAGTGATAAAAATCACTTCCAAAAACATATAAAATGATCAAAAATATTTTTAGATTGATCCATATATAGTTGAGCACACACACATCACATTTAAACAAATACAATTGAACAAATGAATAAGGCATTCATTGAACATTAGGCATGTGTGTTGTGTGTGTGTATCAAATGTGGAATAGTCCTTAGTCTAGAGTGAAGCTTCAATGATCAATTCAATCAAGTCATACACAACTAGTATTAAGACAAGTGGTCTATCTCAATTATAGAAATGAACATATATGACCTCCCACAGGAAAATGATTACATAACTTTGAAGCTTTTCATTTGGCTTCTTTTCAAATCATAACATTTGATCATTTTTTATCTTTACATCTCTTTTTGAGAGCGATGCCTGAAATTTTTGATATTTCAATTTGATGAGTTAGCCTTTGGTTTTTTGGGCATCATACATTTTATTTTGGTCGCTTTCCCTTTTTCCTAGTCAAATACTAGTATGTGCGATAGGCTTTTGCAGCTCAATATCTCTTTTCATTTGGAGATTTACATTTGGTAAGCTCTTTAAGCAAAAACAACAAAATAAAGAGTGGGAAGATATATAGGCACAAGTCTATGCATGTATCAAAACCAACATGACTATTGACTAATCATTCATGACAAGCTTGAAGATCGATTTACAACAATCACACAAAGATGTCAAGATTTTTCCCACAAAGATATAAGTGCATAAAGAACAAGCTAAGCTCGTAAATGCATAAAGCCATTTGTACGAAGGTACAAGGCAAAACTCACATGTGATATGTGCTCAAACATATACGATCAAACTTTTTGAATTTTTCACTATTTATGTGGTTTTGGATTTTTTACTCACACAAAACTGAAACATAAAAGTAAGATAAAAAACAAAACAATGCATACAAATAAATGCAAGAAGATATGACATCTAATGCATGAAGGGTCCTACAAAGATCGAAAGAATTAGATCAATGACCAAAAGAGCAAAAGCTCAACCATAGGAACCCTTCCTCATCCAAACGGAATGATTGTTTGGAATGAGTGTCTCAAGAGAAGTGAGACAAGGGTTGGAAGAATGAGAACCGGAGATGCACATAGTCAAGGAGTTAAGAGCATTAAACACTTTCTTTAACAACATGCTATTATCACTCAAATCCAGTTTACTCTTTTTAGCACAACTTCCAAAAAACTCAAGATTCTCTTTTCTTTTAATTCTATTAAGAGCATGAAACTTAGAGCAATGAGGTCTTAGATGACCAAAAGCACCACAATGGTGACAAACAATGTGTTTAGGCCCACTAGGCTTTTTAGGAATGGATCTAGCAACATGGTTTTGTTCTCTGTCAACTTATGACATTGAGGTCTTATATGACCAATCACACCACAATGGTGGCAAGTTGGAACAAACTTAGATCCATCCGAAGCCTTAGGTTGAGACCTAAACGGAGGCTTTGACTTAACAGCCTTTCTCTCCACCTTTTGATTTCTTTTATGTGGAGGAATGTACACCGATTTGTCCTTCGGGGTAGAACACACAATAGGCACAAAATCGGGTACCACAACATGATTGCAACAAACAATTTCATCTCTTTTAACAATAGGTTCAACAATCAAACACTTGGCATGCATCTTAAGAGATTCATTTTCACATTTTATCTCATCAACAAGTTTGTTAAACAAAACAAGTTTGGCATCCAAGTCCATATTCAAACATTCAAACTCTTTCAGCTTTTCAAGAGAATTTTCAGCAAGTTTCTTATATTTTTCAATCAATTTGTTTACTTCATTAAGCTTAGCAATCAAATCATCATTTTCACAAAATAACTTGCTCAAATTCTTTTGAAACTTCTTAGCAATTTTCTTCAAAGGTTTGATGTTAGGAATATCCACAATATCCAAAGACTCATGTAACATAGTATCACAATCATGAGGATTATCACTCATAGAGGCATTTTCACAAACAGGTGGCATGTTACATTTATCATCAACCAAATCATACAAAGAGGCATATAAAGCACAATCCATGGCAAATAAACACAAGGGGTCAAGGATCACACTTAGGTATTTAAACCACAACAACTGTACCCGCTCTGATACCAATTGAAAGTTCAAAATGCGTGTAAAACACCTTTGAACGTTTAGACCCTCAATTACAAATTATCAATTCAAGCTTATAATCAAACAATTAATGTGTGGAACATGAACATATGCCAATGACGGAATTGATAAACAATCTAAACCAATTTAAAATCACATCCACAGCAGATAATAAACGGTAAAGATTAAGGGAAGAGATATGCAAACACAAAGACAACACGCGATGTGTTATCGAAGAGGAAACCGAAGCCCTCGGCGTAAAACCTCTCCGCCGCCCTCCAAGTGGTCAATAATCCACTAGAAAATGTAGTTGGGATACATGAACAGTAATAGACCCTCCAAGCCTAATCTACCCAGGTACCTAAGCCCTTCAAGCTTCTTGCTCCAACGAGGTTGCGCCGAACCTTTTTCTTCTCTAGCTTACCGGATTCCGCTATAGCCCATAGCATCAACCAATAACCATTGGTTCCTTCCCAAACTGCTTCCCTTAACACCAAAAGACCTTCTCACAGACGTGGGTGTGGTGAGACAAGGATTTGGTCAATAACCTCTCAAGGATTTATCAATGGAGAGGAAGAGAGTAGAGGAATTTGAGGAGTCTCTTAATGAAGATTGGGGATGAGGCAATCTTATTTTTCTCTAGGGTTTCTCTCTCAAAATTCTCTCTAGAAGCTCTCTACATTTTGTGGGTATAAGGGTCTATATATAGTGGTGTGTGTTTGGAATACGAAGAGTCAGTTTTTGCCAAACAGGGTAAGTTGGCGGCTTGACCTCGCGGCTTGTCCAAGTCGCGAGTTCAAGTCGCGAAGTAACGGCCTGGCCAGCCTGGAACTTTTGTCCTGTAGTGCGACAGCTGGCGCGACCCTTCAGCTCCCCTGTGTGCTTCTCACGTGCCTGCATTTGGCGGCTTGCCAGTTGCGAGTCCTAACCACGAAACTCTGCTTCTTTGCACATACTTGAGCTTTTCTTCACACACTACCCTTACATGAATCCCACCTAAATACAGGGTTACTAAGTGCTAAATTACATGCAAATTGACACGGAATAAAGCCAACAAGATGGTTGATAAATTTCAACCTTACAATTTCCATGTTAATGACGATCTTTGTTCGCACCCATCTACTTTTGTTCTACATACCTGGTGGAAACAAGACAAAAGTTCAATGTTCCATCATTCATTCCATCAATCAATAATCAGTTTGTGATGCAAATAACAGTGTTCCCACATATGAATGGGGGTTCATGTTTCACTACTCAATTATAAGCATTAATGGGTAATCAATACTGTGCAAATGTCTCAACAACAACAGGACTTTGAGCCATAATTCAGGCATGATATGTTTTGGATCATTAGAGTTGTAGCAGACCATTGGTCAATATCAGATTCATTATCTGTAGCCACCAATTCTGTGCCCCCAAAAGAGTATTCTCATACTCTCAATTGCCCTATTAGAAATGGAAAACTTACTTATGGTATCTTCCAAATGCCCAAGAAATTTATTCGTCAACCAATAATGCGGATATAAAGAGATCATTAAGTACACGAAAACCGCCATTCAAAGCATAATCGATCATCCAGTTGGATTCAACAAAGAAGTATGTCAGCATCATTGCCATTGTAATTAAACAGATCCTACTCCATCTTTGGTAAGTGGTCTGCATAAATGTAATGAGCTAAAGATAAAGAGCTGGCCTATCAATAAGTCTCTCTCAATGAACATCAACATACAGGACTTACAGTGGACATTGAACTAGTTAGTGTCTTATTATGAATGGCTCATATTATCTGATCATTAAAATGTGACACAAGTTTAATCCGCCTATTTTTAATTCTCCACAAGACTCAAATTTGTAACTATTTTTGTTCCTTGTCAGGATTGTACTTCTAATATTGTGAGTAATTTGAATATGATCCTAGTTTAAATGCAAGTTAATTCTTCTATATCAATTTGATTATGCAAACAAAGACAATTTTCTTTGTATTTAAACAAATATATCAAGTTTGTCTTAAGCCTGTTGCATATCCGATGGCCCCAAAAATAGTTGCTTTCAATGTTAGTGACATCCTGTAAGGCCTTGTGTTCTTTAATTCAGATACTTCCTCGTCCCACATAGTTTGTGCACCTTAAAAATGAAGTTTTTTAAAGAGACATCATTCAAACTTGCCCTCAATCCCTGTTCACTGGTCATTCCTCATTCCAAATTCAGAAGGACACCATGACCATCCATGTTGATGCTTTTCAAGTTTTAATAGTTCCTCAGGGCTACTGAGTTTGGTTGGAGAGTAAAATTGATGGCTATTGATAAGGGTAAAATTGTGAATGTGAATACTCATGAATATAGTATCATGAAGCGACATTCAAAATAGACCTGTCGGCCTCACTTGTCATAAATGGCATTCAAACAGCTTTAGGACGTCTACAGCTTTAGGAAGACGAGGTTTACTTAGAGCATTAGCATTGGTGAATGCTAATGTCAAATCTAAGGAAACTTTAGCATTTTAAGCCTCAAAAACTCTTGCATCAAAGAATTGTAAACAACAGTATTGCAAATTTTTTTGCAATACTGCTACAGTACAATTCTAAACATAGAATTGTACTGTTCACAGTATTGCAAAAAAAAATTAATATTTTACTCATTTTCCCCCGAAATTTCTCTCTCATCCCTCTCATTTTTTCTGTTCTCTTCTCTCTTTTCCTTCTCTGTTTCTCCATCTGCTCTCTCATCTCTGAAGCGTCATTGCCGTAATTTCTCACCCATCTCCAAAATTTCTCACCCATCTCACACAGCCTCTCTCTCATCTCTCATCTCTCATCGCACGGCCTCTCTCTCATTGCACCGGTGCTGGGTTTTGGATTTTTGAGGTTGGAGGTTGGATCAGCGTGGATCGGCGAGCTGGGTTTGGATCGGTGGGCTGGGATTGGTTGATGGCGAGCTCCGATGGTGGCTCCGATGATGATTTTTTTTGAATGGGTTTGCTCCGATGGCTTTGGGGATTTTTTTTGAATGGGTTTGCTCCGGTGATGATTTTTTTTTTAATGGGTTTGCTCCGGTGGCTCCGGTGATGATTTTTTTTGAATGGATTTGAATGGGTTTGCTCCGGTGATTGCTCCGGTGATGATTTTTTTTTGAATGGGTTTGCTCCGGTGATGATTTTTTTGATCGGTGTGTGTGTGGTGATGGGATGCTGTGTGTGTGTGGCTGTGTGTGTGGGTTTGAATGGGTTTGCTCTATGTGTGGCTCTGTGTGTGGGTTTGAATGGGTTTGCTTTGTGTGTGGCTGTGTGTGTGTGAGACTGTTGAAAAGCCCAGGAAAAAACGGTTGGAAATACATAATAAAGAAAGGTTAAAAAATAATATTTTAATGAGTAAAAGAGTGAAATAGAAGTTTGGGATGTAGGAGGTATTGTAAAATTGGATGGTATAATGATAAAGTGAGGTTTTGGAATGGTAAAATAGAGTAGCATTAGCATTTTCCAATGCTAATGCTCTTATGGAAAGCTGACACTACTAAGCTGAAGGGAGTAGGCGAAGCTGACGACCCTGACGAGGTAGTAGGCGAAGCTGAAGACCCTGACGAGGTAGTAGGCGAAGCTAATGACCCCGACGAGGGAGTAGGCGAAGCTGACGACCCTGACGAGGTAGTAGGCGAAGCTGAAGACCATGACGAGGTAGTAGGCGAAGCTGACGACCCCGACGAGGGAGTAGGCGAAGCTGACGACCTTGACGAGGGAGTAGGCAAAGCTGACGACTCTAAAGAGGGAGTAGGCGAAGCTGAAGACCCCGACGAGGGAGTAGGCGAAGCTGACAACCCTAACGAGGTAGTAGGCGAAGCTGACGACCCTGACGAGGTAGTAGACGAAGCTGAAGACCCTGACGAGGTAGTAGGCAAAGCTGACGACCCCGACGAGGGAGTAGGCGAAGCTGACGACCCTAACGAGGTAGTAGGCGAAGCTGACGACTCCGACGAGGGAGTAGGCGAAGCTGACGACCCCGACGAGGTAGTAGGCGAAGCTGACGACCCTGACGAGGGAGTAGGCGATGCTGACGACCCCGACGAGGGAGTAGGCGAAGCTGACGACCCTAACGAGGTAGTAGGCGAAGCTGACGACCCTGACGAGGTAGTAGGCGAAGCTGAAGACCCTGACGAGGTAGTAGGTGAAGCTAACGATCCCGACAAGGGAGTAGGAGAAGCTGACGACCCTAACGAGGTAGTAGGCGAAGCTGACGACCCCGACGAGGGAGTAGGCGAAGTTGACGACTTGATGAGGGAGTAGGCAAAGCGGACGACCCTAAAGAGGGAGTAGGCGAAGCTAAAGACCCCGACGAGGGAGTAGGCGAAGCTGATGACCCTGACGAGGGAGTAGGCAAAGCTGATGGCTCCAATGTATCCTTGACTTGATCACCACGCATGAGTATATAAGGAAATGTCTTGTATCCCACGCTTAGTGTTAGTCTCCTACAAGGAAAGGATTCCGTAATATACGCTCATGAGGTTTTCTATAAAGAAAGGACTTCTAGTCCAAGGAAGAGATGGACAACCCTCTACTACTATAAAAGCCCCAATACCCTCACAAATCAAGGTACGCATAA
The DNA here is from genome assembly GCA_019022515.1 of Quercus aquifolioides. Lineage (NCBI taxonomy): Eukaryota > Viridiplantae > Streptophyta > Magnoliopsida > Fagales > Fagaceae > Quercus > Quercus aquifolioides. The sequence goes on from CM032336.1 coordinate 23,577,404, forward strand.
TTGACCCCGCTCTAGCACTTCAGAGTTGTGAGAAGTTCTAACTTGACCTTCGGAGGGTATTTGGCCGGTACCACATCGGTACTCCTCTTAAGGTCTTCAACTTTTGTGTTGTGCAGGTGCTGTTTTGAGTGTGCGAGAACCGTGTGGCTCACTGGTGATTTTTTCGGCATCATCAGCTACCAGAAAGTGATTGATAGGCCAAAAACGTATTAACCCCTTATGATGAAATTAATTGATTAATTAGCCAAGTTTATTAATTAATCAAATTAACATGCAAGATGCGTGGCAGCACAAACAAATCACCAATAACTAAAGTATGCAGTGGAAAATAAATTGACACGGAGATTTGTTTACGAATGGGGAAAACCTACAGGCACAAACCCTAACGGGTGATTTTAAGGTCACCACTCCTGAGAATCCACTATTATCACAACAAGCGGTTACAAGTAAATGAATCCTAGTACCTTATACTAACTTACAGTTGAACCCTTACCCCAATACCCAATTGGACTTGTTCTGTAGTGACTAGTGTGGCTGCACCCTTTCAGTTTTAGGTAGGCAGTAGCTCTGCCACAGTTCCCGATCTCGTGAGTGAGGCTACTGCTTTCTTTTCCGATTTGACCAGCTCGAGGTCAACAATCTTGATCCTGCGGACTTCTGGGGTGCTGGACTCCTTATGCTGATTTTCACGGCTTCTGGGTTCCTGAGGAGTGCGTTTCCCATTTGGAGGCAGTTTATAGCAGCCGTGGAAACTTCATGCAGGGGTTTCTTCTCAGCTATTTTGCGAGGGAGCATTTCCTAAAGTTATTGGAGAGCGTGATAAACGATATCGAGCACAACTTCATTGATACCGTGTTTGTCGAGAGGATTTTGCAGTGGAGGGTCGCGGTTCAGGAGTTGATTAGAATGGGCTTTGCCGTGGAGTTTGTGCTAGACCATTTGTGAGAGATTGCTCGAGCCTTCTTCATGAAGAAGGTTCAGCCTGCTTGGATGCTATAGATACGCACATTGAGGCTTTGAAGAAAGAGGTGGCAAACCTAGAGACACGTCGCGAGCGCTTACTTTCTAGTGTTGCTGGCCCTAGTTGTTTTGGAGATCAGACCCTCATTTCCGGACTTTGATGAGATTGTGTAGTTCCCCCTTTTGTTTCCTTTCCCCTGTTCCCCTATCTAGCACACTTTTTTTTTTTTTTTTTTTTTGCAGTACTTATTTGGCAAGTCTGACATGACTTCTATAGTTTGGGTTTGTAAACTATAATACTACATTTGCTACTACTTTTGCTACAAGTATTGCTATGACTATGATATAGTGTGCTTTCTTTTGCTAATACTTCGTAGTTTTTCATTACTTTCTGAATAAAAGCATGCTACAACATTTTCTTGTGACACGGTCACTTGGAGGAAAGTAAAAAAAAGGAAGAAAGGAACTAACTAAACAGGAAAAGGGGACAACTACATGATGTCTCTCTTTCTCAAGCATAATATTGTTTTAACCATTTGCCATTGATAGGGTCCATTAGATCCTTGCCATCCATCTGGGCCAAACGATAATACCCACTTACGTGTGTTTCCCTTATCACAAGGGGTTCCTCCCATTCTGGCAAGTGCGTTGCCCATCCCCTAGTATATTCCTAGTTCATCTTGCTGATAATCTTTATGATAGTCTTGTTTGTCGCCTTTGCCTACCCATTCCCTTGAGGGTAACAGGGTGATGACCGGTGGTGCTTGATTTGGTAGAACTGTAACATCTTTCTCACCTCACTATTGACAAAGGGCGTGCCATTGTCACTGATGATTCTGTGAGGTACTCCGAACTTGACAATTATGTTTTCTTTGATAAAATTTGCCACTGCCTCTCATGTGGCTTTACGGAGTGGTATTGCTTCCGCCCACTTGCTAAAGTATTTCGTAGCCACTAGGATCCATATGTACCCACGCGATGGTGGATTAATTGGTCCCCCCAAATCAAGCCCCCAAGTGTGGAAGGGCCATGGGGTGACCATGTTATACAAGTTCTGTGGATGAGTGTGAATTAGGTTGGCTTGTACTTGGTAGCTGTGGCATTGCTTCACAAATTCTGTTGTGTCTCTTTTCATAGTGGGCCAGTAATAACCCATCTATAGCAGGCATCTATACAACTTTTTCTTTCCATGGTGCTCCCCACATTCTCCTGCGTGTACCTCCTTTATCATTTTCCCTGCTTCTTCGGGTCCCAAACATCGTAACGAGTCTCCATCATATCCTTTCTTGAGAAGGAATCCTTCGTGCAAGAAGTAGCGTACTTCTAACCTTTTAAGCTTATATCTTTCACTACGTTTCTACGGCAGGATACCCTCTACCAAATATTGCACAAATAGGTTCCTCTAATCTTCGCTGGTGAAGACAGCATAGCTTTCCTCCCTGTCTGTTGCGAGTTGACAGACCTCGAATCGGGTTTGGACTTGGTCCGCATCCTTACCCATGCTTGGCCAATAGAAACCTGCCCTCTGGAGTCTGTGGTAAAGACTGACTTCTCCATAGAACCCGCAGGTTCTATCATGTACTTCCCTCAATTTTCTTTGGACCTTCTCTTACCCTACACATCTCGACAAGATCCCTTTCGACATTCTGCGGTACAATTCTCCTTTTACCAGGGTGTAGTCTTTCAACACCTTCAATTCTGCCATATCTTCTTCCTTCGTTAAGGCTTCCTTTATGGGAATCCTCTAATACTCTTTGCATCTTTCTTCTTAGAATCTTTCCTTTAGCATTTCAATGATGGACTCCTTTCGCTTGCTGACTTCTACCCTGGTGTTGCTTCCTTCAAATGCTATTTGTGATCTTAATGCGGCCAATGCGTCCGCATACTGATTGTCGCTCCTCAACGCGTGCTCTATCTCAAACGTTGAGAATTTTTCCTCCATCTTCTACGCCATTGTCCGGTATGGGGCTAAGCTAGGCTCCTTCAAAGAGAAACTTCCTTTGGCCTAGCAGACCGCTAGATTGGAGTCACCTACCACCTTTAAATGTTTGACTCCCATTTCGAGGGTCGTAGCTAGCCCAGTAAGGTAAGCCTTGTATTCTACGGTATTGTTTAAGCAAGGAAATTCCAACTTGAACGAGAGCGCTACGGCTTCGTCCTTTTCATGATATAGGACTATTCCCATGCCTCCCAAGTGGGCAGTCGAAGATCTGTCAAACTTCATTACCCATTACTCTTTGATTACTTTTGCCGTAGCTACCTCTATTGGAACTGCATCGTCTAGCAGGAATTCCTCTTCTCCTGGGAACTGTGCCAATAAGTCTACTATAGCCTGACTCTTTACTGCTTTAGGCGTTCCTGCCTTCAAATCATACTGTGACAATTGTAACAACCACTAGGATATCCTTCCAGAGAGGATTGTCTGCTGCAACAGAGCCTTGATCGTGTGGGACTTCGTCATCAGCCATACCTCGTAGGGTAGGAAGTAATGGCGTAGCCTTTGTGATGCATATACTATTGCCAAGCATGCTCTTTCTGCCCTGGGATAGTAAGTCTCCCGTCCTTTAGAGCACAACTTATGTAGTAGACCGGTTGCTTAACACCGCTTCCATCTTTTTGGGTGATTAACATGCCTATGGCATACGAGCTGGTGGCTAAGTAAAGCAGTAGCAGCCTTTTGCGGATCGGGGCTTGTACCGTAGAAAGGTTAGTCATAACCTGCTGTAACCTTTTAAAGGCTATCTTCTGTGCCTCTCCCCACTCAAAACTTTGCCCTTTTTTAAGTAACTTTGCGAAGGCCGAAGTGATTGATGCTAAACCTGGGATGAATCTTCAAATGTATGAGACTTTCCCTAGAAAACTCTTTAGTTCCTTCACTGTGGCAGGCGGCTTCATGGTTGCTATGACTGTGGCTTTGACATCTATTCCTTTGCTGTGGACTAGGAATCCTAAAAATTTCCTAGAAGACACTCCAAAGGCTCAGTTGAGAGGAATCATTCTTAGCTTGAAGGTCCGGCATCTTTCAAACACTTTTCTCAATACTTTGACATGATCTTCTCGCCTTTTTGACTTCATAACTATGTCGTCCACATAGTCTTCCAGCTCACGATGCATCATGTCATGGAATATGGCCATCATGGTACGTTGGTATGTTGCGTCCGCTTTCTTCAACCCGAAAGGCATCACAATGTAGTAGAAATTGCCTATGGGAGTCCTAAAAGTAGTTTTCTCCATGTCCTTTAGCGCCATTTGAATCTGATTGTATCCGCTGAATCTGTCCATGAAGGAAAACATGGTGTTTCCTGTTGCAGATTCTATCAACAGGTCCATGTTTGACAGTGAAAATTCGTCTTTGGGGCAAGCCCGGTTGAGGTTCCTGAAGTCTACACAACACCTTATCTGCCAATTCTTCTTCCTTACTGGTACAATATTGGACAACCACCATGGGTGCTGGATGGGCTTAATAAAACCAGCAGCTAGCAGCTTTTGCACCTCCTTTACCATCTGCTTTTCTATTTCGGTGTGGAACACTCTGGCAGGCTGAGCCACCGGCTTAGCCTCAGGGTCTACGTTGAGCGTATGCACTACCAACCCGAGGTCCAACTCGGGTGATAAGCCACAAACTGAATGACCCCTTGTGATTAAACCAATTAATTAATTAGCCAAGTTATTAATTAATCAATTTAACATGCAAATACATGGAAGCACAAACAAATCACCAAATACCTAAATATGCAGCGGAAATTAAATGACACGGTGATTTGTTTACGAATGGGGAAAACCCTTATGGCAAAAACCCCACCGGGTGATTTTCAGGTCACTACTCTCGAAACTCCACTATTATCAAATCAAGCGATTACAAGTAAAGGAATCCCAAGTACCTTACCAACCTACAGTTGAACCCTTACCCTAATACCTAATTGGACTTGATCTGTAGTGACAGTTCTCCCTTTTGATGCACGGCTCCCAAGTACGTGACTAACCAATGCGCGGATCCCAGTACGCAACTTCAAACACCAACTTAGAAGGAGAGGTTGGCTGCAAAGTTCTTCAGTTCATCCTACACGATGAAGATCAGGAAGATGCTTGGTCACAAAACCCTTTGGTGCAAATACACAGCAACTTCTTCAAAGAAGATGAACTAGGTCAAGAACTTCGTCTTTAATCACAAATTGCTTGAATAGAGTTTGCTCAATGCTTTTGCAACTTGTGTTCTCTTTGACAGCTCTTAAAACAATCCTTTTATATGTCTAGGGTTAGGAGAAAAGAAGGCCCAAAGACACATTCACGGATCCCAAGAAATCAGATCAGAAAATTTGATTTTATAAATCTCGACAGATAGCAGGTGTCGAGCTTTAATGATTTTGCACTTCAGCTTGTTTTTCTTGGACAGACTTGATGACTTCAACACTTGATCTTGAAACCTTGTTTCTTGAAGTATTAAAAACACCTAGAACTACCCAATTACAAGTAGAGTGCGTTTTGTCAAAGGATTAGCCAATTTACATAAATAAGTGACATATGTTCTTAACAAGTGAAAACACATATGTCCTAGCAATCTCCCCCTTTGGCAATCCGTGACAAAACCACAACAAACAAATGAACATATGAGAGAAGTCATAAATCACTCAACTCATACTCACTTGTTGAATACAATAAAATCTATCCTATCACAAACCCTTGAAAAACTTTGCAAGAAAAGAGTTTATGGCAAGTAGACTTTGACAACCTGTATTTCTGAAACACTTTAAACAAAACTCATCAAGGCATCTTGTGTGAAACAGAAATAATAGATTGCATACAAGTATAAGAATCATGTGTATAAAGATAGAAAAGAAACAACACATGAAGAGAAAGGTGAGAGAAACATACATCCACATATATAGAGAAAATAAGTACAATGTATGTAAAACTGGTCACAAGACCTCATATACAAGAATAATGTATCTAAAAAGAATAGAAAAGAAAAGATACATCAAAACCTCACTACATCCTTCAAATATCAACACTCCCCCTAACAAAAATGTCCTATACTAACTCTCCCCCTAAGATGACTACTCTCATATCCCCAAAACTACTCCCCCTTTTTGTCACGAGTGACAAAGGGTAGAGTGTCATGTAGACATCTCATCAGTAGAGCTAGCATCTCCATCATCATCTGAAGCATCATCGTCATCACCATCATCATCATCATCCTCAGAGTCAGAAGCCGCTGGAGGAGGTGCTGAAGGAGTAGCCTCAGAAGCAAAACCACCCATGGTCGCCTGCTGTCGTGCAATACGACCAACACGATTATTCACCTGATACAACTCAGTGGAGAGAGTGTATCGAGGCGAGCATCCATGCGCTGCAGTTGCGCCATGATGTCTCCAAGAGATACATCGCCCATAGAGGAAGAAGGAGCCGATGTAGATGGAGTTAATCTGGATAGAGCTGAATGGGAGGGAGGAGTGGAATCCGTCTGTCTCGACCTAAACTGAGCCTCACTACGTTTTACGGTAGCGGCATCTATGGCACAAATGTGTGTGAAGTGGTCGGACACAGGAAAAGGGAAAGAAAAATGGCGTAAGATCCTTGTGATAGCGGAAGGAAAGATGAGCTTATCACGGGACGCCGAATCTAAATGAACATCTATGATAGAAAGAATGAAATGAGAAGGAAAATCTATAGTCAAATGCTCAAGAAGAGATAACAAAAATCGAGCACGAGGCTCTGTGATGGAGTTGTAGTGAGAGAGTGGATGGAGTACAAAAGTCATCACCATGTTTAAGAATCTAGGACCTTTAGCAAAAGGTCTACATGATGTATACTGATGTTCACCCCAATCAGCGGGGCGCTCATAAAAAGCAGAGATGAGCTCATCTTTGGACATAGTCCTCAGACGCTCACAAGAAGGATAGTCAGGAAACTCTATCCTAGGAACCCTAAGCACATTCGCAACTAGCTGCGGTGTGACAGGGATGCGCGTACCTCGAACGCGAGTGAAAAAGAGAGGTACTGAACGATCGATCCCATGCAGGTTGGAGTAAAACTCCTGAATGAGCACGAGAGGACATGTGACCGGGACGTCACACAATGACTCTCATCCCCTACTGTGAATGGCAGAGGGAAGGTCAGTGTTGGCGAAGTCCGCCAAAATGACTTGGCATTCCGAATGAACACCTCGTCTAGAAAAGTTCTCCGAAAACCATAGTCACTACTAACGTAAACAGAATGAGAAAGAGATAGAGAAGGAGACAATCAGAAAAGTCCCAAAACAGTTCACATATATCAAATATATTGAACAATGAGTACGTATGCATGGGGAATGCATGACCATGTGACATGCAAAGGAAAAAGCATCATGGGCTCAGCCCAATCCAATCCTATCAGCACACAAACATAGAACACACATTTAAATGCATGTAAATACCATTCTAATGCACATGAAATGCAATGTATGACATTTTGAACACATTTAAGTGAAAACCCAACCCAAAATTTCAAGAAAAACTCATTAATTTTGAAAAACCCCAAAATTTTCAAAAACCCCAAAACCTAAGATTCAAAACATGAAATGCATGAATAATGAGGGAAAAAGAGATCATACCAAGTGATTTGAAGCAAGGAAGGGCCGAAAATCACGTGGGTTGAAGATTTTGAGTGAGAAAAAGGAGTTTGGGAGATGAACAGCCGCGGATAGATCGAGAGAGATCGAGAAAATGAGAACCGGATCGCGACAGAAGCTTGTATAGGAGCTTCAGTAATTCTCGACAGCTAAGGTGTCGAGACAGCTGTCGAGGTAGGTGTCGAGAAAATGAACGTAGACAGCTACAGGTGTCGAGAAGGTATCGAGGAAGAAACACCAAAACCAAGAACAGAAGCTCAATCGATCGACAAGGTATCGAGAAGGTATCGAGGAGATAGGAACTTTCTCGATCGATCCATCAGGTGTCGAAGAGGTGTCAAGATTGCGATAAGAAAAAGGCTTGAGAAGCTCGACAGATAACAAGGTATCGAGGAGGTGTCGAGCCCGCAGTTAAAAGCAGTTTTTCGAGAAGTGAAAAACACATACATGAATGCAATTCAACATGCAACTCAACAATGATCCAATCCACAAAATAGGTTCTCAAAATCATCTCTCATCAAACATTTTAAGCACATGGATCCTCAGAAACACACACACATACTAAACAAGTCTAACCAATTTTATTTTTCAAAAACGATTCAAGACAGTTTAGTGAGCATACATTAGCACATGTAAACACTTGTGATGGCCAAATCACATTGTACCTGCACATGTATCAATAGTAGCAAAGAATATTGCGTGTTGTGTGTGAAAAACATCGCAAGATTGCATATGTGTATACATGTTATGACGATCTGAGATATGAGAAAATAACTTTAACTCACACACAATCACAACTGTTTGATGGGGACTATCACCTTTGAGGTACATCCTATAACTCCCACATCTCCTAGAAAACACGCTTGCAATCATAGTTAAAGCATTTTAATCTTTTTGCTTTTTATTTTCTTTGCATATTTTCTTTTAAGCATATCATGCATGGGCATAAAAAGAGAGAAAAGAAATACCCAACATGTTAAGCATAGACATTGCACTTTTGCTATGCCGAAGCATACGGATGTCTTTGACACTACACTTTTGCTATGCCGAAGCATACAGGTGTCTATGACACTGCACTTTTGCTATGCCAAAGCATACAGGTGTCATTCATGATTGGCGGGCAACAGTGGTGAGATGGTCATTTATGCCTTTCTCTTAGGATTTTCTAGTCCTACCCATCAAAAAGAGTGATATGAGTGTTAAGTCCAAGAGATAACTTAATCTTACTCATCACAAACAAGAGCCACAAAGCTCACTTGCTTAGTTGTGCATAGAGATGCTCATCTAAGCTACAAAAGATACAAAGTTTAGAAAACTTTGTTTCAATGGCCATCCAAGGTACACAAGTACCAATGTACACAAAACACACACTGTTTTTGTATTTTTCAATTTTTCAAAATTTTATTTTATTTTATATCAAAAACAAAATAAACAAAACTGAAAATAGACAAACAAAAACATGTTATCAAAGCAAAGCAAAAAACTAGACTGACTCAAAAAAATGCAAAACACACAAGTAATGCAACAAACAAAAACACGAAGATAGAAGAAAGTGATAAAATCACTTAGAGTCCTTTTTCTTCCGCACCTTGGAAGAACCTTTCCTTTGATTGAACCCATGAACAGGCGGTGAGGGGGAAGAATTGAAACTGTTCAAGTTCGAAAGGAACATGAGGGCTTTTAGAAGATCTCCAAGAGGAGCAAGAGAGGATTGAAGCTGATTTTGGCTTCCAGATACTATCATGCCGTTGCTCTGTTGAGTGGCTAACCACTTATAGCAATTTGGTCGTGTATGACCGGCAGCTCCACAATGATGACAAAGATGCTGCTTCTTCTGTTTAGGCTTTTGAGAGTTAGCCTTCTTAACCCTAGGGTTTTTAGCATCTTTCTTATCTTGCTTAGGGGGTGCTCCTAAGATAGATTTACCCTTGTCTAAGTTCTCACTAGCTAATTCAATTTTAACATTAGTGTTCTCAATTTCAGTGTTATTAGCAGGAGAAACAAAAACAGTAGTACTAGAAAACCAGTATGAGATGAAGAAAGACCATACCCTAAACCTGTTCGATCCGAAGCAGATTTCTGATTGTTGAGCATCTCATCAAGCTTTGCACTTGAAGTCCTCTCCAGTTGAGCTCTAACTTGAAACAGCTCCGCTTCAAGCTTCTTGGTCTTCTCAGCCAAGAAATTGTTCTCAAACCTCAGTGCACCAATAGTTTGATTCACCTCATCAAACTTTGTGGACAACTCTTCACGATCAAGTTCCACATCACTGAGCTTCTTGGTGGCCAGCCTATACAATTTCTCAGGCTTCTCAGAGAGCTTGTAAAGCTTCTCATAGGCTGAATGGATATCATCTTGATCATCCAACTTCTCAAATTTTGACTCCACCAGTTCTTCTTCTTCGTCCACTTCTTCAACAATCCCTACAGTAGGATTGACTGTGGCAGTGAAGGCATTTAAGATTCCGTCATCCTCATTGTCGGAATCATCTTCAGGCTCAGTGTCACTCAGGGTTGCAACAAGTGCCTTACTTTTCCCAATGTTCTTGAGATATGTGGGGCATTCATGCTTCATGTGACCGAATCCATGACAACTAAAGCACTTTGGTCCTGCAGGAACAGTGTACTGACCTCCATCCTTAGCATCCTTCTTCCCTTTGTCTTGGCTCTTAAACTGAGAAGAACTGGATTGCCTGCGGTCCTTGTCGAAGCTCATTCCATTGGCATTCTTCATAAACTTCTTGAACTGCCTGGTGATGTAGGACTTCATCTTGGAATCTTCATCATCGGAAGACTCATCTGTATCACTGCTCTTTTCCTTCAAGGCCATGCTCTTGCCTTTACTCGACTTGCCAATCCTAGATAATCCTATCTCATAAGTTTGCAAGTTTCCAACCAGCTCAGTCAAAGGAATCTTGTCAATATCCTTTGATTCCTCTATCGCCGTAATCTTGGCATGGAATCTCTCGGGTAGAGATCTGAGCACATTCCTTACAATCTTGGGTTCAGGGATGGTTTCCCCAAGATTGAAGACTGAGTTCACTATGTCCTTGAGCTTGGCATAGAACTCATCAAATGACTCATCCTCCTCCATCTTAATCTCTTCAAAGCTTGTAGTGAGCCTCTGAAGTTTTGAATCTTTGACAACCTTTGTTCCTTCATAGGTTGTCTTGAGGATGGTCCACGCCTCCTTAGCAGTTTCAGTTGAGGATATATTCTTGAACTCCTCATTGGTGACCGCACTGAACAACACATTCAATGCCCTGCTGTTGAAGTTTGCCGCCTTGATCTTGGCTTCATCCCAATCGGCCGGCACTTCTTTTGGCTTAGTCCAGCCAATCTCTACAGCTTGCCACACCTTTTCATCTAAGGACTGCAAAAAAGCTCTCATGCGCACTTTCCAGTATGCATAGTTAGTCCCATCAAATAAAAGAGGTATAATTAATGACTGTCCTCTATCCATGACAAACAGGGATCAATGGATCAAACACAGCAAAGATTAAACCCTAATCAGAGTGTGCCTGCTCTGATACCACTTGATAGGCCACAAACTGAATGACCCCTTGTGATTAAACCAATTAATTAATTAGCCAAGTTATTAATTAATCAATTTAACATGCAAATACGTGGAAGCACAAATAAATCACCAAATACCTAAATATGCAGCGGAAATTAAATGACACGGTGATTTGTTTACGAATGGGGAAAACCCTTATGGCAAAAACTCCACCGGGTGATTTTTAGGTCACCACTACCGAAACTCCACTATTATCAAATCAAGCGGTTACAAGTAAAGGAATCCCAAGTACCTTACCAACCTACAGTTGAACCCTTACCCCAATACCCAATTGGACTTGATCTGTAGTGACAGTTCCCCCTTTTGATGCACGGCTCCCAAGTACGTGACTAACCAATGCGCGGATCCCAGTACGCGACTTCAAACACCAACTTAAAAGGAGAGGTTGGTTGCAAAGTTCTTCAGTTCATCCTACATGATGAAGATCAGGAAGATGCTTGGTCACAAAACCCTTTGGTGCAAATACACAGCAACTTCTTCAGAGAATATGAACTAGGTCAAGAACTTCGTCTTTGATCACAAATTGCTTGAACAGAGTTTGCTCAATGCTTTTGCAACTTGTGTTCTCTTTGACGGCTCTTAAAACATTCGTTTTATATGTCTAGGGTTAGGAGAAAAGAACGCCCAAAGACACATTCACGGATCCCAAGAAATCAGATCAGAAAATCTGATTTTATAAATCTCGACAGATAGTAGGTGTCGAGGAGCTATCGAGCAGGTGTCGAGCTTTAATGATTTTGCACTTCAGCTTATTTTTCTTGGACAGACTTGATGATTTCAACACTTGATCTTGAAGTATTAAAAACACCTAGAACTACCCAATTACAAGTAGAGTGCGTTTTGTCAAAGGATTAGCCAATTTACATAAATAAGTGACATATGTTCTTAACAAGTGAAAACACATATGTCCTAACATCGGGCATCTCGCTGTAGTCCCATGCGAAGACATCCTCGAATTCTTTCAGCAACAGTACTAATTTTGACTTTTCTTCCTCTGATAGTTTTGAACTGATTGAGATGGGTTTTGGTTACTGTGGATTAGTGCCCAGGTCAACTTCTTCCAATCCTTCTTTTGCTGCTACCTGTGTATCCTTTTTTGCTATAATTCCCTCATCTTTCTTCGTATTGCTTTCTTCTTCTGAAATTTCTTGAACCACGCAGCACACCAAACTTTTATGCTGCGGTCTTTGTCTGTGGCCCCCTTGCATATCGTATGTGGGCCCCGCACACCTTCATAACTTGTAGATGATTCTACCATTAGGGGTCCGAACCCTTACGCATTACAGTGCATCGTCTAATTCCAAAGCGGGTGCTTCTTTCCTTTTCCTTTTCTTTTTCTGCATTAATAGTCTCCTTAGATTGGGTTCTGGGTCATCTTGAACGTCTTCCCACCTAGGCACGAAGGTGCCTTGTGGTTTTGACACTAAGCTTTCCCCAAATGGCGCCCACTTATCGTAGAACATAGTTTCTACCAGATGAGCCTCCGCTTGTTCGAAGGGTGATGGGTTTGCTGCTATTCGTATCATCCTACCATTCAATCTTCCTTTTACAGACTGATGATAAGTGGATGGGACTAATCGATGCTTATGCAACCACGATCTTCCCAATAGCACGTGGTATGAAACCTCTGTTTTCACCACGTGGAAGCGAGCCAAAGAGGCTATTGTTCCCACTTTCAACCAAAACTAGATATGACCTGCGGTATATTCGCCTCTTCCCTTAAATGTTGTTACTTCCATTGGGCATCCCTGAATCTTTCTCTCTGAAATTCTTGCTACTTGTAATGTACTTAGCATGATAAGGTTCACGGAAGCGCTCGTATCCACCAAGGCTCTCTTGATAGGGATTTGATTTATGGATGCTGCCAAGTAAAGAGGCCTCCTATGATCTGAATATCCTACTACCATATCTTCATCACTGAAAGTGATCTCATTCACCTCCTGTAAGAGGGCCTTATCATCTGTGGCTTCTGTCATTAAGTACTTTATTCCTGCCCCTAAGGCAATGCTCACCAAAGCCTCTATGGCAATCCTTCGCTCATTTTCTGTGAGCCCCAACTGATCAAATAAGTTCTTGAACCTGGAACTTTTTGTAAGATGGTAATTGCTGGGGCAGGCAGGGTTGGTCTTTCCTCCTCGTCTTCCCTTGGATCTGCGCAAATGACAACTACTGCTACTCCCTTCCCCTTGTTGTTCGAGAGTGGGTTTCTTTGGACTTTCGGCTGGGATAACTCTAGAGTTCCTTCTTTGATTTTCGGTGCACCAGTCTACAAAGCGCCTAGCATTTTGCGGTAGGATGTTGCACAAAATTGTGCAAGCGGCAGAAATGTGGGTCTCTCCACTCTTCTTCGGTGGGTTCTCTAGAAACTTGGTTAGGCTCAAAGACTCCATCTGCGATCCATTTATCTAGGTGCACATACAGCTCCTTTGGGGTACATGGTAGTGGTGGAGGGTCTCATACTCCTTCCCGTCAGACTTCCTTTTTCATTCACTGATGGACACTACCATAGCTTGTCTGGTGTTTCTCCTGTCAAAGCTTAGTCTTACTGATTAGGCAGTTTTTCTGACTTTCTGCAACAATTGTGTGAACTAGGAGATTTTTAGATTCTCCAAAATAGCTTTGTACTCCCTGATCATGTTACCCATACACATTTCCACTAACGTCTTTTCTTCGCAATGGTTATAACAGTCAAGTGCTATATCTCTGAAACTTTTGATGTATTCCATCAAATCTTAGCCGCTTCTTTGCTTAGTTGCTTGAAAGTTACGAGTGTTACTGTCTCTTCTCCATGAAAGTATTTAGTACAAAATACATCCACCATGTCATCCCACGTTGGGATTGATCCTGGTTTCAAACTAGTGTACCAAGTGTACGCACGGTCACACAGTGATTTGGAAAATTCCCAAAGACATAGGTCCTTGTCTGCCATATAAGGGCCAAGGATATCAATGAGCTTGCTCACATGTTTGACGGTACTTCCCTTTCTGCCATCATATTGTGGAAAAATTTGTGGCTCATACCTCTCGGGGTACAACTTGCTAAGTATTCTCAGCGGATAAGGTGGTCTTCGCACGTAAAACCTTTCCTTAGGCGCTTTGGCCCTTTCTTGCTCTAGGAGCACTGCAACTTTGGCCATAGTGATGAAACGTTGTTCCGTATTCTGCGGAGCACCTCCGACTAAGGTCTCCTCTGCATGCTCTAGGTCAAGTTGGCTCCCTTTTTCCTTTGTCTTGTCCGCCTTCATTTGGCAGATATTTCCATCATCTGCTGCTGCGAATGTTGCAATGATTGCAACACCTAGATATAAACGTTGGCATTGTCAATGGGGACCCTTTACTGTTGTTGATGTTCAGCCCCTGCTCTATCGACACCTTCCACTTAGTTGGGCTGGTGCTGGTGGGGCGTTGTTGGCCTTGACTTTACCTGTGAGGGCACGGTACTCATGTTTCGCATCGTTTTTTATCTTGGGGGCATAGCTTGCAAGGGCTTTTGTCTATCTTCCCCATCTTTTTCCCAACTCCCTAGTGAAGTCACCAATTTAAATGTGGTAGGCCTTTTTTTGCAACTGTAGGCTAGGCTGCCTCTTGCCACGTTATGGGCCAATGATTCTGGGTAGAAGAGTCAGGATTGGCTTGACTGCAACACACCCCAAGCCAACTTGTGCACAAGCTAGAACCCCTTTGCTAAGACCTTGGACACATGCCCAAGGCGGAGGAAGCTGTTACAAAAAAAGTTATGGCAAGCAGTTGTAATATGACAATAATAAGAAGAATATGTTATTGGTCAGCCACAAAAAAAAAAAAAAAAAAAAAAAAAAAGAGTTAAGTCATGATCTAAGTAAATGAGGAGATAATGTAGTGATATAAATGCAACAGAAGTGAGTTAATGACAATGACAAAAAGAAAAGGAAATAATGTTAATTCTTGATCAATAAAATAACAGGAAAGATGGTTTTTCTATTGTGCTTGATTTCTTAACGGAGTCAAGTCCAAGAAGGGAACCACCCTTCAATGTGGGCAATCTCACTAGGACGTCTTGCCATAGAAATTGCTCACTTTGAGAGAATGGGCCTAGATGGCTTTTCCTCCAATTCCTTAATCCTCACTAGAGAGTAGGCTTTTAGAGGGAGAGAAAGGGACAGCCTATTGGTGCATGCTTACTATCACACTCTTGCTCGCTCTCTGTTTTCCCTCCTATCTTTCACTCTTTTTATTACTTCTTTTTCTCTTTTTTTTTTTTTATCTCTTGTGTTTTTCTTCCCCTTTTTTCTGTTCTCCTCTGTTCTCCCCCCTTCTGCCTCTACTGTGCACAGTTAAGGCTCTTTTTTATACTGCCTGCCGTGATTGGTTTTTACTGTTTTGCCCCTTAACCACTTAGTCTGTTGGTTGCCCAGCCATCACCACTTACCTGTGCTGGCCACATCCCATTCCTAGACAAAAGAGTTTTATTTTGTTTGCTCACTCACTGTGGCATTCCCATCCGGATAAGGGTGGGCATTCTCTCTTACTATCCCCTATGACATGCACCTAGTGATTCCAACTCATCTTTCCCTCTTTCTGATAGTATATCATCCTAGTAGGACATTTTCCCCAAAAGAGCTTGAGCAGGAACCCTAGAATAGGTTTTCCCCTTCTCCCCACTGCCAGACCATACCTTTTCTTGCCTCTGACCCATGGCCCACCACTCCTGTATTGGCTAGGTACAAGTGGGTTGTGCCTGAGTCTTGTGCGTGCTCCACTTTCATGTGTATCCATGGCTTGTTTGCTGTTCATGCGTTTTCCATGACCCGAGGGCTTGTTTGCACGTTCTGCTACTCATTCTTGACCTCTTGTGGCATGGATGAGTCTCTGGGCTTTCATTCTTTATGTCTTACTTCTTTCCTGGGCTAGGTCTTGCTTGGTTGTGGGCCTTTCCTTCTTCAATTCATCCCTTAACCTCTTTGTGAGTCAATTGATACTCCTGCCATGCCACCCCATTGTTCTTGTCATGTTATTATTTGACTTGTGCTTGTTGGGCCTCTTTTGGGCCTGCTGTATGCTTTCCTTCTGCTTAATTCCAGTAGCCCAGTACTATCATTGGGCTTGTACTCATGCTACTTTGGGCTTCCTTGGCCCATTTTATTTTTTTGGGCATCCTCAACCTGTTTCATTTCCTTGGGCATCCCCGGCCCATTCCAATCCTTCATTCCCATGGGCTTTTGCTAAGTCTTTTGGGCTTCCTCGGCCCAAGTTACCATATCCTTTACTTTCGGGAGTTATAAGCTTTTCCACCTACCCCTATTTTTTTAATTCCTTCCTTTGGGTTCCTTTGGCCCATTCTTACTTATTTTCCATTTCTCATAATACTCATGGGTTTACTACTTCTTTCTTTGGGTTTCTTTGGACCCGCTTGCTTTCTTTGAGTCCCTTTTGCTATTTTATAGGCATATGGTCCATTATTCCTGCCATTCGGGCATAATGGTTTCCTTCTCAATTTGCTAATCTTTTTCTTTATTCCCTCCCATATTGTTGGGGTTCTTCCTATTATTAGACCTCCTTGCCAAAGTGGGCATCAACATTTTGTAAGGAAAGTAAAATCAAAACATGACAAATAGTGATTGGTGGAACATAGAGTGGTATACAAAAAGTGGTACAGAGAATTTGTATTCATCAAAATCTTCTCCCCTACATAGCATGAATACTAACTCTCACATTAATTTAACAACAAATAAATAATTTATATAGAATATATATATATATATATTTTATAGGATTTATATAGAATTGTTAAACACAAATTGATGAAGATGTGAATTTGTTAGTCTCTTAATTTATTTCACATTAACCTAATAATTTTTGGAAATACAGTGTACCTTCTCTTATTTGCATTATTGCACATAAATTATAGTCATGGCTGTATATGCATGTAGATTTGTTCTCGGGAATAATAGGTGCCATATGATTGTTTGTTCATTGATATGTTCAGTGAGCAGGAATTGTGTTTATGTATGAAAACATTGAAAAGGCATTCCATTTGTGCATATAAACTGCAGCCATGTCTTAGGTTTGCTTTTAGTAATTCCCCTGTCTGCCCGCTGTCTTTTTTTTCTTTTTTTTAAATTTTTTTTTTAAACTATCAATGATAAAGATACTACAATTTTATTTTATTTTTTATAAACTTTCACAGTCTACATAATGCAATTTGCTCCTAGGTTTGCAATAGTTAGGGTATGTTTGGTAAGAGTATTTTGAAAAGACATTCCATCTGTGCATGTAAATTACAGCCATGTCCTAGGTTTGCTTTTTGTAATTCCCCTATCAGCCTGCTGTCTTTTTATTTTATTTATATTTATATATATATATATATATATTTTTTTTTAAACTATCAATGATAAAGATACTACAAATTTTATTTTATAAACTTTCACAATTTACGTAATGCAATTTGCTCCTATAACATTTTAATACACAAAATTGTAGTAGTTAGGGTCTGTTTGGTAAAAGTATTTAAATATAGTTTTTTGTTTTGCAATTCATAAAATGATAGGTCCCACACTTGAATTTATTATGTGGCTAATATTTTCTAAATACAGTTTTTAAAAAAATGTATCCTATTTTTTTGGTTTAGAACAGGATTTTAAAAATTGCTAAGGGGTGTTTTCAGGATACAAAAAATGTTTTTAACGACATAGTTGTAAATAAATTGAAAACAGTGGACTCCACATATTTGTCCAAACTCTTTTATCTCTTAAATTAAAGAGCTTATCTTTATCACTATAAGAATTTTCACCATTCAAATTTGAAACCAAGCTCTATTCCTTTATCATTATCTACACACACAAAAAAAAAAAAAAAAAAAAAAGTAATCTATAGATTCTACACGTTACTTTTTGTAAATATTCTTTTAAAAAAAAAAAAATCTCAAAAAATAGAAATGGTCTCCTAAACAATTTTTTTTTTTTTTTAGTATTTTAAAAATTGTTCTTAAAAGTGGAAGCCGAACACGTAAAATATAAAAATTATTATCTGAAAACTAGTTTCAAGTTCAATTTTTTGAAAATTATTTTTATATTGTTCTGAAAATAAAAACAAAAATCCTTCTACCAATTAGGCCCTTAGATTTTTTTTTTTTTTTTTTTTCCGCTAATGAGGGTGTCACTTCAAGCATTTGATAATTTATTTATAGTCCTCTCATCACACACACAAATAATTATATAAAGAAATCCTTACGGAGTGAATCTAAGATTCTAGCTAGAGGTTTTATATGGTAATAACTGCTTCATTTGACACCCTAAAATATTCTAATCTCTATATTAATATCCTATGCTATACAATTAACGATCTTTTCCATATGACAAGTACTTACACCCTTATTAATTATTTTAAAAAATTATCTTATTTACAGTTTTACTTTATATATGCCATTGAAAAATTATTATGACAAGTGCCTTTTATGCTGGGATGATGTGTGTAAGACCTACTATTATTAGAAACACATGTTATAATATCTGTGAAACCCAAATCTTAGCCATTAGAAACAAGAGATTTATGGAAGTCTTCCCCCCTAGTGAGTGTAAAACATTCAAAATCAATTATTATTTCAAGGTTTTGAAACTTTTCTCAAAATAGAGAATTATAAATGCTTTTATATGTAATTGGAACCTTTATGTCATTGTTTCACTTTCTTGTAGTCAATAATGTTATTTTCTCCAACTTAACTTATCCATTTCACCAGGAAAGGAGGAAGACATTAGTGGATGACTATGCTGAAGTAAAAAAAAAAACACACACACACACAACTTGAGCTGCTTTTTCCAAACAAAAAGTTAAAAACAAGAAAGAAAACTTTTTTTTGAAGGAGAAAATCTTGGAAAGTTGGATTACTAGTGTGGGTACCCGAGGACCGAGGAGGAAGTTGAAGGGTTGTAGCATTGGCCTGAGGATCAAGGATGAAGTTGAAAGGTCGCAGCATTGACGTGGGAATGTTGCAAGCCACGGGTCCGAGGAAGGAAGCCACCCGAGGAAGAGAAGAAACGAATCATGGTAGTCTATGGTATTCTAAGTGGGAGTTGAAGTCTGAAGAGCGTGGAAGTCAGTGGGCAGTAGGGAAGCTTCCGGTCTGGTGTAGCCTGTTGCATCCGCATTAAATGGTAGACAACAACTTTATTAGCTGCATTGATGAGGAAGTGACCTGAACAGTGTAAGCCATAGCTAAGTAGACTCTTTCTACCATCTTCTTCAGATGTGAAAGGTAACAAGTGTCAAAAAATGAGGGAGGTTAGGTAGAAATGGATGGTGAGGATGTGATAGAGGTAGAGGTATATAAGAAAAGGGGAGAGCATTGGAAAAGGGATCAGTGAAGGAAAAAAGAAATAGAAGGAAGAACATTGAGAGGAGAAAGTGAACAGTACTACTTTTTATGCAAACTTAGTCTCCTCGGGAGCACTTGTGTAGAGCCTGATACTCATTTGCTTTTGAATACAAACCTTATTCTTCCTTGTAGCTATCCTCGGGCAGAGCCCACTGTTGTTGTGTTTTCCCTTCTTTTACAAATTTTATTGATTTGGGCCAGGTTTGAAAGGCACAACCCATTACTCTAAGTGGGCTTGGGCTACAAATTATCTGGTCCTTACAATTGGCACCGTCTATTGGAACAACAAGTTCTAAAGGATCTGTCCTGAGTACTTATGGCTAACGTAGGCCAAGATAGAGAGGAGTCAGTTGGCTCCCAGAGGGAGAACCAGTTTGTTAACATGGAATGTAGGCGAGTTAGGCAACGTACCCCAAGTATTGTGGTGGAATCTCATCACATTAAGCGTACTGGGCGGAGTCATTCCAAGTCTAGGAGTCATGTTTTGCATGACCAGGAGACATTGAGGTTGTAGCGGGAAGTTGATCGTCTGCGCAAGAAGTTGAGGCGCAGAAAGCGTGATAAAAGGAGCCCATCTTCCCCATCAAGTGAGGGCTCGAGGGGAAGCCGTGATCGCTTATACAGGCATAGGTCTAGAACTCCACCTAGTGAATCCTACCCAGCTTCTTCATAGCAGGACAAGTTGGAGATGGGCAACAACAAACATAAGAAGGGGCCTTCCCATCACACCATGGGAAATAATGCTATGAGTAAAGCCTTGCGACAAATTTCTAAGTCCCCTTTCGTTAGAAGAATTAATAAGGTTAGGCTCCCTCATCAGTTCTCCTAGCCAACGTTCACCATGTATAATGGAAGGACTGACCCCGTGGAGCATGTCAGCCACTTTAATCAAAAGATGGCCATCTATGCTAGCAATGAGGCCTTTATGTGTAAGGTGCTCTCCTCCAGCTTTGGGCTCGTCGCCATGCGTTGGTTTGATACTTTGGAGGAGGGGTCAATTGGGTCCTTTGAAGAGCTGACAAAGGCGTTTGGTGCTAGATTCATAACCTGCAGTAGAGTCCCTAGGCCAGTGGATTCTTTACTGTCTATGGTCATGAGGGAGGGGGAGACCCTCAAGACTTACTCGGACCGGTATTAGGAAATGTACAATGAAGTAGATGGAGATTTTGAGGATGTAGCAGTGAGGACCTTCAAGGTTGGCCTCCCAATAGAGCATGACTTGAGGAAGTCATTAACAATGAAGTCTACCTTGAACATGCGCTAGCTTATAGATCGCATGACAAGTACAAAAGGCTAGAAGAGGATCAAATGCAGGGAAAAGGTAAAGCTAAGATGTACCCAGAGAAGAGGGATCCTCAGGGAGGAGGGTATCATAATGATCGGTCCGAAAGAGATTTCCCTGGTCATGCAACATCCGCGGGGGTTTAACTGGTCAATTCACTATTTAAGGAGCTGGTGTACCAGATACTAGAGAAGATAAAAAAACAAGAAAATTTTCAAGTGGCCTAATAGGATGGGTGGGGATCTGTCCAAGAGAAACCTAAGCCTCTACCGCCATTACCATTGGGATAGAGGACATACCACGAAGGACTGCAAGACCTTGCGTGATCACCTCAATCAATTGGCGAAGGCTGGGCAACTCAATTATTTTTTGCATCAGCCTGTGGAACAGGTCGAACACTCGGGAAGTGGGATGCATGGAGACGGCACTCGTCGGCCAGCATTGAGTACTATTAATGTGATCCTGGCTAGGCCAGGGAGTGGTATCGGGGTGAGTCCCAAGGTCATGTCCGTAGTGGGGGGTTCTGACCTGGAAGCAAGATATCAAACTCCCAAAAGAGCAAGGGTGATGGTCACCCCTACCTTAGGCTTTTCAGAAGAGGATAAGCAAGGAACCCTCCAACCACTTGATGACGCCCTAGTTGTTACTGTTAGGATTGAGGGCTATGATATGAAGAGAATACTGGTTGACCAAGGAAGTGGAGCAAAAATCATGTACCCAGATTTGTACCGGGGGCTGAACTTGAGGCCCGAGGACCTGGATAGGTATGATTCTCTGCTAAAGGGTTTTGATGGCAAAATGGTGGTCTCCCAAGGAATGATAAGACTGCCCGTACAGGTTGGTGATGTGGAGGTCTAGTTAATTTCATAATAGTAGAAGCATTTCTCCTCATACAGAGTTGGTGAAGTTCCTAAAGGTGAACATTGATGTTTTTGCATGGGATGCTTATGACGTTCCATAAATTGATCCTGGGTTGGCATGTCACTGATTGAACGTAAATCCTGAGGCTGTGCCACGTAAGCAACCTCCTGGACGATCATCCAAAGACCACGTTGAGGCAGTCAAGAATGAGGTAAATAAGTTGAAGTAGGCTGGAGCTATTAAAGAAATCTTCTACCCTGAGTGGCTGGCCAACACAGTAGTGGTTAAAAAGAAAAACGGGAAGTGGTGAGTGTGCGTGGATTTTACATACTTGAACAAAGCCTACCCGAAAGATCCTTTCCCCATTCCTAGAATTGACCAATTGGTTGATGCAACGGTGGGACATCCTCGGATGAGTTTTTTGGATGCCTTTCAGGATTACCACCTGATACCTCTGTCATTGCTCGACCAGGAGAAGATGGCCTTTCGTGCCCTGAATGGGAACTATCATTATCGTGTGATGCCCTTTGGCCTAAAAAACTCAAGATCCACATATCAAAGAATGGTGACACGGATGTTTGAAACACAGATAGGGAGGAACATAGAAGCATACATTGATGATATGGTAGTTAAAAGCAAGAAGGTAGAGGAGCATCTGGCAGATTTGGGAGAGACTTTCCCAGTGTTGAGAGAACACAAACTACACCTTAACGCATCCAAATGTTCTTTTGGGGTTAGCTCGGGCAAATTCCTGGGGTACATGATTACTCACACGGATTCGAAATCAACCCAAAACAGATCAGAGCTATTACCAGTTTACACCCTCCCCGGAATCCCAAGGAGGTGCAGAGGTTGACCGGGATGACAGTAGCCTTAAACAGGTTCATCTCTCAGTCTACGGACAAGTGTCGTCCTTTCTTCCAGCTGCTTCACTTTTCAATGAACTGAGGAGTGTGTAACAGCTTTTGAGGACCTCAAACAGTACTTGTCCAATCCACCAATATTTTCCCAACCCAATAAGGAGGAAGTGTTGTATGCATACCTAGCTGTCACCAAATACGCTGTTAGCTTCGTCTTAGTCAGGAACGAGGATGGAATTCAGAACCCATCTACTATGTTAGTAAATCCCTGCAAGAGGTTGAGACACACTATCTTCCCTTGGAAAAGGTAGTGCTAGCCATTGTGCATGCCACTAGGAAACTTCCTCATTACTTTCAGGCCCATACCGTTGTGGTGCTTACCCAACTCCCTTTGCAAGCCCTATTAAGGAAATCTGATTACACTGGCAGGATTGCTAAATGGGGAACCAAGTTGGGAGCCTACGATGTCAAGTACATGCCTCGGACTACCATAAAAGGACAGGTTTTAGCAGACTTTGTAGCAGAGTTCGCTGAGGGAATCCCCGAGGAGGAAAATTCAGTTATGGGTGTGTTGGTCTCGTCGGCCACGGTTGCCCTCTCATGGAAAGTTTATACGGATAGAGCTTCCAGCCGAAAGGGGGCAGGAGTAGGGATTGTGTTGGTCACCCCCGATAAGCTAATAATGGAGAAATCAATACGGCTGGGATTCTTAGCCACCAACAGTGAGGCCGAGTATGAGGCCTTGTTTGCAGGGATAGTTGTGGTCAGGCTGTTGGGAGGAGAAATGGTAGAGTTGTACTCGGATTCAGGTTGATCGTGGGTCAAGTTAATGGTGACTTTGAAGCTCGGGATGAAAGGATGCAGGGGTACCTTACCAAAGTGTAGAACGCCCGAGCCCAGTTTAAGAGTTTTATTTTGAAACAAATCCTGAGTAGACAGAACTCTTGATGAGAATCAACAAGCATTCAAGGATCCATTGCATGTTCCAGTTGGGCCTATTACTAAAGCAAGATCCAAGAAGATTAAAGAAGCACTTAATGGGCTGATTCAAGATATTTGGGATGATTCTAACAGAGGTCATTCCAAGCTTGCCCCAAAGGAAGATGAAGGCGTAATAAATTTAATCCAAGCTATTGGGGGCTAATTTGGCTTAATTGGGCGTGATTTATGGCGTGGATTAATGGCTGATTGATTTTCCAGCTCCATATCAATTAATAGATATTTTTCCTAGTCTGGAGCATCTAATTTTGGACCAGATCTACCTTAATTTTAGGCTTTTATTATTTAGAACGTTTTTAGCTATTTTTCCTATTTTGGATCTGCTAATTTCAGACCAAATCAACTTTTATTTAGGATTTTATTATTTAGTACGTTTTTTATATTTTCTATTTTCAGTCATGTCTTATAAATAGCATGCACTCATTGTAATAGAAATTATTGAATAAAAATCAGAAAAGGTGAGGCTTTGCTCTTCTTTTGGTTCTTCAAGAACTGTGAACTTATCAGGGATTCTTCCTTGTGGCGTTCAAACTTTATACATTTGGTTCGTGATTCAATTATAATCATTGGGTCAAGGTGTTATACTTATACCTTTGGTTCACATTTCGATTATAAACGTTGGGTCAGGGTTTCTATCAAAAATTTGAATTTTAGCTTTCTTGGGCAAATATTCCAATATTTTTGTTGGGTCTCAAAGCGTGTCGATTGAGGTTCGCATCAACTCTCATGCGGATTCTCTAGCAATGTTGGCCACTTCACTAGACTCAAGTCTTCCTCGAGTTATTGTCATTGAGGAGATGGACAATTCAAGTCCTACAGGGTCATCTTTGATAGGGGTGTGTTAGGTTCTAAAGATTTAGGATTTTGTGTATTTAAAACTCTAATGTGTAATGTTGGCAAACCATGATCAAAACAATGTGCTTAGTCTTGTTTAAGCTTGCTCAAAGTTGATAAAATATTGTAAAATTGGAATCGAGGGACTGTAGATGCATTGGGGCATTTCGGTCTGGCTCGATCGATCCAAGGAAAGGCTCGATCGATCGAATCACGGACCAGATGCGTTTTCTGCAGTTTTTCCAACTCAGCCCTAACTCATTAAACGTTTTGGGTTTTCTGTTTTTACCCTAGGTATATAAAGAAAAACCCTAGCCACGTTTTGTGAGTTGCTCCAGTTGTATTGTTGCTCATACATTGCTGTTTTGTGTAAATCTCTTGTGAGATCTAGAGGAGCTTTCCTTTACACAAAGCTTAGGGTTTTCGAGATAGAGATTACTTCAACATCTTGATGATCAACTCGGTTGCTACCATTGAAGCTTAAAGAATATCAAGCGTGGGTGCTTGTAGCTGATTGAAGAATCCAAGAAAGAAGGAGTCCGTGGATTTGGAGCTTGCACGTGGTCGTGTCAGTAAGTTCTACTAGTGGGTAGCATTAGGAAGTCGAGCGGGGAGCTTGTAGTCCTTTTGTATGAACTTCGATCCTTTCATAGTGGATTCAGGTTTGCCTTGAGGATCGGTGGGTCAAATCCTCCCCAGGTTTTTACCGTGTGGTTTCCTGGGTGATCATATCATTGTGTTATTTATTATTCCGCTGCTTTATTCTTTTGATATGATTATTTGATTGCTTTAACCTAGAATTGCATAATTTGACTAAGTAACAACTTGGCTAATTAATCTAGGCTAACCAATCTGGTTGTTTTTAAGGGGTCTAAAACTGTTCAGGGTTTGTAGCCTCCATATGGGGCCGAGCTAGATGGATCCCATAGTGTCCTTCTTGAAGCAGGGATCCTTACCTGAAGACAAATGTGAGGCGGAAAAGGTACGCAGGGCTGCCCCTTGCTATTGGCTGTCTGAGGAGCAGAAGTTGTACAAGCGCTCTTACTCAAGGCCATATTTGTTGTGCGTACACCCCGAAGCCGTGGAGCCCCTATTGGAGAAACTACATGAGGGCATCTATAGGAGTCACACAAGAGGTAGGTCTCTAGCGCATAGGGCCCTTACCCAAGGGTACTACTGGCCTAGCATGCGAAAAACTTCTCAAGATTATGTAAAAAAGTGTGACCAGTGTCAAAGGTATGCCCTAAATATCCACCAGCCAGGGGGAATTCTAAACCCTTTATCTAGCCCCTAGCCATTTGCTCAGTGGGGCTTGGATATAGTGGGAACCTTTCCCCGAGTTATAGGGAACCGAAGATGGCTCCTCGTCGGCACGGACTACTTTACCAAGTGGGTGGAAGCCGAGCCTCTTGCTAATATTAGGGATATGGATGCCAAGAGATTCATCTGGATGAACATTTTCACCAGGTTTGGTGTTCCTCACACACTGATCTCAGATAATGGTCTTCAATTTGACAGTAAAGCCTTCCGCATATATTGCGGGAGTTAGGGATTAGGAATGGGTATTCTACACCTGCTTACCCTCAGGGGAATGGGTAGGTCGAGGCCACTAACAAAGTTATAGTGGCCGGGTTGAAGAAAAGGCTAAATGATGTAAAAGGAAAATGGGTGGATGAATTACCCCACATGCTATGGACCTATCGTACCACACCCCGAAGATCAATGGGAGAGACCCCTTTCTCAATGACCTATGGGTCAGAAGCAGTAATCCCCCTTGAATCTGGATTCCCAACTCTGAGAACGGACCAATTCAATGTTGAAGAGAACCACCATTTACTCCTAGACAACTTGGATCTGGTCGAGGAAAGACGATGGTAACAGTAAAGATGGCTTACTACCACCAAAAACTTAAGCAAAGGTATGATAAGGGAGTCAAAGCCAGACCCTTGGCTCCGGGAGACCTAGTCTTGAGGAAAGTAGTGGGGACGACCAAGAACCCTGCTTGGGGTAAGTTGGGTCCCAACTGGGAAGGGCCGTATAGAATCACTTCCATTGCTGGTATTGGGGCTTACTACTTGGAAAATCTGGATGAGAATGTAATCCCTTGTTCTTGGAATGTAAACAATCTACGACGTTATTATTATTAATAAATTATGTTGCCATTTATATCTTGCTTGGTTATATCTTGTTATGGGTGTATTTGTTAAAACACTGCAAAATATACTCTAAGTGTTAAACAGAACCTAGGCCTTGTCTAACTCCTCGGGTCACAAGCCTAGGGTAAATTAATATTGCAAAAATATTTTAAGTGTTAAACAAAACCTAGGCCTTGTCTGGCTCTTTGGTTCACAAGCCTAGGGTAAATTAACATTGCCAAAATATTCTAAGTGTTAAATAGAACCTAGGCCTTGTCTAGCTCCTCGGGTCACAAGCTTAGGGTAAATTAACATTACAAAAATATTCTAAGTGTTAAATAGAAACTAGGCCTTGTCTGGCTCCTCGAGTCACAAGCCTAGGGTAAATTAACGTTGCAAAAATATTCTAAGTGTTAAACAGAACCTAGACCTTGTCTGGCTCCTCGGGTCACAAGCCTAGGGTAAATTAACGTTGCAAAAATATTCTAAGTGTTAAACAGAACCTAGGCCTTGTCTGGCTCTTTGAGTCACCAGCCTAGAGTAAATTAACATGAGAAATTTTGTTTAAAGGGAATGAGCAGTAAAGGCCAGAGGCATTTCCTCAGATTTCTGAAGTGATGTCAGCAAGTTTGTCTGAGTCCTAAGTCCAATTTCAAGTAAGTGCTGGTTAATAATTTGTTTAAATTTCATAAGTTAGCCCACTCTTTACGTTGTGATGAGGTTACAAGTTGCCACGGTGTGGTAATTATAGAGAAAGAAAAGTAACTAGAGCATAAGATGACAAGTGCAAAGTGAATAAAAAAATGTACAAGTAAAAAAAAAAAAGGAAACAATAACAACAACAACAACAAACAACAAGCAAATAAAAGTAACTTCAAACTTTTTTTCATTAAAGATATAAAGATTGTGGTACAAAAAAGGAGAAGAAGGGGCACTATATGTATAATGGCCCACTACAAAACTGCCTTAGCATCTCCTAGGTGAGAACTAAGCTAGACTTTTGGCTCCTTCTCCTTGGTTCCCTTTTTCTCCTGCTCTCTCTCCTTCTTCTTCCTCTTCAATGGCGCCCCCTCGGCCACTTCCTCCTTAGCCTCCACATCCACCACAACGTTTAGAGGTGGAAGTTCTTTTGTCATCTCTTTAATGGGGTCTTTCTACTTTGAGGAAGGAGGAAGAGCAGGGCTGGGGTCCGTTGGAGGCTGAGGGAGAGTGGGTTCCAGACGTAGGGCTGGGGGGTAGTATACCTTATCGGGAGTGCAAAGCTCTAACTCGGTGTCAACCCTCGCGGCGTTCAGTGCCTGACCCCAAATCTCTAGGCAAAAGGCACGAGCAACATCACGGAGTTAGGCAGTAAGACTCTCAGCTGTCTTAGTCATGCTTGCATCATAAGCTGCTTGCTCGGCCTAAGCCTTCTCAACCTCCTTGGCCTCCAGCTACTTATTCAGTTGATTTCGCTCCACCACTGTGAGAGCCATCTTATTCTCGGCCTTCTTTTGGGCCTCCAGGGCATCAACTGTTTGCCTCTCGTAGCCCTTTAGAGCAGACTCAGCGTTCTGCTGAGCCTTCTCCACCTCGGATAGTTGGACAAGGGTTTTTTTCAGCTTTTTCTTTATCTCAGCTTGGGCTTTTTCTATAGCCTCTTAGCCTTTCTCGGCCTTCCTTGCCATGTCCAAGGAATGGTCTACCCATTCCTCGGCCATAAAGGCGGTTTGGACGGCCTACAAAGAAAAAAGAGCAAACAAAACAATGTAAGTATCACATAAGCCAGGATCAAACTAACTGAACAGATGGGTAAGTTTGATGGTGTACCTTAGCGAGGTCCTGCTTCAAAGCTAGGAAGACCTCTTTTTTTCTGAAGAACCTCAGCTCTGCCATATCCTCAGGCAAGCATAGGGCCTTCTCCAGGCATTCTGCCACCAAGCCTGAGCTACCCTTTTTAGGGTCCCTCAGGTTGGCGTCATCAAGCACTGGAGTGCCTGAGCTCAAGGTAAAGAAGGGTCTCTAGATAAAGGCCTTCCTAGGTTGGTCTCTACCCACCTCCTCAGAGGTCCCGGTGTGCTCGGGCTTCTTCTTCTGCTGCCCCTTTCCTGCACGGGCTTCCTTGGCTGGGGGTTCAACAATCTCGTCCTCTTTAGCCCCCTCAGTGCCCTTGCCTCCCAGGCCACATTTTCTTTTCTTATCTACAGCCTCAGCAGGGGATATGTATGCCACGGCAGGAGTAGAAAGGCGGAGCAGCACTGCCATAGCCGGGGAAGAGCCCCTGACATGGGCTATTAGTAGGGCAAGAAGGTCTGGTGTCTTCTCTTCAAAACCCATTTCCGTCGAGGAACGAGCTGTTAATGTGCTAGGAGCGTCCTCGCGGTAAAAGACTTTGAAGTCTTTCTCTGTGACCTCCTGGTGGACGGGTTCAAGAGTGGACTCCCTCTCCTCGCTGTCAAAAGGAATAGGGGGCTCTTGGGAATAGAGAAGTTTGGCAACTAAAGGGGTAGGTAACTGGGCGTCCTGAGTCCCTTCTAGAGGAGGTTCGGTTAGCAGGAACCCAGGGACTGCTACATCAATTAAAGCCAAGCAGGGGTCCCTAGCTTTAATAATGTTCTTGAGACTTTGGAAGTGCTTGGTGGACGGTGTGTACCCGAGGATGACGTGAGCCGCCCTAAGCTGTCCGTCCTTATGCAGAAATATCTCTGACCTAAGGATCCTATTCAGGTCTTTGAAGTTCACCAAGTGCTTAGCGAGGGCGGTATGGTATTCGTCTACAAAAAGAAAGAAGATGAGTTATTAGTGAAGTGAATAAACGAAGATCTATCATGTGAACAAAGGTAAGTAAAAATCCTAAGTATCACTTCGGTCCTCGGGAACCCTACCTGGTTCCCTTTCCTAGGTAGGGCAATGTATTCCATCATGCCAGCCTTTTGAGACAAGAAGAAAATCCTCATCCATGCCTTTGCTTGAGTCAGGCAGGCAGGAGATTAGCCTAATGGCGGGAACCCTACACTTCTACGGTTTATTGCATCTACGCACCCGAGGATCCTGAAGATGTTGGGTGAACATTGGGTCGAGGTTAACCTATAGTTTATGAGATAATCCCGGGTTACCCTTCCCATAGGAAGTTCCATCCCGCCTTCAATAAAGGTGATCATAGGAATGACCATAGACTCAGAAGGTCTGTTCAAGACCAACCACTCACCCTTCTCACAGTGTCGGATTTCAACACTATTGGGGATCTTATATTGTGCCCTAAAAGTTGCCCTAGCCTCGGCAGTGTCCACTAACCTAGCATATCTACCCATGGTCTTTTGAGGGGTGAAGTATGAAACTTGTGAAAAAGAAAAAATAAGGGAAATCAACACACCTACGAATGAATGCAAAGAGTGTTGGGAGTTTTGCTCTTCAACTTAGATCGCCAGAATGCTCAAAATGAGCCTCAACCAGCTCTAAGTTCTCCTTTTATAGGAATGAAAAAAGCGAGTGGCAAAATTCCCGCCCATCAATGAGGGGAAATGAGGACCGTACGATCCTGATCAAACCGTAGAACGTGGGGAGACAAGCAGCCACCTAACGCCATAAATGTGAGATCGTGGATTCCCAAGCACCAGGAGTGTGCAAAAGATAGATGAAAGGACGTTAATATGTGGGAACGCATGTGGCACGTGCGTAATTTACCTGAGAAACTAAAACTTCACTTTTGTCTCATAAACAAATAGTGAACATTTTAAGGGGCTATTGTGGGTACCCGAGGACCGAGGAGGAAGTTCAAGGGTCGCAGCATTGGCCTGAGGACCAAGGATGAAGTTGAAAGGTCGCAACATTGACTTGGGGATGCTGCAAGCCACGAGTTCGAGGAAGGAAGCCGCCCGAGGAAGAGAAGAAACGAATCATGGTACTCTGTGGTATTCTAAGTGGGAGCTGGAGTCTGAAGAGCGTGGAAGTCAGTGGGTAGTAAGGAAGCTTCCGGTCTAGTGTAGCCTGTTGCATCCGCGTTAAATGGTAGACAATAGCTTTATTAGCCGCATTGATGAGGAAGTGACCTTAACAGTGTAAGCCACAGCTAAGCAGACTCTTTCCACCATCTTCTCCAGATGTGAAAGGTAACAAGTGTCAAAAAATGAGGGAGGTTAGATAGAAATGGATGGTGAGAATGTGATAGAGGTAGAGGTATATAAGAAAAGGGGAGAGCATTGGAAAAGGGATCGGTAAAGGAAAAAAGAAATAGAAGGAAGAACATTGAGAGGAGAAAGTGAACAGTACTACTTTTTATACAAACTCAGTCTCCTCGGGAGCACTTGTGTAGAGCCTGATACTCATTTTCTTTTGAATACAAACCTTATTCTTCCTTGTAGCTATCCTTGGGCAGAGCCCACTGTTGTTGTGTTTTCCCTCCTCTTACAAATTTTATTGATTTGGGCTAGGTTTGAAAGGCACAACCCATTACTCTAAGTGGGCTTGGGCTACAAATTATCTGGTCCTTACAACTAGTATTTTTAATTCCCACCATCCTTCATAATGTCAAGTTGTTCCCATTCTACTCTCTTTTTTCTTGTAAGAAAATTAGAGGGGTTTTGTTTATTTATTTCTCTTAATCATGACTAGATAGAGAGAAATGCTAGCCAAAACACTTTAGACAATATGGTGTAAGAGTTAATACTCTATGATTAAAAATTGATCACTTTTGACTAATGCATGATTACACCCATTTAGTTATGGATTGTTACCAAACTTGAGGCAAAAGATGGATTTCAGCATCAAAATTATAATTTGAAAAAATTTTCATTTCAAATCCTATAATTTAGAAAGTAACAAATGAAATCCTATTATTTCAAAAGTAGTAAATTAAATCCTGAAGTTTTTAAAAATAACAAATTAAAGTTATAGTTTCAAAACGAACAAATTAAATCCCAAGGTTTTAAAAACTAACAATTTAAGCCTCAACCTATTTAAGTGGAATGACATTTTGTTTTGAGTTCATATAGGCTTAGGGTTTAAGTTGTTTCCCTGTCAACTTAGGGTTTAATTTATATTTAAAATATTATAAAGTTTAATTAATTAATTTGTTACTTCTTTAAATTTCAAGATTTAGATTGTTACTTTTAAAACTACAGGTTTAATTTATCACGTTTGTAAATAAAGTTTAAAATGTAAATTTCTTCTTATTATTAAAAAAAATAAAATAAAATAAATAAAACAAGGATCTCTTCCCTCTTTCCTTCTCTTTTTTAGCAGAATAGCATCTAATTTGGTTGTTCCACTTTGTGGAAAGAAAAATAAGGCAGAAGAAAGAGAGGAGATTAATATATCCTATCAACTATAAAGTCAAAAATAGACCAAAGTGTATATGCGACCTTCTATCTTGATTCTTGAGCACATGTAAACTGGAAAAACATTACGAGTGCTGGTTTCAATTATCACGTTATTCCTCACATTACTTTTCTAGAAAAGTGAAGCGGGATGCAGAAGCATCAAAAAATAGAACACATCTACCTCTAAAAAGCAAGAAACAAAACACGTCTACTTCTAAAAATAACCTCGAATCCATGAGGGTTCCTCGAATCCACAAGGAGAAAGGGTCTAGAATCCACCAGAAAATAGAAAGACAAAAGTCTAAATTTTATTGATTGAATAATTGTTCCAAAAACGTGGACAAACTTAGGGGCCTATTTAAAGGCTCCGTAAAACTTGACAAACAAGAAAATATAATATAAAATAACTCCTAATCGATATCTAACTATAACAGGAATCAAATTTGACCTAAAAAGCATTAAATGCGCCTAAAAACAAGGAAATAATAACCCTAAACCTAAAATAACGTTTTTTACATAAAAAAAAAATACCAAAATTAAATAATTACAAAAATTAAATTGTAGATTTTGTCCTACATCAAACCCCTCCACTTGAAACAAACTCGATCTCGAGTTCATCTTTGAAATCTGAAATCTGAAATCTTCCATGCCATGAGAACAAATACTTTGAATACTTCATCTTCCTTGCCTTCTTGCCAAACTTGAAAGTCATAAATTGAGTAACTTGAACTTCTTGTCCCTTGATCTTAATGCAATTGACAATATTCACCAAATAAGAGTCAATAATCACATCAAATCTTTCCACCCCAATAAAATCAATAAACTTTGTTTCAGTGTCTCTCACCAAAATAATAGGAACTTGAACGTTGCAATCATCTAACTTGACTTCATTGAGATCGTTGACAACTTCCTTTATAATTTCTTCTTTAATGGTCTCTACTATCTTGACCTCAAGATCTTTCTCTATAATAGGGTCTTCATTAATCTCCTCCACAATCTTGATTTCAGGTTTTTCTTCTATAACAAGGCCTTCATTAATTTCCTCAAAAATCTCTATATTTTCTTCTTTGACTTCTACATATTGTTCAAGAAAAGTATTTTCTTCAACATGTAATTCTTCTCTTAATGGTGGAATATATGGCTCTTTTAAATAATTTTAAGTGTGAACTTCTTGACCAATAATAATCTTGTATTGTATACAACAAGATTTCTTCACAATCCAAAGGATAAAATTTGATAGCAAGCATCTTTTTCATCTTTGGCCATGAACGAATTTTGTCTTTACCTTATCAAATTCTATCAGATTGTACTCATTCCCACCAATGCAAGGCATACTTACTAAGTTTATACAACGCAAGTCTAACTTTTCTCTCATAACAAATATTCTCATATTCAAATAAATCTTCTAGATCAAGTAACCAATCAAGAAAATCTTCTTCTTCTTTTTTAAATAACCATTAAAACTTGTAATTATCTTATAAGGCCTATATGAACTTTGCTTACCAATAGGTTGTTTGTGAGTTATGTCTCCGCGACAATTATCCCTATTGTTTCCATACTCCAGCGACAGCATCCTAGCAAAGATATTTG
Source organism: Quercus aquifolioides (assembly GCA_019022515.1). Classification (NCBI taxonomy): domain Eukaryota; kingdom Viridiplantae; phylum Streptophyta; class Magnoliopsida; order Fagales; family Fagaceae; genus Quercus; species Quercus aquifolioides. The sequence continues at coordinate 23,610,754 of CM032336.1, forward strand.
TGAGTGCTAGCTGTATGTCACATAATACTTGCTAAGTTTTCTGTCACCGGAATTGCTACCGTCTCATACGTCAGCCACCATACCAGGATAAGTCAAGGCTCTGATACCAACTGATATGAGATGCGAAAACGTTAAGAAGCAGAACACGTCTACCTCTAGAAAACCAAAAAAAAAACATATTTGCTTCTAAAAATAACCTCAAATCCATGAGGGTTCCTTGAATCCACAAGGAAAAATGGTCTGGAATTCACCAGAAAATAGAAAGACAAAAGTCTGAATTTTATTGATTAAATAATTGTTCCAAAAACGTGTACAGTCTTAGGGGCCTATTTAAGGGTTTCGTAAAACTTGATAAACAAGAAAATATAATGTAAAATAACTCCTAATTGATACCTCATTATAACAGGAATCAAATTTGATCTAAAAATCATTAAATGCACCTAAAAATAAAGAAATAATAACCCTAAACCTTAAATAACGTTTTTTACATAAAAAATATCAAAATTAAATAATTAGAGCATCTCCAGCAGATTCATCAAATTTTTGTACTGTTTGGAGAATGAACAGTAACTTTTACCTTTATCTACAAACTTTTTCAAATACACTTTCCAACAGATTCTCTATCTCATTCTCTATTTCATTTAAATATTATTTTTTCATTCATTATTTATTCTTTTTTTAACAACTACACATCTTTCAACATTTTTTTATTCAACACATAATTATTATAATAGAAAAAATGTATTTGAAGAATAAACAGTAGCCCATCAGACTTGATGGGCTACTGTTCATTAGCCAAAAAAAAAAAAAATCCAGCTATACCGAAGCTGTTGGAGCATATACAGTACACAAAATCTCCAAATTTTGGCTAATAAAGCGTATCCGATGCTCTTACAAAAGTTAAATTGTAGATTCTGTCTTACATAAAAAAGCGTTATACTGGTGCTTGTTAAATTACATATAGAGAATCACAGGCTGAGGCAGAAGAAAATTCTATAAAATTAATAATTTGGCTATAGTTTGTGCACGCGACAATGTCAAGCAGAATATATATCATTATCATATAGAAACTTTTCAGTGTCGCGTGAGAATAAGCATATTTCTGTGGAAAGTAAGTATCGCTGATATATATCTGTGTGGAAAGTAAGTATCACTGAGATTGTGTTATTAGGATCGGGAGCAGCATTAATTGATACACATTAGCAATTTAGCATACACACAGTGAGACACAGAATTGACTTTGCACTTCAATCATGGATATGTAGCTTGCTAGGTTGGAGTGTGAAAAACAATGTTGTAATCTTATAAGTTTGGACAAGGTGCTGGCAATGAATAATATAATATTTCATAATTTAAGTTCGCATAATTCACATTTAAAAATTGATGCAAAATGAAAATTTAGTTATATTTCAGCGTAAAACGACTATATAGTGAATGGAAATTCAACTTCAGACTTTGTCTTCACATCTAAAAGACAAGAATTAGGTTGTATCTTCTTGTTGTTAATTTCTAAGTTTGGATGACGAGAAATATTCTTGATGTAGACCAGTTGCAATTTATTTTTCTTTCACAATTCTCTTTCTTCCTAGCTACTAGTGGCTAGCTAGGACGTTTTCTCAAAATATATTTGCGTGCACTCTTTTATACTATTGAATGGATACTGTAAGGTTGAAATTTATCAACCATCTTGTTGGCTTTATTCCGTGCCAATTTTCTTGTAATTTAAGCACTTAGTAACCCTGTATTTAGGTGGGATTATTGTAAGGGTAGTGTGTGAGAAGATGTGAAGAAAATCTCAAGTATGTGCAAAGAAGCAGAGCTTCGCGGCTAGGACTCGCGGGTGGCTCGCGGCTGCAAGTCGCCAACTTCAAGCACGTGAGATGCACGCAGGGAAGTTGAAGGGTCGCGCCAGCTGTCGCACTACAGGACAAAAGTCCCAGGCTGGCCAGGCCGTTACGTCGCGACTTGGACAAGCCGCGAGACCAAGCCGCCAATTTACCCTGTTTGGCAAAAAACTGTCTCTTCGTATTCTCATCTCACCTCACTATATATAGACCCTTATACCCACTAAATTGAGAGAGCTTCCAGAGAGAATTTTGTGAGAGTAAACCCTAGAGAAAAACAAGATTGCCTCATCTCCAATCTTCATCTAAGAGACTCTACAAATTCCTCTACTCTCTTCCTCTCCATTGTCATACCCTTGAGAGGTCTTTTACCAAATCCTTATCTCACCACGCCCACGTCTGTGAGAAGGTTCATTTGGTGCTGAGGGAAGCAGTTTGGAAGGAACCAACATACATTGGTTGATGCTATGGTCAAGTAGCGGAATCCGGGAAGCTAAAGAAGAAATAGGTTCGGCGTAACCTCGTTGGAGCAAGAAGCTTGAAGGGCTTAGGTACCTGGGTAGATTAGGCTTAGAGGGTCTTCTGCTGTTCATGTATCCCAACTATATTCTTTAGTGGATTTTATCACCGCTTGGAGGGCGGCGGAGAGGTTTTACGCCGAGGACTTCGGTTTCCTCTTCGATAACACATCGTGTGTTTGCATCTTTCTTCCCTTTATCTTTGCCTTATATTTACTGTTGTGGATGTGTTTATATTTGGCTTAGATTGTTTATCAATTCTGTTATAAGCTTGTTATCATGTTCCGCACATAAATTGTTTGATATAAAGCTTGAATTGGTATTTTTGTTATTTGGGGTCTAAACGTTCAAGGGTGTTTCGTACACATATTGAACTTTCAATTGGTATCAGAGCAGGTACACTTTTTGTGGTTTAAATACCTAAGTGTGATCCTTGACCCCTTGTGTTTATTTGCCATGGATTGTGCTTTGTATGCATCTTTGTATGATTTGGTTGGTGTTGATTGTAACATGCCATGTGTTTGTGAAAATGCCTCTATGAGTGTGAATCCTCATGATTGTGATGCTATGTTACATGAATCTTTGGATGTTATTGATATTCCTAACATCAAACTTTTGAAGAAAAAGGCTAAGAAGTTTAACAAGGATTTGAACAAGTTATTGTGTGAAAAGGATGATTTGATTGCTAAGCTCAATGAATCCAACAAATTGGTTGAAAAATATAAGAAACTTGCTGAAAATTCTGTTGAAAAGCTAAAGGAGTTTGAATGTTTGAATATGGACTTGGATGCTAAACTTGTTTTGTCTAACAAACTTGTTGATGAGCTAAAATGTGAAAATGAATCTCTTAAGATGCATGTCAAGTGTTTGATTGCTGAACCTATTGTTAAAAGGGATGAAATTATTTGTTGCAATCATGTTGTGGTACCCGATTTTGTGCCTATTGTGTGTTCTACCCCAAAGGACAAATCGGTGTACATTCCTCCACATAAAAGAAATCAAAAGGTGGAGAGAAAGGCTGTTAAGTCAAAGCCTCTGTTTAGGTCTCAACCTAAGGCTTTGGATGGATCTAAGTTTGTTCCAACTTGCTACCATTGTGGTGTGATTGGTCATGTAAGACCTCAATGTTATAAGTTGAAGAGAGAACAAAATCATGTTGCTAGATCCCTTCCCAAATAGCCTAGTGGACCTAAACACATTGTTTGTCACCATTGTGGTGCCTTTGGTCATCTAAGACCTCAATGCTCTAAGTTTCATGCTTTTAAAAGAATCAAAAGAAAAGAGAAACTTGAGCTTCTTGGAAGTTGTGCTAAAAAGAGTAAACCGGATTTGAGTGAAAATAGCATGTTGATTAAGAAAATGTTTAATGCTCTTAACTCCTTGACTATGTGCATCTCCGGTTCTCATTCTTCCAACCCTCGTCTCACTTCTCTTGAGACACTCATTCCAAACAATCGTTCTGTTTGGATGAGGAAGGGTTCCTATGGTTGAGTTTTTGCTCTTTTGGTCCTTGATCTAATTCTTTCGATCTTTGTGGGACCCTTCATGCATTGCATGTTATATCTTCATGCATTTTGTGCATCTTGCATTTATTCATATGCATTGTTTTTGTTTTGATCTTACCTTTTTGTTTTAATTTTGTGTGAGTAAAAATCCAAAACCACATAAAAAGTGAAAAATTCAAAAAGTTTGATCATATATGTTTGAGCACATATCACATGTGAGTTTTGCCTTGTACCTTTGTACTTATGGCTTTGTGCATTTACGAGCTTAGCTTGTTCCTTATGCACTTATATCTTTGTGGGAAAAATCTTGACATTTTTGTGTGATTGTTGTAAATCGATCTTCAAGCTTGTCATGAATGATTAGTCAATAGCCTTGTTGGTTTTGAGACATGCATAGACTTGTGCATATATATCTTTCCACTCTTTATTTTGTTGTTTTTGCTTAAAGAGCTCACCAAATATAAATCTCCAAATGAAAAGAGATATTGAGCTGCAAAAGCTTGTCGCACATACTAGTATTTGACTAGGAAAAAGGGAAAGCGACCAAAATAAAATGTATGATGCCCAAAAAGCCAAAGGCTTGTTCACCAAATTGAAATATCAAAAATTTCAGGCATCGATCTCTAAAATGAGATGTATTGATTCAAAAAAAAAAATCAATTGATATGAATTGTAAAGAAGCCAAATGAAAAGTTTCAAAGATATGTAATCATTTTCTTGTGGGAGGTCATATATGTTCATTTCTATAATTGAGATAGACCACTTGACTAAGTACTAGTTGTGTATGACTTGATTGAATTGATCATTAAAGCTTCACTCTAGACTATGGACTATTCCACACTTGATACGCACACACAACACACATGCCTAATGTTCAATGAATGCCTTATTCATTTGTTCGATTGTACTTTGTTTAAATGTGATGTGTGTGTGCTCATCTCTATATGGATCAATCCAAAAAGATTTTTGATCATTTTATATGCTTTTGGAAGTGATTTTTATCGCTCTTTGTGTTCTTGTTTAGTGCTTACATTGTTTTTCAGTGTTTAAACATGTTTTGTGTTGAAAAACAAGTGTCAGATTTTTTGGCGACTCGTTTTGGCGACTTGCCCAGTCGCGAGCTCCAGTCGCGAGTTTACACAGAAGGTTTTGGCGACTCACTCGCGACTCGCCCAGTCGCGAAATGCCCAGAATCAGTTTTTAAAGAGCTTTTTCGTGAGAAACTTGTTTTAAACCTCTCCCATCCTCTCTAAAACCCTTATTTCAATATTTTTACATCAAAACCCAACCAATTTGAATGGTTTTTCATTCCATTAACATCTCTAAGGTAATTTTAAACTCTTTTCATTGATTTGAATCCTTGGATTATGTTTTGGTGAGTTTTGTGCTCTTGGTTGGGATTTTCATCGTAGGGGTTGGGAAAACTTAATTTTTATCAAAATTTTGTATGGGATTGGTTTCTTTTGATGATTTGCTTTGGATGTTGGCCCCTTTTGGCAAAAAGAACTTGTATTAAGGGTGGTTTTCATGATGTTCATGCATTGTTTCACTTTGTTCTTCATAGTGTGCACGCTAGGTGTTTGATAAAATGTCTCTTAGGTATTTTCTCACTTATTTGGATTTTGATGAGTACCAAACTTTGGGGTCTCTCATGTTTCCTCATTAGGAACATGTTTGGTTCAGTGGTTGTGTATTTAACACACCTTACCCCACATGTGCATTTTCCACGCATTGGTCATGCATTGCACTTGCCACCTCTTGCACACACCTTTGCTACCCTTGTCATGCATTGGTCTATACCTTGTTTCTTCATCCTAGCATGTCATGTTTACCTTATGATTTGTAGCATTTCATTTCATCTTAGGTTTAAGCTTCTTTTTCTCATGCATCATTGCACCCCTCATGCATCATTGTCATTGTTCATACCTTCATCTCTTGCCTTCGTTTCTCCTTGACCCTTTGTCTATTCCTGACAAAAAGGGGGAGAGTATACTCTAGGGAGTATATTACGGAGAGTTTTTGTCATTTCTATATGACCCTTGTGCACATTCTTAGGGGGAGAAATTTTATTTCTCGTGCACATTTGTAGAGGGAGTGATATTCCATAGGGGAGATGCATGTACCAAGGGGGAGAAGACTTTGAGCTAATAAGAATACTTTGTTTTGGTGTTTGATGTTTGATCAAGTTGCTCACATGTTTCACATCATGATTACTTGATCGCAATTTACTTGTTACATTATACTTGTCCATTTATTACTTGCTTTACCTTGAGGGTCTAATGTGTTTTGTGCAAGTGTTTCAGGTTACAGGTATATATGTTCCAAGTTCATCACAGCTCCTATGATTCATGATAGGGGGAGTGATATGATAGGGAAGTACTTTATTGTTTGTACCTGGTACCTTTGTAGGTTGTTAAGGTTTATGTTTATGTTTGTACCCATGTTGCTTCTGTAATCTTTAAGGGTTTGTTTCAATGCACGTTTGTAGGCCTTTGTGGTTTGTGCCATGCTTTATGCAGCCTTTGTGCTTTGTTAAAATCAGTACTTCTAACTAAATGTCTTGCATTTTCTTCTAAGTACTGTCACTCTTGTGCCCTTGTAGGATTTTTCCTAGATGCACATACTTCATGTATTGTGCATTGGTTGAATGTTGGTCATTCAAGCGATTTACCTTGTGTTTATCATCTTGAATGTTCGGATGTTCATTCCAAGTGTGAATGAGCATTGTGATCACTTGGTTATAGTGATTACCTATTTTGGTCTTGCCATGGTTTATTGCTTTATTCCATTGTGCATGATCGCATTGTGCTTGCTCCATATGCATTACAAGTTTCTGTATACAATGAACATATTGTGTTGTTGTGTTTCAGGAGTTACTTGTTCTTATGGTTCTAAAGCTTCGCAGATTCTAGAGTTAGGTGTGAGTGAGTTTTCCAACTGTTCCCAACTCACGCGTTAAGTCTAGAGTTTGTTTTAGGGTTTTGTCACGGAATAGCCAAAGGGGGAGATTGTAAGGTTGAAATTTATCAACCATCTTGTTGGCTTTATTCCGTGCCAATTTGCTTGTAATTTAAGCATTTAGTAACCCTGTATTTAGGTGGGATTATTGTAAGGGTAGTGTGTGAGAAGATGTGAAGAAAAGCTCAAGTATGTGCAAAGAAGCAGAGCTTCGCGGCTAGGACTCGCGGGTGGCTCGCGGCTGCAAGTCGTCAACTTTAGGCACGTGAGATACACGCAGGGAAGCTGAAGAGTCGCACCAGCTGTCGCACTACAGGACAAAAGTCCCAGGCTGGCCAGGCCGTTACGTCGCGACTTGATTTCGCGACTTGGACAAGCCGCGAGACCAAGCCGCCAATTTACCCTGTTTGGCAAAAAACTGTCTCTTCGTATTCTCATCTCACCTCACTATATATAGACCCTTATACCCACTAAATTGAGAGAGCTTCCAGAGAGAATTTTGTGAGAGTAAACCCTAGAGAAAAACAAGATTGTCTCATCCCCAATCTTCATCTAAGAGACTCTACAAATTCCTCTACTCTCTTCCTCTCCATTGTCATACCCTTGAGAGGTCTTTTACCAAATCCTTATCTCACCACACCCACGTCTGTGAGAAGGTTCATTTGGTGCTAAAGGAAGCAGTTTGGAAGGAACCAACATACATTGATTGATGCTATGGTCAAGTAGCGGAATCTGGGAAGCTAAAGAAGAAATAGGTTCGGCGTAACCTCGTTGGAGCAAGAAGCTTGGAGGGCTTAGGTACCTGGGTAGATTAGGCTTGGAGGGTCTTCTGCTGTTCATGTATCCCAACTATATTCTTTAGTGGATTTTATCACCGCTTGGAGGGCAGCGGAGAGGTTTTACGCCGAGGACTTCGGTTTCCTCTTCGATAACACATCGTGTGTTGTCCGTGTGTTTGCATCTTTCTTCCCTTTATCTTTGTCTTATATTTACTGCTGTGGATGTGTTTATATTTGGCTTAGATTGTTTATCAATTCTGTTATAAGCTTGTTATCATGTTCTGCACATAAATTGTTTGATATAAAACTTGAATTGGTATTTTTGTTATTTAGGGTCTAAACGTTCAAAGGTGTTTCATACCCATATTGAACTTTCAGATACAAAAGAAGAGTACCATGCTTGCATTGTTGAAGTCCAGGTCACGTCATTAGTAACATAAAATACTTAACATTTTGGACTCTCTGCAGAGATGGACCTAGAATGAAGATACCCTAGTTTGAAAAGTGATCCAAGCAAAACGGACATAATTATTCAATAGTTGCTTTTTTATTTTTTTGAGAAACTTATTCAATAGTAGCTGATTGCTTAATAATTAAACTCAGCGTTGATTATAGTTTTACATTCTTTAAGATTTAAGAAGAAAAAACTATTTATTAATTTTGTAGAACGGTGACTTATCCGAGTCTTCAATATTTTAATATAATTTACTAGCTTTATCTGCTTCAATTATTCATACACATAATATAATGTGCACATTCATGCATTATGAGACTGGTTAGAGACAAGTACATTACACACAAAAAACACAATATTCAACAGCAAAGGGTCATAAAGGCAACTATCAAACACAATAATTGTCATTCGGATGAATGCAAATCCTAATTAGGTGCCTTAATTAGTTAGTTGTCCCTCTTTGCCCTATGGGATAGAGCCTTGTATCCGTGAAAAGGTCACTGCCTTATTACTATTATTATTATTTAAATGATATGTATATGTTAGCTTTTGACCAGACTGTTGGTATGACAAATGAAATTTAAAACTTCCAAATTTACGGCACGTACTTTAAAGTGTATAGTGTGGTTGTTGATATCTTTTTTCTTAAACAATAATTGACATATCATTTTTGATACCATTGATATCACTTTTGTTATACATCAATATCATAGCATATCATCTCAATAATTGTAAATTTGTGTGTGTGTGTGTGTGTGTGTGCGCATATTGTGCATAATTGTGGTTTTTTTTTTTTTAAATAAAATCTTATTTTGATGGTCAAGAGACCCTTTAAATAACCTTATTTATCAAGGGTTGTAATTGTAAATCTTTTAAACCTTGGTAAAAGGTTATTTAAGGGTCTTTTGATCTTCAAAATAAGATTAGAGCACTTGTTTTGAGGGCCACGAAGGCCTCCAAATTTTTTTTTTTTTTTTTTTTTTACTGTATAAGTTTCGAAGGTTATGAAGGGTCAATAGAACTCTTAAAATAATTTTTCTCAAGATTTTTTAATACCTTTTTTCGAGGGTTTTGACCCTTAAAAAAAGTCAAATTTATTATGCCCGCTACCCAAGTATCCCAAAAGGACATTTAGTTTGTTTCTTAAATTATATATGTACAAATAATGTTACGTATCACTCACATCGCGAATAGGCTTGCGCAATTGCTTCTCTCTTTATCATCTCCAATTCTCCACCGCAATCTCTCTAGGTGAGCTGTTGATCCGGAAGCCATAGACATGCAAAATATGCAAAACTTTGCCAAGAATGGTTGGCCAAAGATATTATTGGGGCCACATAGGACTTGTAAGTTGTAACTATCAGGTAAAGAGAGAATACCTTATTTTATTTTATTTATTATTTATGATTAGAGCAAATTAATTCTCCTGTACCTTTCAAAAAAGATTGTCATGTTCTCTCACTCTCTCTTATCCAGCTAATATTCAAATATATATTGGCGACCAATCCATTTGCCAAATAAGACAATTATCACGGGAGGTTCTCGAGCTAACCGACTATAATTTAAAGAAGAGAGATTACTATAAAGAAGATAATAATTTAAGTAATATATATATATTATATGCAAGAAAACTATGAAAGCACCGCATCTTAATTTTAATAGGTATAATATTTTAAAGATATTATGGATCAACAGGTACAAACTCATTAATCATTATATATATATATATATATATATATGTCTTTGTACTTATGGGACAAAGAAAGTAACATTAATCTTAATTATAGTGTAAGTACTACCGTTATTGGTTTGACGCTAAAGGCCTTGTAGCTGAATTGGCACATCCCCATGCACAAAGTACTTGGGGGTCTAGGGGGAAAAGGGTTCGAGTTACGGGGTTAGCAGCATGTTATAATCATTTCTTTTTTTTTTAAAAAGTTATTGGTTTGACTATTGAATATGTCTTTGGATTCCTTTTTATTAAGTCTTTTTGTGTGTGTGAGACTGTGTGTGAGATAAATTCCTTGTATATAAAGGCTTGTCATTATAGAAATAGACCTTCAAGACTTCAGTTTAAATTAGGTTAATTTTTTGTGTTGGGTTTTCTAATGTCTCTAATGTGGGAATATGATGAGCTGTTTGTGTATGGTTTAGAAACAATGAAAGGGCTGAGTTGCTTAGAACACATTGATAAGTGAATAAGTACCTCTACAAGAACTCACAATTCTAAATAGCACACAAAGGCTAACAATTCATTCACATACAAAAAACTGATTCACAAAGAGCTTACATTCTACTACTTATACTAGTTGTTTGGCATTGGCAGCCTCTAAGTGGTTGACAAGTGTCTAAATCTTATCGGCTAATACTTAAGAAATCATCTAACTAACTAACTAATTAGTTATAAGAGGATTATGATATATATATATATATATATATATATATATATATACTTGAAATTGCTCTGCATCAGGACTCTCCCTCTTAAGAAGCACTTGACCTCAAGTGCACTTGGTTGCCACAAGATTTGTATGAATTTCTAGCCTTCTAGGATGTTGCAGTTGCCTTGTATAATGAGTTTGTTGTTGTTGGCAACACACCAAATGTTGCTGCTTCTGCACAATGAAGTCCCATACAATTGAAACTTAAATGTAGATGCATTTGCATTAGGAGGTGGTTGACCCTCCAATTTTAAAGCCTTCTTCATTTTGACCATTGGTTTGAGACTTGCTTTCCCCTTCTTTAGTTGCAATGAGTAGTGAAGCATTATCTTGTGCAAACTACGTGTGTTGCACCTTCCTCCCAAGATGGTTTGCCTATCATAATTACATGATTATATGTCTACTTCTTCACAAAGAATGGAATAACAACCTCTTGACACTCTAATTTCATCTCCTTTATTTGAGCAAGATAGTTTTTGTTGATGCTTCAATTCTTGCTTGTTCAAAATCTCTGGTGACTCCATATTCTCATAACTACCTTTCTTAATCAACAAGTCACAAATTCTTCCTTCAATGAAGAAATTAATTGAAAATTTTACCTTTATGTTGTTTGTCTTCCTCCATTTCTTGCTTTGTAACTTGCAAGGCACTTGTTCCTAATGATAAATCCTTTTCTTCCTCAACAATAACATCTGCTTCTTCCATAGACTAATCATAAATAGGTTCAGCCACATGTATCATGCTATCACTCATTTCTTTCCCGTCTTCACCCATTTGTTCTTCAATGTAATTATCAAAAATAGGTTGCCCCACGTCATGATCTTCTAACTCTTCAACTAGCAAATCTTGATCTTCGAATGCTTCTACTAGTGAGTCTTGATCTTCTAACTCTTGAACTAGAAAGTCTTGATCTTCTATCTCTTCAACCACCAAGGTTTTACCCTTTGACAAAACAAGCTAGTTCTTGGCTGGTTCCTTGGAAGCCTTGCTTGATTTAACAAAATTTGATCCATTTTCAACCTTCTTGGTGAAGTTGAATGTTGCATCACCACTTTGAGCACTAATTCTAGAATTGAAAGGAGCTAATTGTGCCCCCTTGACTTGCTGGTTCTTAATCGGCATTGCTCTACTGAAAGCTTCTAAAATAGTCCAACCATTGTGGAGGAAATGGACATCTTGGATTTGCACTTTATTGTAAAGGATGTGGCTGTAGTTGTAAGCCAAGACTTGCTCTCTAAGCTTCTATTTCATCTTCTCTCAAGTATGAACCTTGGTTTTTCCTTTCCTCAATTTTTCAATCTTCATCTTCTCCCACCAAGATCTTGCCTTGCCTCTCAAATTGGATGCTTCCAATTTAACTTTCTTGGATTCTAGAATATTGTAACAAGCAAAGATCTCCTCAACTTGATCAAGACAATCCACAAACTCCACATGATCCAAGCTTCCATCAAATTCAAGGAATTTAATCTTAAATCTTGATTCCCAATTCTGGTTTGGCATCTTTGGTTGAACTATCACATAATTGCAGTTATGTCACTCTTGTTTTTGCTTAGGAATATGGACAAAGAATTGCTCATAATCCCCCCCCCCCCTCCCCATTTGAAGTTGCACTTCCTGCAACATCATGTTGATTGTGTTGTTGTTGTTTCCTATCTCTTCTCAATTGTTCAGTCATGGCTTGTAATTGCCTTCTCAACAATCCCACTTCAGCTTCTAAGCCATTTTGAACCCTTCTATACCTTGGTCCATTGGTTGCAATATCATCTTCCCCTACTATAAGAACAACTTGCTTCTTGCCTTTATCCTTCATTGTCTTCTCAAACACAATGGCTTCTTGCTACTACAAACTAATTGCTAGTACATATGAAGGCTTTTGGTTTTGGTAAGAGAGGTATTTTAGGCAAGGAAAAGTAATCAAGATTGAATCTTGATAGGTTCTTGGATAGAAAATGAAGAAACAAATTGCAAACGAACTTGAATCCTAAGGATCTGAAGCTTTGATACCAAACTAATGTAGGGAATATGATGGGCTGTTTGTGTATGATTTAGAAACAATCAAAGGGCTAAGTTGCTTAGAACACATTGATAAGTGGATAAGTAATTTTGTAGGAACACAGTTCCAAATAGCACACAAAGGCTAACAATTCATTCACATACAAAAAACTAATTTACAAAGAGGATTAGGATATAGCCACTTGAAATTGCTCTGCATCATTCTCTGTCCATCAAATTCAATCTCTCAACAACAATTCTTACATAATCTATTTTTTTTCTTCTACATTGTGAAATTTTATAACAATTTAATATACGCATGGATTCTTAGAGAAAAGATAACAAGATTGAATTAAGTGTTTTTTTTTTTTTCTTATAAAAGAAACATGCACTATATTTCTATCCATGTAAGCATTGTTTTTCCTTATTTAAATCCAAGGAAAAAAAGAAGATAATTTATTTTACTCTACAAATTTAAACTAAATTTAGAAGATACACGTATTTATTTCATATATCCATTCAACTTATTTATTATACCTCATTTTTTAAAACATTAAGAAATACCAACTAGTTACTATATGATAATGCCTTAAAATGTAGACTTGTTATATATTTATGTGGGCATTATCTCCTTATTACTATGCTTAATTTGTATAATTAAGCCATGATTTGCATTAGTCTCTATTATTTATCTTTACATAATTTCTTGAATAAAATGCCATTTATTGCGTGTAATTTTCTACTTTCAGGAAATCATGTAAAAAAGATGAGTTTACAAAAAGTCTGTGAGAGAATGGAGGCCAAACTAGAATTAAAGAGGGGCTAAAGGACCATGCTTAAATGTCTAAGGAGGTGCAGCTGGAGTGCTTGGGTCGTCTACCATCTTTGAAAGCTTCAAATAAGGAAAGAAATCGAAGAGACAAAATCTGAAAAGGAAAAATCAGATTTGAGCACTGATCAGTATTTTTGGCATATCTCTCTCCTCAAAAATCCAATTGACAAAACACTGGATGGGTTGGAACTATGACTTAAATATCTACAACTTTCCAGTTTTGAGTTTTTCAAAATTTTCAATTTTCGAAGGCCGAAATTAAATCACTAGTTACTACTATAAACCTAGACGAAAATTAAAATAGTAAAAGTTTTATTTTCTTTGGACACTTTCACGTGAGGGTTTTGAATGGAGGCTGTGTATGTTAGGACATATGTGTTTTCACTTGTTAAGAACATATGTCACTTATTTATGTAAATTGGCTAATCCTTTTGACAAAACGCACTCTACTTGTAATTGGGTAGTTCTAGGTGTTTTCAATACTTCAAGAAACAAGGTTTCAAGATCAAGTGTTGAAGTCATCAAGTCTGTCCAAGAAAAAACAAGCTGAAGTGCAAATTCATTAAAGCTCGACACCTGCTCGATAGCTACCTCGACACCTGCTATATGTCGAGATTTATAATTTCAGATTTTCTGATCTGATTTTCTTGGGATCCGTGAATATGCTTTTGGGCCTTCTTTTCTTCTAACCCTAAACATATAAAAGGATTGTTTTAAGAGCCGTCAAATTGTACACAAGTTGCAAAAGCATTGAGCAATCTCTGTTCAAGCAAATTGTGATCAAAGACGAAGTTCTTGACCTAGTTCATCTTCTCTGAAGAAGTTGCTGTGTATTTGCACCAAAGGGTTTTGTGACCAAGCATCTTCCTGATCTTCATCGTGTAGAATGAACTGAAGAACTTTGCAGCCAACCTCTCCTTCTTAGTTGGTGTTGAAGTCGCGTACTGGGATCCGCGCATTGGTTAGTCACGTACTTGGGAGCCGTGCATCAAAAGGGAAATTGTCACTACAGATCAAGTCCAATTGGGTATTGGGGTAAGGGTTCAACTGTAGGTTGGTAAGGTACTTGGGATTCCTTTACTTGTAACCGCTTGATTTGATAATAGTGGAGTTTCATGAGTGGTGACCTGAAAATCACCCAGTGGGGTTTTTGCCGTAACGGTTTTCCCCATTCGTAAACAAATCACTGTGTCATTTAATTTTCGTTGCATATTTAGTTTATTGGTGATTTGTTTGTGCTTCCACGCGTTTGCATGATAAATTGATTAATTAATAACTTGGCTAATTAATTAATTGGTTTAATCATCAAGGGGTCATTCAGTTTGTGGCCTATCAAGTGGTATCAGAGCCAAGGTCATAGGTTCGAGTCTTTGGAGCCGCATTGTGAGGGATTTCACAATTCGCTCCAATACCAATGGTCTGCGATCGAATGCGATAAAAGATTTGTGCCCCCTCATCCTTCACCAATTGGTCGTTGGATGGATTGGTAAGGCACACGGTCCGACAAGTGGTATCAAAGCGGGCACACTCTGATTAGGTTTAATCTTTGCTGTGTTGATCCATTGACCCCTGTTTGTCATGGATAGAGGACAGTCATTAATCATACCTCCTTTATTTGATGGCACTAACTATGCATACTGGAAAGTACGCATGAGAGCTTTCTTGCAGTCTTTAGATGAGAAGGTGTGGCAAGCTGTAAAGATTGGCTGGACCAAGCCAAAAGAAGAACCGGCCGATTGGGATGACGCCAATATCAAGGCGGCTAACTTCAACAGCAGAGCGTTAAATGCCCTATTTAGCGCAGTCACCAATGAGGAGTTCAAGAAGATATCCTCAACTGAAATTGCTAAGGAGGCTTGGACCATCCTCTAGACAACCTATGAAGGAACAAAGGCTATCAAAGATTCAAAGCTTCAGAGGCTCACTACAAGCTTTGAAGAGATTAAGATGGAGGAGGATGAGTCGTTCGATGAGTTCTATGCCAAGCTCAAGGACATAGTGAACTCAGCCTTCAATCTTGGGGAAACCATTCCTGAACCCAAGATTGTAAGGAAGGTGCTCAGATCTCTACCTGAGAGATTCCATGCCAAGATTACGGCGATAGAGGAATCAAAGGATATTGACAAGATTCCTTTGACTGAGCTGGTTGGAAACTTGCAAACCTATGAGATAGGGTTATCTAGGATTGGCAAGTCTAGTAAAGGCAAGAGCTTGGCCTTGAAGGCAAAGAGCAGTGATACAGATGAGTCTTCCGATGATGAAGATTCCAAGATGAAGTCCTACATTACAAGGCAGTTCAAGAAGTTCATGAAGAATGCCAATGGAAGGAGCTTCAACAAGGACCGCAGGCAGTCCAGTTCTTCTCAGTTTAAAAGCCAAGACAAAGGGAAGAAGGATGCTAAGGAGGGCGGTCAGTACACTGTTCCCGCAGGACCTAAGTGCTTTGGGTGTCATGGGTTCGAACACATGAAACATGAGTGTCCTACATATCTCAAAAGCATTGGGAAAAGCAAGGTACTTGCTGCAACCTTGAGTGACACTGAGCCCAAAGATGATTCCGACAATGAGGATGACGGAATCTTAAATGCCTTCACTGCCACAGTCAATCCTACTGAAGGGATTGTTGAAGAAGTGGATGAAGAAGAAGAACTGGTGGAGTCCAAATTTGAGAAGATGGATGATCAAGATGATATCCATTCAGCCTATGAGAAGCTTTACAAGCTCTCTGAGAAGCATGAGAAATTATATAGGTTGGCCACTAAGAAGCTCAGTGATGTAGAACTTGATCGTGAAGAGTTGTCCACAAAGTTTGATGAGGCGAATCAAACTATTGGAGCACTGAGGTTTGAGAACAATTTCTTGGCTGAGAAGACCAAGAAGCTTGAAGCGGAGCTGTTTCAAGTCAGAGCTCAACTGGAGAGGACTTCAAGTGCAAAGCTTGATGAGATGCTTAGCAATCAGAAATCTACTTCGGATCAAACAGGCTTAGGGTATGGTCTTTCTTTCTCTAATACTGCTTCTACTAGTAATACTGTTTTTGTTTCTCCTGCTAATAACACTGAAATTGAGAACACTGATGTTAAAATTGAATTAGCTAGTGAGAACTTAGACAAGGGTAAATCTATCTTAGGAGCACCCCCTAAGCAAGATAAGAAAGATGCTAAAAACCCTAGAGCTAAGAAGGCTAACTCTCAAAAGCCTAAACAAAAGAAGCAACATCTCTGTCATCATTGTGGAGCTGCCGGTCATACTCGACCAAATTGCTATAAGTGGCTAGCCACTCAACAGAGCAACGGCATGATAGCATCTGGAAGCCAAAATCAGCTTCAATCCTCTCTTGCTCCTCTTGGAGATCTTCTAAAAGCCCTCATGTTCCTTTCGAACCTGAACGGTTTCAATTCTTCCCCATCACCACCGGTTCAAGGATTCAATCAAAGGAAAGGCTCTTCCAAGGTGTGGAAGAAAAAGGACTCTAAGTGATTTCATCACTTTCTTTTCCCTTCTTGTTTTTTTTTTTGTTTGTTGCATTGCTTGTGTGTTTTGCATTTTTTTGAGTCAGTCTAGTTTTATGCTTTGCTTTGATAACATGTTTTTGTTTGTTTATTTTCAGTTTTGTTTATTTTGTTTTTGATATAAAAATAATAAAAAAAATTGAAAAATCAGAAAAATACAAAAACAGTGTGTGTTATGTGTACATTGGTACTTGTGTACCTTGGATGGCCATTGAAACAAAGTTTTCTAAATTTTGTATCTCTTGTAGCTTAGATGAGTATCTCTATGCATAACTAAGCAAGTGAGCTTTGTGGCTTTTGTTCGTGATGAGTAAGATTAAGTTATCTCTTAAAACTTAACACTCATATCACTCTTTTTGACGGGTAGGACTAGAAAATCCTAAGAGAAATGCATAAATGACCATCTCACCACTGTTGCCCGCCAATCATAGTATGACACCTGTATGCTTCGGCATAGCAAAGTGCAGTGTCATAGACACCTGTATGCTTCGGCATAGCAAAAGTACAGTGTCAAAGACATCTGTATGCTTCGGCATAGCAAAAGTGCAATGTCTATGCTAAACATCTTGGGTATTTCTTTTCTCTCTTTATATGCCCATGCATGATATGCTTAAAAGGAAATGTGCAAAGAAAATAAAAAGCAAAAAGATTAAAATGCTTTAAATATGATTGCAAGCGTGTTTTCTAGGAGATGTGGGAGTCATAGGATGTACCTCAAAGGTGATAGTCCCCATCAAATAGTTATGATTGTGTGTGAGTTAAAGTTATTTTCTCATATCTCAGATCGTCATAACATGTATACACATATGCAATTTTGCGATGTTTTTCACACACAACACAATATTCTTTGCTACTCTTGATACATGTGCAGGTACAATGTGATTTGGTCATCACAAGTGTTTACATGTGCTAATGTATGCTCACTAAACTGTCTTGACTTGTTTTTGAAAAATAAAATTGGTTAGACTTGTTTAGTGTGTGTGTGTGTTTCTGAGGATCCATGTGCTTAAAATGTTTGATGAGAGATGATTTTGAGAGCTTTATATGTTGATTGGATCAATGGTTGAGGTGTATGTTGGATTGCATTCATGTCTGTGTTTTTCACTTCTCGAAAAACTGCTTTTAACTGCTGGCTCGACACCTCCTCGATACCTGGTTATCTGTCGAGATTCTCTAGCCTTTTCTTATTGCAATCTCGACACCTGGTGGATCGATCGAGAAATCTCCTGTCTCCTCGATACCTTGTCGATCGATCGAGCTTCTGTTCTTTGAAACTGGTTCTTATACCTCGACACCTCTTGGTACCTTTAGCTGTCGACGGCCTTTTTTCTCGATACCTCCTGGACAGCTTCCTCGATACCTCTCGACACCTCAGCTGTCGAGAATTACTGAGGTGCCTATTTAAGCTCCTGTCGCGATTCTGATCTCATTTCTCTCGATCTCTCTCGATCTGTCCGTGATGGTTCCTCTCCCAAACTTGTTTTTCTCACTCAAAACTTCAAACCCACTTGATTTTCGGTCTTTCCTTACTTCTAATCACTTGGTAAGATCACATTTCCCTTCCTTTTTCATGCATTTCATGCTTTGAAGCTTAGGTTTTGGGGTTTTTGAAAATTTTTGGGGTTTTTCAAAATTAATGAGTTTTTCTTGAAATTTTGGGTTGGGTTTTCACTTAAATGTGTTCAAAATGTCATACATTGCATTTCATGTGCATTAGAATGGTATTGACATGCATTTAGATGTGTGCTCTATGTTTGTGTGCTGGTAGGATTGGATTGGGCTGAGCCCATGATGTTTTTCAATTTGCATGTCACATGTTCATGCATTCCCCATGCATACGTACTCATTGTTCAATATATTCGATATATGTGAACTGTTTTGGGACTTTTCTGATTGTCTCTTTCTCTATCTCTTTCTCCTTCTGTTTACGTTAGTAGTGTCTATGGCACCCAAACGTAAATCTACTCTGGCTCGGAACCCTCTGCGTTCTGGAGCTTCTTCATCTTCTGATTCTGCTCCTCTAAATCTTCGGTTCCGTGATGGAGATGCCCACAAGGCATTTTCGTAGAACTTTTCTCGACGAGGTGTTCATTCGAAACGCCAAGTCATTTTGGCGGACTTCGCTGACACTGACCTTCCCTCTGTCATTCACAGTAGGGGATGGGAGTCACTGTGTGACGTCCCGGTCACCTGTCCTCTCGTGCTCATTCAGGATTTCTACTCCAACATGCACGGGATAGATCGTTCAGTACCTCTCTTTTTCACTCGCATTCGAGGTACGCGCATCCCTGTCACACCACAGCTAGTTACGGATGTACTTAGGGTTCCTAAGATAGAGTTTCCTGACTATCCTTCTTGTGAGCGTCTGAGGACTGTGTCCAAAGATGAGCTCATCTCTGCTTTCTGTGAGCGCCCTGCTGATTGGGGTGAACATCAGTATACATCATGTAGGCCTTTTGCTAAAGGTCCTAGATTCTTAAACATGGTGATGACTTTTGTGCTCCATCCACTCTCTCACTACAACTCCATTACAGAGCCTCGTGCTCGATTTTTGTTGTCTCTTCTTGAGCATCTGACTATAGATTTCACTTCTCATCTCATTCTTTCTATCATAGATGTTCATTTAGATTCGACGTCCCGTGATAAGCTCATCTTTCCTTTCGCTATCACGAGGATCTTATGCCATTTTTCTATCCCTTTTTCCTGTGTCCGACCACTTCACACACATCTGTGCCATAGATGCCGCTACCGTAAAACGTAGTGAGGCTCAGTTTAGGTCGCGACAGACGGATTCCACTCCTCCCTCCCGTTCAGCTCCATCCAGATCTGCTCCATCTACATCTGCTCATTCTTCCTCTACTGGCGATGTATCTCTTGGAGACATCATGGCGCAGCTGCAGCGCATGGATGCTCACCTCAATACACTCTCCTCTGAGTTGTATCAGGTGAATGTTCGTGTTGGTCATATTGCACGACGGCAGGCGACCATGGGTGGTTTTGCTCCTGAGGCTACTCCTTCACCACCTTCTCCAGCGGCTTCAGACTCTGAGGACGATGATGATGATGATGCTTCGGATGATGATGATGGAGATGCTAGCTCTACTGATGAGATGTCTACATGACACTCTACCCTTTGTCACTCGTGACAAAAAGGGGGAGTAGTTTTAGGGTTATGAGAGTAGTCATCTTAGGGGGAGAGTTAGTATAGGACATTTTTGATAGGGGGAGTGTTGATATTTGAGGGATGTAATGAGGTTTTGATGTATCTTTTTCTTTTCTATTCTTTATAGATACATTGTTCTTGTATATGAGGTCTTTTGACCAAGTTTTACATACATTGTACTTATTTTCTCTATATGTGGATGTATGTTTCTTTCACCTCTCTCTACATGTGTTGTTTCTTTTCTATCTTTATACACATGATTCTTTATACTTGTATGCAATCTATTTATTTCTGTTTCACACAAGATGCCTTGATGAGTTTTGTTTAAAGTGTTTCAGAAATACAGGTTGTCAAAGTCTACTTGCCATAAACTCTCTTCTTGCAAAGTTTTTCAAGAGTTTGTGTTAGGTTAGATTTTATTGTATTCAACAAGTGAGTATGAGTTGAGTGATTTATGACTTCTCTCATATGTTCATTTGTTTGTTGTGGTTTTGTCACTGATTGCCAAAGGGGGAGATTGTTAGGACATATGTGTTTTCACTTGTTAAGAACATATGTCACTTATTTATGTAAATTGGCTAATCCTTTTGACAAAACGCACTCTACTTGTAATTGGGTAGTTCTAGGTGTTTTTAATACTTCAAGAAACAAGGTTTCAAGATCAAGTGTTGAAGTCATCAAGTCTGTCCAAGAAAAAACAAGCTAAAGTGCAAATTCATTAAAGCTCGACACCTTCTCGATAGCTACCTCGACACCTGCTATCTGTCGAGATTTATAATTTCAGATTTTCTGATCTGATTTTCTTGGGATCCATGAATATGCTTTTGGGCCTTCTTTTCTTCTAACCCTAAACATATAAAAGGATTGTTTAAAGAGCCGTCAAATTGTACACAAGTTGCAAAAGCATTGAGCAATCTCTGTTCAAGCAAATTGTGATCAAAGACGAAGTTCTTGACCTAGTTCATCTTCTCTGAAGAAGTTGCTGTGTATTTGCACCAAAGGGTTTTATGACCAAGCATCTTCCTGATCTTCATCGTGTAGAATGAACTGAAGAACTTTGCAGCCAACCTCTCCTTCTTAGTTGGTGTTGAAGTCACGTACTAGAATCCGCGCATTGGTTAGTCACGTACTTGGGAGCCGTGCATCAAAAGGGAAATTGTCACTACAGATTAAGTCCAATTGGGTATTGGGGTAAGGGTTCAACTGTAGGTTGGTAAGGTACTTGAGATTCCTTTACTTGTAACCGCTTGATTTGATAATAGTGGAGTTTCGGGAGTGGTGACCTGAAAATCACCCGGTGGGGTTTTTGCCTTAAAGGTTTTCCCCATTCGTAAACAAATCACCGTGTCATTTAATTTCCGTTGCATATTTAGTTTATTGGTGATTTGTTTGTGCTTCCACGCGTTTGCATGATAAATTGATTAATTAATAACTTGGCTAATTAATTAATTGGTTTAATCATCAAGGGGTCATTCAGTTTGTGGCCTATCAGTGTAGAACGAATTTGGTAGAGAAAACTGTGTATTTTCCTTTCTCTAATGGCAACCTAAACTCTTTGCTAAGGTTAGGGGTTATGTTTCTTCTATATGGTATGAATATTCAATGTGATTCTTTCTAGGATTTTATCAACAACATATTTGATTGTTCAATTAAATTTATTTTGATGTATTAGTTCTTCCATGCTTTCTGTAAGGTTGAAATTAATCAACCATTTTGTTGGCTTTATTTCGTGCCAATTTGCTTGTAATTCAGCATTTAGAAACCTTGTATTTAGGCGGAAATCATGTAAGGGTAGTGTGTGAAAGAGTGTGCAACTCAGCAGGGCCTCACGACTAGATCTCGCGACTGGCTCACGGCTTGCAAGTCGCCAAAAGAGGCACACATGTGAAGCATGCAGGGGAGCTAAAGAGTTACACCAGCTGTTGCACTACAGGACAAAACATCCAGCTGGTTAGGCCATTATCTCGCGACTTAGACTCACGACTCAGTCAAGTCGCAAGGCCAAGTCGCTAATTCACTTTGTTTGGGAAAAACTGACCTTTCGCATTCCAAACACACACCAATATAAATACCCCTTATACCCACGTATTGTAGAGAGCTTCCAGAGAGAATTTTGAGAGAGAAACCCTAGAGAAAAACAAGATTGATTCATCCACATTCTTCATCCTTGTTTCTCCAAATTCCTCTACTCTCACCCTCTCCATTGTTACATCCTTGAGAGGTACATTTAGCCAAATATTTTTCTCACCATACCATATCTATGAGAAGGTTATTTGGTGCTTGGAAAGCAGTTAGGAATGGACCAATTGATATTGGTTGATGTTATGGGCTATAGCGGAATCCGGTAAGCTAGAGAAGACAAATGTTCGGCGTAACCTCGTTGGAGCAAGAAGCTTGGAGGGCTTAGGTACACTGGGTAGATTAGGCTTGGAGGGTCTTCTGCTGTTCATGTATCCCAACTTGATTCTCTAGTGGATTATTGACCGCTTGGAGGGTGGCGGAGAGGTTTTACGTTGAGGACTTCGGTTTCCTCTTCAATAACACATCGTTGTGTTGTCTTTGTGTTTGCATCTCTCTTCCCTTAATCTTTGCCATTTAATTTCTGTTGTGGATGTGATTTTATTTGGTTTAGATTATGTTATCAATTTTGTTTTAGCTTATTTACATTTTCCGCACGTACATTGTTTGTTAATAAGCTTGAATTGGTAATTTGTAATTTGGGGGTTTAGTTCAAGGTGTTTTACACACATATTTGAACATTCACTTTCAATAAGTTCAATAATGTTTTTCTTATTGTTTAGATGAATTTCTAATAGTTTCAAATAGAAATCAGGTTTTAAAGTGAATGGGTTTTTCTGAAAACTTTTCTAACTGCATTATTAATCTAGGTTATTATGCGTTCTGGAATTGTCTCAGTTCAACCGAATCATAAGTATTTAATTGTATAAGAACAATCAATTATGAAATATATAATTTCTTAGATCACAAAGAATTTCATATCGATATAGGAAAACACCCCGATGTCCTAGTATTTACATTATTGACTTAATCAGTTATCATTGTTATTCTTGTTTACAATTACCAGGCAAAAATTATTTTTCATCTTTACTAAAAGTTTTTTTTTTTTTTTTTAAATTACATTGTCTCTGAAATTACCCTGCTCCTTGTGGTTCGACCTCGGTACTCCAAGAATTTTATTATTACAATCTCCTACACTTGGGAGTGAGCAAGCGCTATATGATTAGGGAAGGTTTGAATCTTGAATATTTTAGAAATACTAAGATATGATGTCAACCAATTGAGCTGCAAGACTATTAATAGTTAAAAATCATAATCTAATTATATTAGAAATATGTGGTTAAATGATTAAATTTACCATATTTCAATAACTTAAACTTTTAGAACAATTGGTAATTAAACATGATATCAAAACGTGAGATCCTATCAATAATTTAACATTATATATATATTAAACTCTTTTAAACCAAAGTTTAAAGAAAATTTAATTAGAATCAAAATTGAATTTTGCTTTTGTTAACTTTTCATACAAATTAAATTGTTTAGATTTTTACTGTTATTTTTTCTCTGAACTAATGAGCATATTTTTTATATTGTTTCCATTCAGATATTTTGTATGCGAAGATATTGAAATTAACAAATTGTAATTGAGCTGAACGATCTCATGCACCTATCCCCATTCAATTTAGGAGATATTATTTGACTAATTTATTATTTTATTTTGTGTTATATTTAGTAGAATTTCACAAACAATAATTGTGAATAAATATTGTATATGTAGTATTCAATAGTAATTTTCAAAGTTATATACATAATAACAATATAATGAGAAACTTGACGTAACCAATATCATAAAAATTGCAAGGAAAAATTATTTTAGTACCTCCAAATGTTTTGGTCGAACTATGTCCTATATTTTTAATAATTCAAAGCAACATCAATAACACCACTACAATTCATCATTTCTATGCGTAAAACAAGTTACATACTAGTTCTACCTAAAAACTCATCAGCTATTTTACTTATGGATTAGTTGATAAATGGGAACTACCATTTCCCACCATGCGTGCCAACAAAGGAAAGTCGGTCAATATTCACACTTCACAGCATGAGTTTGAAACGTGTCAAAACAAGCCGACCTTTTCGTTTCAAGACGGAGCACTGAGTCTGAGCGTGCGAGTGCGATAGCTAACTTTACAAGTCAGCACGGAAACTTCAAAACTTGGCCGTGAAAAAGCAACAGTTTTCATTCTTTGAACAAGTTTTTGTTTTGTTTTTGAGCATTTCAAGTTTGACCCAAAGATTTGATAGAGAGAGAGAGAGAGATATTATTAGAGCCACTGACTGACCCTGAGTCATATCTTTTGGGTCAACCCAAATGTGTGTACTGGATTTAGTGACTTTTTTACGTGTGGAACAATAATACAATTTAGTGGACTTTCAAATCAAAAATAATCTTGCTTTCTTTCTATCAAAAAAGAAATAATAATCTTGCTTTCTGTTTTAGGGAAAACCAAAACCAAAATTGCTTTTGTTTTCTCTTCCACTAGAGAGTAGCATTTGAGAGGCTGGAAATCAAATAGTGGACTCCAATTTATGGAGTTTATTGATTAACTCCAAGAATTGACGTGTCTTTCTAATTTGACATGGTATAGTTATTAGTTATGCATGTAAGTATGTGAGTCAGTGACACATTTTGTCTGGTGAGTACAAACTTTTCCCCTTTTTGGTACAGTTTTGACCACTAAAATCTAGATGATTTAGAGGCATAATTTTGGAATTGAAATTTTTTGAGACTGATATGAAAAACATAAGAGGTGGGAGGGGGTAGACATTTGTGACCTCAAGAGAGAAGATAAGATTTTTAGAAAGGGGGGAAAAGAGTTTATACATGGTTCAACTTTGTGGTCTATAGGTAAGGGACAGACACCTAAAAAGTTATATTTTTTCTATATACTTTTGGACAAAATGGGCTTTTGCCCTTTTCAACCAAACTAATTAGCCTTATGCCCTCCTTCCCAAACTAAATAGAGAAATGCCCCTCTTTTAAAACTCGATTTTTGATAAATCGAGTTAGGTCCTATAGCGGCGTTTTTAAGGACCTATAGTGACGTTTTTCAAGACCTATAGTGGCATTTTGTAACTCGATTTATATGAAATCGAGTTATAGGTAAAAAAAATTAAAAAAATTGCCTATAACTCGATTTAATGGAAGTCGAGTTAAAAAACGTCACTATAGGTCTTGAAAACGTCACTATAGGTCCTTAAAAACGCCGCTATAGGACTCCAGATTTTTTTTTTTTTTATACCTCGATTTATCAAAAATCGAGTTTTAAAAGAGGGGCATTTCCCTATTTAGTTTGGGAAGGAGGGCATAAGGCTAATTAATTTGGTTGAAAATGGCAAAAGCCCATTTTGTCCTATACTTTTCTTAATAACACATTACAATGAAATCCATATTTATAATAAGGATTACAGATAAAATTCACTCATAATTTGAATGTGAATTGAAGATTTAATGCTAGAGAAAATCATTGAGCAATCAATCCCTTTATTTAATAACATACCCCATGATTTTCTCTACAATCAATGCCTTGATTTAGTTTTACACATCATTTGTTTAGTTGTAAAATATTTTCTAAAATCATTTTCAGTATTTGTGGGTGTTTGTTTCACTGTAAAATCATGGTCAAACTTGAATTTTCATTGATCGAAAAACACACACAAAAATGTGGTAAAATGTTTTACACATTTTTTTCTCCGTAAAACAATTTTCAAAACCACGAGTAACAACCACCCCACCCCCCAAAAAAACTCTTCTCTCTTTTCTCGCACAACCCCTTCCTTTCTTTATTAGAGTTTCAATAACTTGATCAGATGATGGAGCTTGGAAGACAATGTCGTGGAGGAGGACGATCCTGACTCAGACCCATCTCGATGGTGAAAATTTTCTACATTTTATGTCACGTCAAACATAAAATAAAATAAAATAATTCCTAGAGTGCTTTCAAGAGTGTAATCAAGCATAGAAAAAAAAATTCGGTTGGGTCAAATTATGATATCGATGTAAATAGTCAAGCACAAATTTAAAGAGTGCACACACACAACAGAGAGAGATTACGTATTGTGGAAAAAAAAAAAAAAAAAGGAGTAAAATTTTTAGTAGTAACAAAAGTCATCACTCATTTCTTGTATACAAAGCTCCCAATTTTGATATATATGTTCATTCAAAAATCTTTGAAGAAGACTTATCATATCATACTAAACTCTAATAAATACATAAAAAATTTTATTTTGCTTACATGTAAAAGAACCTAACATCTCCTTCAAAGTAATGTATACAACAATACTTTTTTTTATAGATTACATATATTCTTTTGTTACAATGGTAACAATGGGTGTTATAATTTTACTTAATTTGGGATATAAGTGATACTCCGGTTATAATAATATTTTTTATAGTCACTCGTATCTTTGGTTTGAATTCTATTTCTTACTATTTATTTATCTTAAAAAAAAATACTTATTTTAACTTTAAGACTTCATTTAAGCAAAAAGCTTTGTGGAAACTAGGGCTTTTAAAATAAAATAAAAAATTTAAATTCCATATTTTACCATGGCCTAGGTGGGCCTTGAACTTTTATTTAGTTAGGAGGGAAATTCGCCTCTCCAGCCAATGTGAGAGAGAGAGAGACAGAGACAGAGAGTAGGGAAGGGAAATATATATCAAATATTGGGCCAAAATTGCCCTTTTCGGGCAAAGTAAACATTTTGCCCCCTTTCCCAAACTAATTAGGAAAATACCCCTCTTTTGTAACTCGACAATATGAGAGTTGAGTTTTTATGAAGAACTCGATATTCCTATTATTGAGTTAGTCTGACCGTTGTGCCACGCTGGTGCAGCAGACGTGGGTTTTTCCCAATAAAAAAATGCTTGTGTAGTCATTCATAACTCGGGAAGTGTAAAATCGAGTTTTCTTCAACGGTTTGAATCAATAGGACCCTAACGTCTCACAACGCCTATTCACTCACTCTCTCCATGTACACTCTCTTTCCCTCGCTCTCTGCCATCTCTCTCTCTCTACACTCTCCCTCGCTCGCTCTGCAATCAGGCTTCCCCACTCTTCCTCACTCTCCATCAATCTCACTCTCCCTATCCAGTCTCCATCAGTCATCGTTGCTTCCTGCCGTCGTTGATTATAGGTACGGTCCTCTCCTCTGATATCTTTTCTGATCTTGGTTAATATTAGGTTGTGTTTATGTGGGATTTTGATTAAGTTGTTGAAACTTACTTAAAAAGTAGTAAATTTACTAATCAAGATGAGAATTTTGTTGTCTTTTATATGCTACAATGATGATGATCTAAAGTATTTCTTGCTATATGGTTATGTCTGTGTGATTTTCTCATTAATGAGAATTTTGTTGTCTTTTACATGTTGCAATGATTATTTTCTCATTAATGAGTTTAAATGTGCTTGGGGTTTTGATAGGGGGTTTTGGCAAATCGAGTGGTGGTGTTTCAGTGATGTCTCTGGGTTTGTGTAAAATGTGTCTTATCCGATTGTAGGCATGATTTTGTTATAGTTGTTGTAAATGGTGTCGAACTAATAACGTTTGAGTGTAAATAGTTATTGTAAATGGTGTAAAATGTGTCTCATGCCTCTAGCAGCAACTGTTAGCTCTGAAGCAGAACCCATCTCGTAAAGATTGGTTTGGACAAAGATTGGTTCTATTGGGTACACAGGTTAAGAAAAAAATGATGAAAACTTTGAGACTCTGGTTGTTTGAAGCAGTCTTTTGTAAATCCAAGATGTTCTGCCCATAATGACATCCTATATACATAAATCTATTAAATACAATACACATTCACATGAAACAGAAAGTCAGTTACTGTAAGTCCAGTTAAGAACCAGTAAGAGTAAGAGTGATGAAATAGTAGCGTTTAGTACAGCAACAAACAAATTAAGTTCTTTCATATCCCTTAAAAGTTTTAGTACTCATTGTTTTTGGTATATCTAGGTTTTTATAAATTTCATTATTTCTTGGAATTGACACTATTTTTGTTTTGCATATCAGTCCAATCTAGAAAATTTTAAGTAACTTTACTGAAAAAAAAAATTCATTCCCTAGTACCCTCAGCTTATATGTGCAAATGTATGGCTGGAGAAGCTGATATAGCAAGCATAGAAGTTCTTTTGCTCGCAATACAGCTCCTCTTTGTTTAAATTTGACCTTATGGAGGGGGAGATGAATAATTGAACATTCAATGGTCCTGCACCTTTTGGTGAATTTGAGATTCTTGTTTGATCCCTGAAATATTATAATATTCTTTACTCTAATTTTTTATTTATAGATTTTGGAGATTGGCTTCTTTTTAAGGTTTCTCTAAATCAATTTAGTACTCTTCTATAGGAGCACTAATATGTGAACTTTTTTTTGCCCCCTTTTATTTTGAGCTGGTATGGATTAAGAAATTTAAAATCTTTGTGTAAATGAAAATGGGTGCTTCTATTGTGGATATTTTAGGCTCCATTTGTGCGGTTCTAACTCATTCCAACACTCAACATGTTTCCCTGGTTTCTTTTTCTACAGTCATCCATTTGCACTCATCACAACTTTTCTCTGACTTCATGTTTTGTGGGTCTATACATTGAGGAAGATATGTTTGTATCATCTACATCTAAGTCTATTATTTCTACCTGATGATCTTCCAATTTACAGTTCTTCCTGGGTGGATATTGAATCTCAGTGGACGTTTTATCAAATATAAGAACATGGAAGCTTGAATTTCCTTCATATCTGAAAACTAAAAAATAACCATAACAGATAGAATGGTATTCAACGAAATCCTGCCAACCATTACAAAACCAAATGTTGTTATCAGCTTTCTTCAATCCCACTTGCCAAATACCACCATAGGGAGCAATGAGTGTAGCTACGGTGGATAGCTCAGCACTGTTGAACCCTGACCAAAAGTACCCATCCACACTCACGTGAATACACAGAGCATCCCTGAAAAGTTTATGCATCAATTTTGGGGGTGAGTTGTCCACCCTTGCTACACTAATGTTCGCAGTACTGCTCAACAGCTTGGCACTATTGAACCTTATCCAATGATATCACCTACACGCACGTCAATACACAGCTATGCATCTTTTTGCAATGCACCGTTTTCAAGGATGCAGAGCATCTTGAAAAGTTTATGATACATTTAACACAGTTCAGCACTGTCTCGTCAAGTCATGTCAGATGAAGCACATGAATGTTGAATAGTCTTCACGTGAATAAATACGCAACCTCTTTTGTAGTACACATCACTTGCCCGCTGCTGTAGCACAAGCTATAGCCATATCAAACAACTACCTCAGCGAATCACACGCACCAACAGACGCCACTATACAACCAAGTCATGTTCGTAGTTTTACATGTGCTCCTCAACACCTTGCCACTGAACAATACACTGTTGAGTCATATTATCTTTATTCACGTGAATACTTACCCTTACATATAGTCACATCCACGTGAATACTTGCCCTTGCAAAACCCCTATATAAAGTCTCATTTACATCTACCCTTGTAAAACATCTACACATTCCGAAGTTCCATTTACATCTACCCTTGCAAAACATCTACACATACCGATCTAAAGTCACATTTTCCAATGTCAATGCGCAATTAGATGCTACCTCTTTTTCCAGATAACTATAGAAGGGAAAAAGATTCCGACGAGAGGGAATACTATGCCGGACTACGGCAGGAGTGGGACTTTCGCGTGAACGAGTCCAACGCTCTGCACGATGATCTCGTGCGACTCAGAGCGCCTCTTGTCGACCGTAGCTCACTCATACTGCCACAGCGAAACATGCACCAATATGAGCATGCAGTGACCAAAATAAAAAAAGAGAACAATCTTATGATACTCCGTAGGTCCAGGTATCACATGCTACAACTGGCGAAGGAGCTAGCTGCTGCAACGAACAGGCAACTCACTCCGGCAGAATGTAACAATGTCCTCAACTACGAGGACTACTTGTCAGAATGAATGCCTATGTGGTGTGTGTGTGTTATGTCTAGGGTTAAGTTAATAATGTTAGTTTAAGTTATTTTAAGTTTTCTGTGGTATGTCGTAGGTGCTTATTGAAAAACATCATGTGTGGGAATATTTAACTTTTATACATTGTGAGAATAATCTAGATTACGAATAATGTGCATGCTCCTCACAATCAATAATAAGATTTACATAGTACAAATGCAACAACGGTGACACACATACATATAAAACATAGTTAAGCAAAATAGTTCTCCAACAAAATCTAATTACACCACGACACGATTACTCTTCATCTGACATCTCCATATCTGACTGATAAATGGGATCAGCAAGAAGTGATTGCATGAACTGTGCGTGCTCGTACCACCCTCCCTCCACTGACTCTCGAATCTTGACTTGGGTCCGATATCGATTAAGACGTATCTTCATTCGATTATTTTCTTCTCTTATGCGGTTCAATGCTTTACGAAGTTCGTCGATCGTGTCTCTGGGCATCTGCGATGCGAGTCGCCGAGGCACTGGCAACTTAAAACCAACTAGCTCATCATAAAACATTTATTGTTCACGAAATAACTAAGCCCACTCCTGTCTCATGGTATTGTGAACGTAAGCACTATTTCGCAGATTCGAATTGATTGGATAGCTGAACTCATCTTCCAATACCCAACAACGACCCATAGCAGTGAACACATCATGAGGCCTATAGAAATGTGGGTTGCCAGAACCAGACATTGACGCTGAATACAATAACACCAAATAATCAAGTTAACAGTGTGCATCAACTGTTGGTAAATAATGTAATGCTGCATAAAATGGTACACGACAGAGTCATTCATAATTTTGTGTACTATTACATGCTAAAAATGAAATACTAACGCTAACACTAACATTTGACCATAAACATTAGACATTGTTGTTAATGTCTACACATTGTGTTCAATACAAAATGTTGTTGTAAATGTTTGACCAATGATGATTATGTGCAATACAAAATGTTGCTATAGTAAATATTTCATTCTCTTGTGACCAACGTTTACTACAACAATCAACCAAAATCACACCAATGTACTTACTTCACACTCATTCAACCAAAAAAATAAAAATTCAATACAATATCAAATGAAAATTCCATTGCCCTAAAATTCTGGTGTGAGTTTTTCACCTGAGGTGATACAAATTTCAGTTGAGTCTGAAAGCAACTGTTGATCTGTGGAGTAGAGTGGAATTCAGTTCAGCGGAAAGCAAGACACTCTGAATGGGAGGAGGGCTGGAGAAATTATACGAGAATAACTCGATTTTACGGAGTTCGATTATACTTTATAACTCGATATTACAGTAATCGAGTTATATTAAAAGACATGTACCCGTACGCCTGACACAAAGACAGTCAAAAAACAGGTTTAATAAGAGCATAACTCGATATCTAAATAGTCAGTTACATAACTCGATTAATATAAAATCGAGTTATTTAGGGATTGAAAAAAGAAAATGCCGCATTGGCTGTCCAGCGTGGCACAAAGCTGAAGCTAACTCGATTATACAATAATCGAGTTCTTCACATAACTCGATTGTACAATTATCGAGTTATAAAAGATGAGCATTTCCCTAATTAGTTTGGGAAATGGGGAAAAAGGATGTTTAATTTGCGAGAAAAGGGCATTTGCCCATTTTGCCCTCAAATATTGCCCACGAATCTGGTTCAAGAAATAGATTTGAAATGAGTGCATTATTGGCTTATTGCATACTTTCATATATAGTGGAATACAAAGATAATTTTAGAACTAATTTTGTCTTGTGGCACAAATTTTGTTTTATGGAATTGACATCAACATATATAGTTAGGCACAGTTAGGTTTGATTCTGAAAATTAATCAACACAAATTCTGGTCAATCAGAGTCCTCTATTTGGTAGGACATTTCTGCTCATCAATATCAATCAATCAATCAATCAATATCAATATCAATCAATCAATATATATATATATATATATATATATATATATATAAGTAGAGACCTCATGCAAAAGAGCGTGAGTTCCTACCATGTGGCGCACTCTATGAAGAGAATTGAAATACTTTTAAGCCACATTAGAGATAAGAACAAATTTAAAAGTACAGACTTTTTATTTCCTTTGGTTCAATGTTTCAAGACTATTTTTGTTACATTATTATTCAATATTTTAAGACTACTATTTGTTTTATTTGATTCAAAGTTTCAAGACTTATCATCTCTCACACACACACAAAAAAAAAACTCTTTGCATTTCCATTCACCCTTTTCACTTCTACTCCTTTATATACACATGTCCATAGCCGTTCATACCATCTCATCTCAAATACGCTTAGACAAAAAACGATGTCATTTACTTTCAACCCTTCAATGACACCTACATAACTCCAACGTCGTAGTATCATTTGATTGTAACCCGTATGAGTAGGCTATGACTAAGGAAGGGGGCTTGTGTTTTTTATTCAATGATGATAGCTTATGGTTTTGATGTTGAAGTCAGGCATTGTAGATTTTGTGAAGATTATGATTCGCTTGGAGTCTTTGGGTGTTTGAGATTTTGGTTTGGAAAAGTTATAAATGTATTTTTTTAGAACTAAAGAAAAAGGAAAAAAAAAAACATTCTAACATGATTATTTATGAAGTTAGCTTTTTTTTTTTTTTTTTTAATTTTGTGTTAGAATTCATAATTTGTAGGTTTCTTTGTAAGTTTATTTTACTTCTATTTTGTGCGGTATGAGCCATAGTAATAAAAACAAAAATCAATGGTGATTTAAAAGTTCTTTTCGCTTTTTCTTTTTAAGGATACAAAAGTCCAACTAAAGACGATTGAATTTTGATAAATGAATGTGTTTTTAGCAAATTTCTCTTTGTTTAATCATGTTCTTTTTATGTTGATACTTACAAATGATTTTCTTAATTTCATTGAGATAATTAATTGGGTGTTTGTGATCAAGGTCTCTATATTTGGTTGTGAGAATAGAGTGGTTGAGAAAGTGTTTGATAGGTTGCTAAAATTTATGTAATTTTAGGATATAAAAGTATTATATACTTTAAATTCTTATTTGTAGATTTCAAAATCATTTAATCAGTTTGAAAAATAAAATCTATTTTTAACAGTAAATATTATAATATATTATAATCTTACAGTGTTATAAAAAAAAATTTAAGAAAATATGAATTAAGAAAATCAAGTTTCAAAATTAACAATATTGTGGGCAAACATAAATATTATACAAAAAAATAAGTATTAAGTATTATATATAGATTTTAATATACATAAAAATGATTTCAAATAAAATTGTAAAATAGTCTGCACATCAATATCATCTAATTAAATGTTACAAACCACCGGCATGTTATTACACGAGTCAAGCTCAGAATTGCTGCAAAATCATCCAATAGCATGACACCACGTTACAATTAATTAGGGCATGCAACAAAATCCCACCCCCCAACTTTATGGTAAGCAATTAAGCAATTTTGCCCTCTCTTTTTGCTTTGATTTGAGCTAATTAGTGAGAGAATGAACCAGAAAAATCACAAGGTGGGCAGCTGAAAATTTTGTAGTATACAATACTATTAAGAAGTTTTTGCAAACTGTAAACGTGTCCTCTTTCTTGTACGTGGGAGTTGGGCCCTCAAAGCACTCGAATTCTAAAAAGCACTCATATTTTAGAGGACAATACCACATTATATCCTCCAACTTTATATAAAGCCATAGACATAGTAGTCACCCCCATCTCCAGTCTAAGATTAAGAACCTCCTCCTCTATCACCACCATTAAAACCACCACCACCACCATCATTTCTCTCAGTCTAGCACAACTATTCCTCCAAATTTGGCACAAAAACCTCCTATTACACCAGCAAAAGGCATCAACAATTTAGTGTCATACACACATACATAGTATCCAAAACTTGTACCAAACAATATTCTTGTACACTCACTAGTGCAATAATCATGGGTAACGCTGACTACGTGTACCCTTCAAACGTGGAGTGCTCTCACCGTGTAGCGATTCCACCACCACAACCCTTTGTCAAGTCATTGAAGTACACTCTCAAAGAGACTTTCTTTCCTGATGACCCATTGAGACAGTTCAAGAACCAACCGCCCTCAAGAAAAGTCATACTAGGACTTCAATACTTCTTGCCATTTCTAGAATGGGCGCCTCGTTATACTTTAGAGTTCTTGAAAGCTGACCTTATTGCTGGGATCACCATTGCTAGCTTGGCAATCCCTCAGGGGATTAGTTATGCTAAGCTAGCCAACTTGCCTCCAATTCTTGGCCTATGTGAGCGCTAGAAATTTGAGCTTAAAACATAAAAGAATAATTATAGTATATACATTATGAATAACTTTTTAATGGGGTTTGTGATTTTTTGTTTAAAATTTGTAGATTCAAGCTTTGTTCCACCTTTGGTTTATGCCTTGATGGGTAGCTCTAGAGATTTGGCTGTGGGTACTGTTGCTGTTGCATCCCTTCTCACCGGAGCAATGTTGGGGGAAGAAGTTAATACTCTTGAAAATCCTAAGCTCTATCTTCACCTTGCTTTCACGGCCACATTCTTTGCTGGAGTTTTCCAAGCTTGTTTGGGATTTTTAAGGTTTGTATTATTGCACAATTCATCATAGAAAAGGAAGTTGAGCTAGCATAGGGATCACAGTAGCACAAAAAGATTGTTAACTTTGTTAGTCAGTCGCTCCTTTTTCTCATCTCTTCAGGTTGGGTAAGTTAATTAATGGGAAACTTATTTGTCCAAAAACAAGAATATATAAAAGGCATGCATGTTTTTTTAATAAATATTAGGCACTTAAACTGGCAAGAAAAGCTTTTAAGTAAAAATATTATGCCTATAAAATAAAAAATAAAAAAAGTAAGAATATTATGCTTGTTCTCTCGTTGTGCTGAAATTATATATTGTCTTTTATTATTTGGTGTTGCTAAATAATTATTTCAATGAGCTTTCCCCCTTCTCTCCTAATGCAAAATTGGATTTTTTTTTTTTTTAATATAACCACAACTCACATACTCTAGGGCAAGTCTTTTTGTCCAATGTTCTAATGCACTAGTCGGGATACAAGATGACACTTACTAATTTTGGACATATGTTGAACACATATTTGAGACTCCATACTGTGATTAATTCATTATTGCCTTCACTTGACATATATTGTCAGATAATGATAAACTTTGAATTATTTAATCCTAGTTAGTTTTCTCTTTTCACAAATTTTAGATACAATTCTTTATGTGATGCACGCCTTAGCCCTAGGAACTATACTTGAGTTTTACTTCTATTTTATTACTTTTAAGTGGCAAATTAATGGCTTCATGTATTCTAAAAGTTATGCATACTTGACCACAGGCTAGGGTTTATAGTGGATTTTCTATCACATGCAACCATAGTAGGGTTCATGGCAGGAGCAGCCACTGTGGTGTGCCTACAACAGCTAAAAGGGATATTTGGCCTTGATCATTTCACCCATGGGACCGATCTTGTGTCAGTGATGCGTTCTGTCTTTAGCCAAACACATCAGGTAGCTAGTGCTCTTCTTGACGGACTTAAACCATTTTTATAAAAAAATAATAATAATAAAACATTGCGATCTTGGTTTGAATCTCAATCCCCACTTTTTTATTAGGGGAAAAAAAAAACTATTTCATAAACACGAATAAAGCATAAATTGTTTTTCGCCAAACACATGTGATCTCTTCTTTCCTCACATTAACCATTTCATAAACAACAATAACTTAAAAGCACGAAACTAAATCATCTACTAATAATTAAGTCTCCGACCAAATTTCTTTTCCACTAGCTAAGAATATCCCATTAGATGTCTAATTTTGGTTTTAATTGATCAATTTATCACAGCGGAATCTCACAATAGCCACACACACACACACAAAAAAAAAAAATTAAAAATTAAAAAAAAAAAAAAGAAAGAAAAAGAAGAAGAAGAAAGATTATAGGTCTATTAATTGTCACCCTCGTGTAATTTACTTTTATTTATTTATTTAAGAAATATACAGTAAAATGAGTTTTATATTTGATATTGAGATGCTTGTGATCAATATATATTATAAAGCTTCTATTTCCAATTCGAGAAAGAATAAGAATTTTTTGGATTCTTTTATAGTATTATTTTATACATCATTCTCTCCTTTGGTATATTGTTTTGTTTTGTTATCTAATCTACCTGTGAATATTACAGTGGAGATGGGAAAGCGGTGTCCTGGGATGCTGTTTCCTTTTCTTTCTCATCAGCACTAGATACTTCGTAAGTAAATCTAACCCATATTTTTGGTGATCTAGAGCTTTTCTTTTTTCTTTTTTTAATTTTATTTTCAGATGCTTATTCTT
Organism: Quercus aquifolioides; assembly: GCA_019022515.1. Lineage (NCBI taxonomy): Eukaryota > Viridiplantae > Streptophyta > Magnoliopsida > Fagales > Fagaceae > Quercus > Quercus aquifolioides. Next base: position 23,647,197 of record CM032336.1, read on the forward strand.
TATAGTACTAGTTATTTCATAAAAGACATGGCACTAACTCAATAAATCATACAATTAAGGCAAACTGGTATATTCAGCATAAGGCCATCACTAACATGTTTTTTTTTTTATAATAAAAATTGTTTCACTAATAGGATTTATAGGGCAGCTGTCATGAATTCTCTAAATAAGCAAAGCACCTACTTTATTTATTTATTTTTAATTTCATTAGGTAGGTTGGAATCAACTTTTCTCTTTTTATAATATTTTTTGTTGTTACCTTTCACGAGTCAAATTTCAACCCTAATTAGCTTAATCCAACTTCAAATTAATTAAGTAGAGCAAACAGTCAAAGATAACTGACATAAGTGATAAGCACTTGACTCCTATCCCTGTATATATGCACTTAGTTGCAACTCCTCGCCAATTAAATAATACACACTAGTAATGAGTAATGACAACAAAGGCAAGAAAATAATTAAGGTTCCTTAATTAAGGCAATTTCTTTAATAAAAGTATAAATAAACCAACCAAATAGATATGGTTTATACTAGTACTTTCTAGGAGTTGGTTCCAATTAGATGAATTAATAACTTTTCTTATAGTTGATTTGATATTAAAATAAAAATTAAAAATTGGAATTGATCTTATTCTGATATTATTAAAAATAAATATCATAAAACAGATGATATTAAAAATAAAATTCTATCATAAACACATGCCTCTAGCTAGGTCACATGCTATCAGTGAACATAAGACATACTTATATATGCTTTTCTTTTTGTTTTTGTTTTTGTTTTTTTTATTTTTTTATTTTTATTTAATGAATTTGTTTGAAAGGGATTTTTTAGTGTTTACAATATATATAAAATTGAATGTAATAATGAAAAACATTGCATGCAGAGCCAGAGAAGGCCAAAATTCTTTTGGATATCAGCAATGGCACCATTAACGTCAGTCATATTGGGAAGCCTTCTCGTTTATCTTACCCATGCTGAGAAACATGGTGTTCAAGTGGTGAGCATATATCTTCATATCTCTCTCTCTCTCTCTCTCTCTCTCTGTAGAGACAAGACACACAGACATATACATGCACTGTGGAACCGGGACCCTCTGATGGTGATGCAAAAACAGTCCAATTAGCCACAGGTTGTGGACCACCACCACCACCCCTACAAGTATGAGTTGATCAGTCATTTGCTCCATCTCACATGTGTTTAGGCCTTTTGGCCTCTTCTCAAACTTTGGGGCAATTAATTAAAATTTAAAATACTATCGTTCCAGCACCTACCGTGTATAGAACTAGTCTATAGATTACAAACTTGTGAGCCCCACCAATAATACTACTCCTTGTACTTCAGTCGGTCCCATTATATTCTATTCTTCAAAAAAATGCAAACTCACAAAATTTCATAATTTGTTAAAGTGTTAATTTATAGTTGGTGTAATACCAGTTTTACGTAACATTTGATCATAACATTTCTAATGTAATTGGGAATAAAAAATTATAATTTTTTATGCATTAAAATTAAAGTAATCATAATAATTCTTGCAATATTGGTGGGGCTTTGCCAAATCACCAGGTAAATTTAATGGATAATTCTGATTGATCATTGTTAAGCACACAATTTTTTGCACAAATTTTAAAGGTTAGAAGATTTTATCCTAATAATATATCACTTTCATGGATTTAACCATTAACAGTATTACTTTTAGTCTTTTAGTATGCGTTAACCATAACAGACAGTGTCACTAATATTTATGGAACATTTTTGTGGAAATCTTTGTATCACTGTATTTGTTAACTCTTCCTTTATTTTTATTTATGGAATAATAACAATTTTGATTGGCGTCTTACTCGTATGATAAAGAGGGCTGATATGCTGCATATATGGTACTGTGAACTTTTTTTCAGATAGGAGAGTTGAAGAAGGGGCTGAATCCACCGTCGTTTGGAGACCTAGTATTTGTGTCTCCATATCTAACGGTAGCAATCAAAACTGGCATCATCACTGGCGTCATAGCTCTCGCTGTAAGAAATCTTCTCATTCCTTCACTATTGTATGCGTACATGCACACCACTTTAGCACTGTTCCCTCATTAGCACCTAATACTCTGCTGAAAGAAAGTAAAAAAACAAAAAACCATGATCAATGGGCTTAAGCCCAAAAAAGCAAAGGACTGCCCACCTCCAAGATCAATGTAGCTAATACACAATCTTAGCAACTTTTTTTCCCAATTTGGTAAAATCCCACGAGTTTTGATTAGAATAATATTACCTTTCACATGAATTTATTATATATTGATACTACTTTTATTATGTGTTAATCACATCAAATCATGGCAACAATTTATAAAATTATTTGTGTCATACTGTCATTAGATTTTTTTTTTTTTTTTTTTTTTGGTTGCTAACTTAGATGTCCAGAACTCTTTTAATACTTTACTATTCCTTTGAGGGTGTAGTTTCCTGTTCCATATACATCTGGTTGTTAACATAGCAAATAGTGGCCTAGTTTGGCTTAATTTTGTTACGGTTGATGGCGATGATATAGGAATTGTTGATGGTTATGTGCACAGGAAGGAATAGCTGTAGGGAGAAGCTTTGCCATGTTCAAGAATTACCATATAGATGGGAACAAGGAGATGATTGCTTTTGGAATGATGAACATTGTTGGTTCTTGCACCTCTTGCTACCTCACCACAGGTATTTGATTTACCCGACTTTGTCACTAAAAGTCTCTCATTACTTACTGATTGTCTTATAAAATCGTGCCTAGTATAGTATTTTATTAGCCTAGTTGTTCTGCACAATTCTATTAATATTGTTAACAATATAAAGTGAGAGAGAAAGACTGAATAGTCTGTATATTGATGTGTGTATGATAATGTACAATAGAGAGCCTTATATAGGCTAGGTATGTGTGCAGTACAAGTAATAGGAGTAAACTACAAGTACAATATACTGGGCTAAGCCCAATGGGCTAAACTAGTCTAAGCTATACACTAACATCCCCCCTCAAACTCGAGGTGGCAAGGAGGAAGCCAACTGGAGTTTGGATATAAGATCTCGAAGACGACCAGGCGGGTAAGTCTTGGTGAAGATATCAGCATGCTGGTCAGCAGAGGAGATGGAGAACAACTGGAGATTTCCTTCCTTGAGATGCTGGCGAGTGATGTGGCAGTCGATCTCAATGTGCTTAGTGCGTTCATGGAAGACATCATTATGAGCAATGTAGATAGCACTACGATTGTCACAATAAAGAGGAGTGGCAGTGGGCTGTGGAGCATCCATGTCAGCCAAGAGCCAGCGAAGCCAGACAAGCTCGCAAGTGGTGTCGGCAAGGGCACGATACTCAGCCTCAGTACTGGAATGGGAAACCACATCCTGTTTCTTGCTACACCACGAGACAAGAGAAGTACCTAACAGGAAACAGAAATCTGTGATAGAGCATCGATCAGTCGGATCACCTGCCCAGTCCGCGTCTGAATAAGCATGAAGCTCGAGAGAAGATCAGGAGGAGTAATGGAGACCATGATAAAGTGTGCCTTTGACATATCGGAGAATCCAAAGAACAGCAGCATAGTGGACAGAACGAGGGGCATCCATGAACTTACTAACCATACCCACGGCATGTGAAATATCCGGACGAGTAACAGTGAGATAGATCAGACTACCAACCAACTGACGATAGCGAGTAGCATCGGAAGGTTCACCATCCAAGGGTGTGAGCTTTGCATTGTATTCTAAGGGAGTGGAAACAATCTTGTTGTCGGTGATACCGGCTTTGGAGAGAAGATCAGAAGCATATTTAGCTTGGGAAAGATAGTATCCATTAGAGGATGAGGTAACCTCAAGCCCAAGAAAATAGCTGAGAGTGCCCAGATCTTTCATCTCAAAATGCTAACTAAGGAAGTGCTGAAGAGAGCGGATACCTGCAGAATCATCTCTAGTAATAACCATATCATCAACATAAAGAAGAATAAGAGTGATACCAGCAGAGGATCTTCGGACAAAGAGAGCAATGTCATGAGGACTCGAAGTTAAACCCTGCTGAGCAACAACTGAGCTAAACTTTTCAAACCAAGCTCAAGGAGCCTGCTTGAGGCCATAAAAAGCATGGCGAAGGCGGCAAACTTGACTGCCTGAGTGTGGATAGCCAGAGGGTGGTTGCATGTATACTTCTTCGTGGAGGTCTCCATTGAGGAAAGCATTCCTCACATCCATTTGATAAAGAGGCCAACGGCAAACAGCAGCCACAGCAATGAGACATCTGACAGATGTAAGGCGAGCAACAGGAGCAAATGTTTCCTCATAGTCAATGTCATACTCCTGAGTAAAGCCCTTGGCAACTAGGCGGGCCTTGTATCGTTTAATAGATCCATCAGCCTTGGTCTTGATCTTGTAAACCCACCTACAACCTACTACAAACTGACCAAGAGGCAAATCAACCATATCCAAAGTGTGATTCTTATGAAGGGCATTTAGTTCTTCGTTCATAGCTTGCTGCCAAAGAGGGTCAGTATGGGCCTCACGATAGGTGTGAGGTTCATAGAGGGTGGCAAGAGCAAAAGAGCAATGATAATCAGTGAGATAAGGGGGAGGAATGCTTTCCTGAGTGGAACGACAAAGTTCAGGACCAACAGGAGACTCAGGAGAGGGTGGTGCCATAGGATCCAAGACAGGCGGGTCATATGCCGAGGACAGAACCGGAGATAAGTCGTCTGGAGAGGCAGTCGATGTTGAGGAATCCTCCATAAGTTCAGGATAGAGAAGGAGGAAAAGATCAGTAAAAATGGGAGACTCTGAGGAAGAGGATGCAGGAAACTGCTGAAGACTCGTGAAATGACGATGTTCCCAAAACTCAACATGACGGGAAACACGAAGGCGATGAGAAATGGGATCATAGCAGCGAAACCCCTTTTGAGATACACCATAACCAAGGAAACAACAAAGACGAGTACGAGGTTGGAGCTTTGTTCGTTCATGAGGAGGAAGAGAGACAAAGCAAGCACAACCAAAAACCCGAAGAAATGAGTAGTCAGGAGTTTGACCATAGAGAAGCTCAAAAGGAGATTTGTTGTGTGTAGTTGGTGAAGGAATATGATTAATGGTGTACACAGCAGTGAGTGCGGCCTCACCCCAAAAGCGCTCAGGAAGAGAGGCAGAAATGAGAAGGGTGTGGACAACATCAAGAATGTGACGATGTTTTCGTTCTGCACGACCATTCTATTGAGAGGTGTAAGGACAAGACCGCTGAGGAAGGGTACCATGACTGTCTAAAAAGGATAGGAAAGATTCATCATTATATTCTTGAGAATTATCTGATCGAAAGACTTTGACGGTGCGATTGAACTGTGTTTCAATCTTTTTATGAAATGTTTGGTAAATAGACACAAGTTCAGACCTATGGTGAAGCAGATAAATCCAAGTATATCAAGAAAAATCATCCACAAATATGACAAAATATTTAGATCCCCCCTCAGTGGGAATAGGTACAAGACCCCAAATATCAGAATGTATAAGATCAAAAGGGGTAGAAGAAAATGAGTCACTTTTATTAAAGGGCAATTTTGTTTGTTTGCCAAAATGACAGGAAGTACAATCAAAATTTTGAAACTGAACTAAACCTAAATGACCTTGAGAAGCTAACAACTGAAGGCAAGATAAGGATGGATGACCAAGACGAGGATGCCATAGATCAGGTGAGGAGGTGGCAGTGGTAGCAGCTGCAGAAACAACTTGTGAAGGAATCTTCAAGTCATGAACCTCAAACATGCGACCAACCTTACGGCCTATCCCAAGCACTTGACCCGTCCGGGAATCCTGCACATCCACACCTTGATTAGTAAATAGAAGATCTACGCCTAATTCACAAAGTTGCCCAACAGAAAGCAAATTGAGGGATAACTTTGGAATATGAAAGTGTCACTAAGGGATAAACAAGGAGAAGAGATTGTTCCTTTATGACTAACAGGCATAGGAGTTCCATCAGCAGTGTAAATGGTGATTGGATGTTCTAAGGGTGCCTTATCAGAAAATTGGGATTCATCAGGTGTCATATGGGTACAACATGCAGTATCAAAAAACCAAGGTTGTTTACCTGAGGTGACAGAAAGGGCAGTGGAAGTGCGGGATAAAACCTGTTGAACAACTGCCTCAATATCAGCCGTAGTGAGTGAGGAAGCCAAAGATGGACCTGTAGGAACCGATGGATCTGAAGGACATACAGTAGCTGCCCGAGGAAGAGAAGCTTTATTCTACTCTTGCACAAATTTCTGCAGTTTGTGACAAACAGAGATGTCATGGCCTTTAGCACGGCAAAACTCGCAGTGAGTACCTTTGGAAGACTGAGAGGTGGGACGCCTAGAGTTTATTCATGGAGAAGCAGTGAATGCAGCAATGGGAGGCTATGGAGAGGGTGTAGCCAATACATGATCAGATGATGACATGTGATGAGTAGGTCGACGGTTCTCCTTAGAAATGAGCTCCTTGACTGCAGCATCAAGAGAAGGAGTAGGGAACCGGCTAAGCAGAGAAGCCCTAGTAGGCTCAAAATCCTCACGTAAGCCCATCATGAAATGCATAAATTTACGACAATCCAGATATTTGTCAAAGAACTCAATGTCCTTAGAACACACTAGTGGAGGATCTGCAGCAGAGAGTTGTTCCCACATAGTAGAAGTCTGAGAATAAAAATCGGAAATAGACTGACCTGTCTCTTGGCGCATTTGATAAAGTTTTGATTCAATGTGGAACTCCAAGCTTGAATCATTAGTACAATTATAACGATCGGCCAAAAATTTCCAAGCAGCCTCAACAGTCTCAAGACGAGGAAGAAGATTATGAATGGAGGGAATAGAGGTATTGATAAACCAAGACAAGATCTTACTCTGAATACTCTCCCATTCCTCTAGGCATTCTTCATAATCATCTGTTGTAACAGTAGTCTTGGAAGACTCTTCAGTAGCTGTGGCTTTGGACTTAGGGTTTGGTACTGGCTTAGGAATTAAACTAGTCACATATCTCCACAGTTTACAACCCTTGAGAAAGACGGTCATATTCTGAGACCATGCATGATAGCTAGTAGGACCATCCAACATAATGGTGATAGGACGTATGATGTCTCGTTCATTTTGTTGAGCCATAATGAAGAAAATGACCAAAAAATGAGATTTAGAGACCTCAAATGCAGAAACGGAGCCCAAAATCGGAATCTACGCGAAAAACTGAGCAAGACAGGTCCTGTTGAAAAATTTTGACTTTGGTCAAAGTCAACGGCTCAGGATGCTGACGTGGTAGGGTGACGTCACCCTAGGGTTGACGTGGTAGTACGTGAAACGAAGCAGGCGCGTGGGGCGCGTGGTAAGCGCATGAAGGCCTTGTTCCTGGCGCGTGTGAGAGACGGACGGCGCGTGGAAGCGCGTGGCGGCGCGTGAAGCGCGTGCTCGTGAGGCAGAAACTTCAGAAAGCTCGTGGCGGCGCGTGTGAGGTGGTTTCTAGCAGATCTTTGTTGGGTTTTGCTCAAGATTGGATGATCTGTCAATCTGTGCCTTGGCTTTGGCAGTTTGATCAACAAAACTGACGAAATCCGAGTGTTTTAGGGGCTGTGGGCGTGACGGCAGTGACTCGCTTCTAACAGTGACTACTGGATGAAGGCGAGGGTAGCGGAAGAACGCCGGAGATGTCCACAGGAACAAGGAAGTCAGAGGAATGGCTCTGATACTATGTTAACAATATAAAGTGAGAGAGAAAGACTGAATAGTCTATATATTGATGTGTATAATAATGTACAATAAAGAGCCTTATATAGGCTAGGTATGTGTGCAATACAAGTAATAGGAGTAAACTACAAGTACAGTATACTGGGCTAAGCCCAATGAGCTAAACTAGTCTAAGCTATACACTAACAAATACAATAACAACCACCACCAAACCTTAGTCCTAAAATTTTGGGATGGACTATAGATCCTCAATAAACTAATCAAGATCAATCACGTGTATTTTTTTTTGTCATTTTATTATGCACAATTCTATTAATCCCCACAATGAATTATCAAAGTCATTCTCTCTTTCTGCTAACGAATTTGGCGTTGACATAATTTTTTTAGGGCCATTTTCAAGATCAGCAGTAAATTACAATGCAGGATGCAAGACTGCAGTGTCAAACATTGTTATGGCAATGACTGTCATGTTGACATTGTTGTTCCTAACACCCTTGTTCCATTACACTCCTCTTGTGGTGCTGTCAGCCATAATTATCTCAGCTATGCTTGGACTTATAGATTATGCAGCAGCCATCCATCTCTGGAAGGTTGACAAATTCGACTTTGTAGTGTGCATGAGTGCATACATTGGTGTAGTTTTTGGCAGCGTCCAAATGGGCCTAGTCATAGCGGTATGAATCACTGGCCCTCCCAACTTATATACCTATATCTCCAAAAATAGACTTTGTTTACTCATTCACTTACAATAATTAAACTTTCTTTATGTGCAAATGCAGATTGCTCTATCTTTGCTCAGAGTACTTTTGTTCATTGCTAGACCAAGGACTGTGGTTCTTAAAAACATCCCAAATTCTATGATTTACAGAAATGTTGAACAGTACCCAAATACAAACAATGTACCTGGAATTCTCATACTCGAAATTGATGCTCCCATCTACTTTGCCAATTCAAGCTACTTAAGAGAGAGGTAAACTACTAAAATTTGGTTACTTATATTAAGGAGAAGGATAACACCACTGTTGATTTTACTACAAAAAGCTTATAAACTGACATGACAATATACGTGATTTATACCACATTGATACCAAATTTGTATTGGGAAACCCAAACTTAACCGATATAATAAATGGAAATAAGTTGGATGAATATATTTTGTATTTTCTGGTTTTATGGGATAAGAAAAAACGTTCAATAATTTAAATGATAGATAAGCTCATCACCTAAGTAAACCCAAAGGTATACAGATAGCACCACTCAAAAGAATTTAGCTAAGGATACAAAATTATTTTGGCTCACCACTCTATGGGATACAGATTAACACCACCCAAGAGATACAAAAACCGACACTCATTACCCAAAGGAATCCACCTAAGGGATAAGAGATGATTTGGAAGAAATCCATCTTCTGAAAAATACAAGGTTTTTTTTTAATTCTGAAAATATAGTCTGAATTTTATTTCGATTTAGCCAAAGTCTTAAATAGAGCTTGGAATAGCCCCCAAGCATAGGAAAACGAAAATAATAATAAATACATTCACTTAACCTGACCAAAATCCCACCCTCCCTTAAAAGGTACCATGACTTTTAAGTGGAGTTGTGGTGTGCCTTTGTGTTAGAACACTTTCTCTCTCCCTTGTGTGTGTGTGTTTGTTTCTCAAAAAAAATTGATAATTGTCCCACATTGCTTAAGAGAGTGTGTTGTGTATAGTATAACTTGCCTCACTCTCCCTTAAAAGTTACAATGGCTTTTGAGTGGAGTTGTGGTGTGCCTTTATATTAGAACCCCTTTCCATCTCCCTTGTGTGTGTGTGTGTATGTGTTTGTTTCTCCCAAAAAAAAAAAAAAAAACAGACCAAAATTAGATATGACTCTTAAGAATTTAGAAACATAATAAAATACTTGTCTACTTAGGAGAAATAAAAGTCTGATTCATCCTAAGAGACACTAAAATAAAGACCATTTGACTTAATTAATAAATAAATAAATGTTTTAAAAATAATGGGCTGTTATTCTGATCTTCAAGGAAAGTTTTTGGGCCGGATTGACATTAGATTGAGCTTGTTGGATCTTGGGACACTACAATGTCACACATCAACAACATAATAAATTTAAAAATAAATTTAAAAACGAAAAAAAGAAAGAAAAGAGAACATGAACTTTCAAATTCCCTAAAAGAAAACTAACAAAAAGCACTATTTGCTTTTTAGGATTGCAAGGTGGATTGATGAAGAGGAAGACAGAATAAAATCTACAGGGGAAACCAGCTTGCAGTATGTTATACTGGATATGGGTGGTAAGTGATGGGCCTGGAAACGATAGAAACAAATATTGCATTTATCTTTCAAATAAAACTTCCAAAATTTTAACTCTAACACCAACTAATAATTTGGTTGATAGCTGTTGGTAACATTGATACAAGTGGAATAAGCATGATGGAAGAGGTCAAGAAGATTGCTAATAGAAGAGGGCTTAAGGTACATTCTTCCTCTGTTTTTTCTTCAACTTTATGTGTTTCCATTGCAATTTTCCTATTTACATTGCTTATGTTGGAATTTTAGCACATGTTTCATATATTTCATATTGTATAACTTAGTCTCTGATTGAGACTAAAATTAAGAAACATTATTTTGTCCTTGATTTAGTCTAATCAACAGTACCTCAAGTCAACTATTGTATGTACATATATATTCACAATATAGAACACTTCGACATGCCATGAAATGCTATTCTTTTCAGAACACTATTTTGTTCTTTCAATTCTCTTATTGCTTTATAATTAATACTTCTTTCTCCATTTATTATAGCTTGTATTGGCCAACCCTGGAAGTGAGGTGATGAAGAAGCTGAACAAGTCCAAGTTTATTGACAACATAGGCCAAGAATGGATCTACTTGACAGTTGGAGAGGCAGTTGGAGCATGCAACTATATGCTTCAAACTTACAAACCGAACCCAGTGAAAAATGAAGCAGAGACATGGAATACAGTCTGAGCTATACCAATCAATGAAGTAGAACGTTTGGAGAGACTTAACTTCCATCAATTAAGGGCTGCCATAGGTGTGTTGCATGTGCGTTTATAAGTTAGGGAGCAACACATTAGACTTGCTGAATCAACAAAAAGATGATGAATCTCATTAATTAAGTTCAATGCTTAATTAAGTTGGAGGTATTTTTTCCCTTCAAACATTATGTAAGTTGTAGAATATTAAATATATAGCATACCTCAAATTTTCAGTGGCAAGAATTTCAGAGTTAAGGAGAATTCTACCATTTCTATGGACTCTTTCTTATGATAAATTCATGATACGTGTTAAGATGGTGAAAATACTTGAAAAAAGATATTGGATATATTAATGTTAATATGTGTATTACATTTCTAAACATGAACTATGATTAATATAAAACTACAAAAATAAATAAATAAAGAAGAGGAAGAAATTGCACATCAATAAAAAGAGAGACCATGGCTGCCAAAACAGTACCTGGGCTGCAGTCTCTACATCACCATCAAGGAAAGAGGTGAGCTCAAAGTTCATCTTTAGCCAGTGGTCAGTAACCCCATTTTCCTAATTAAAACTTAAGAGTTCATCTCATTAATTAAGTTGTGACTTTCGGCGCCCCTGCTGCTCTAGAAAGGCATGTGCTGTCTATTCTACATCAACTTTCTTCAACGAAAGGAAAATAAGGAAACCAAGAATGGGATCGTTGGTCTCCAGTAGTATCGGGCCATTGGCATTGGTCATACACGCACACTTAGCCAACCCTTTATGACAACATTTACTTATTGTTTACCCAACTGGTGCTAGTCCAAGTTTTGATAATGATAAAACATGCCTCTCTTTTTTCACTGCAATGAACCACATTTTAAATTCATTGTGTAGCATTTTGAACCATAAAAGATGACAAGATTTATGATCCTTTAAATAAATCTCAGGAGACTTTATAACCACAGTGATTGTATTAATCTACAGCCTGTACATTTTGCTTAAACTTTCTCATTCTTGTCTTAAAACTTTTATCCTGTATTGTCAATCTTCCAAGAATTTTCTTTCCATTCACTTCCTCTAAATGAAGCCTAGCTGAGACTGTACTAGTGTAGAATCTAAAACTTTATCCATCAAAGATGCAAATGCATCAAAGCAAGGCATCTACACCTTAAAGTATTGGAGTGGTAATCAAAAGATCTACCTAGCAAAGTTCGAAAGGCAAGCACAAGTATCCTGTTACTTTCAAAAAAAATGTCTTGAATGATAATCATATATCAGGAAGGAATAAACTCCAAGTAATGTCTGTGGTTAAAGAGGTTAAATCATTTGAATCTGCCTACAATCTAGGCCGATATTTTACTATAAAAAGGAAAGAAACCACATTTTAGAAACTTTTTACTAAAGACAGGCATATAGCACATTAGAAAAGAGACAACCAAGAAAGAATAGTTAGAGAAAATGTATCAAATTATAACCATTTCAAGTATCTGTTCTTTCCCACAAGAATTTCCTATATTATGGCACTCAAATCTCACCATAGGTAGGCAAGTCAATTAGATCAAATTAAAGCTTTTTTTATAAGTTAGAAACACATTTTTGTTGGGCCATAATAATATTTTGAATTTCTACATGACAGTCTCTTTCATAGAAAGGATCTACCACATTGATTAATTACCCACATAAGGTATTTGAGTTTTTCATTCAATATTTTATTTTTTTTCCATAGGATTTTCAATTTAGCTTTAGCGTTAGAAAATAAGAGAGGGATCCATTCGGATACTAATTTGTGAGCACCAAATCCAATGGTGGGATTGAATCTGAATCTGATTGCCCATTAGGCCAAAGAGTTGGAGTTGCATAAGCTTATTTTAGTCCCCACTCCCAGATTGCCCATTAGGCACAGAGCCCATATATACATATATATATATATATATATATATATATATACACCCACATATTGGATTTGTTTATGCAACTTGAAAATTTGATAATTGCTTTCACAATTTTAGAAATAGCTAGTGCTAGTTAAACATGCAGAGTAAGATCTTTGAAGGAGATATTTCTATAAAGTGTGAAAATATATATATATAAAAGAGTACATAAGTTGTACTTCATCATAGAAAAATCTGGTTTAGAATGATTTCATAAAAAGTTCTTAATAGCAATATTATCATAATTCCATAAACAAACACAAACAAAGGTTCAATAAGTTCTGTATGAAGTTTTAGAAGTTTGCATTAAGAAAATCGCACGCTTAATCAGAAAAAACTAGAAATTAACAACAACAAAAATGATGTAGAACTGACAGCACGTGCCTTCCTGGAGTAGCAGGAAGTCATAACTTAAGATCAAAGGGGTGCCAGTAGGGGGCATCAGGGGTAACAGTGTCGGAATTACATGAAATTTGGCAGGTTGAAGGGAAACGGCGTTCTGATCCAGATTTATGACAGCCATGAACGTCGCCAAAATTTAGGCAAATTCCTTCATTAAGGCCCCGAAAATAGTATTTTTGCTATTTATAGTAATATTTGTTTTTCCTTAATAACTTTTAGTTTAAAAGTCAGAATAAGGTCCCATCTGTTTTGGGACGACCCTTAAGGTCAGTAGTTTATGATTCTGCATTTAACTCAATTTTTCCATTTTTGGTAAAATTCGGTAATTTTGTCACCCAATCGCTTAATTAGTGCGAATTAGGGTTTTAAACGTTTTTTCTTAGTATTTATATGTTTTGTAGCCGTCAGAGGCAAATTAGACTATTATCAATAAACACAGACGTTTTGTCAAATTTTCTTCTGGTGGATTCCAGTTTTATCTCCTTGTGGATTCAGGGAAATCCTTCATGGATTCGAGGTGTGCTTCTCTTCAGGCTTCCGCGACATCAAAAAAACTAACTAAGCCATCTTACTGTGACACAATGGACAGAAATTACTCTTATGTAGCCAATGAAAAATGCAGTTTTGATGAAAGATATGTGAGCATGGCAGCTTAGCTTGCCACCCAACACCAAACTCTTCCAAACACACTGCACATTGCTCAGCACCCAAAAGCACCGATGACCCTTCTTCAATATTCAACACCTTCAATCCTACTACTTATCATAATCATTGAAAGATTCAATGTAATAAACACCACCTTCATCATCATCAATCACCATAATCGAAATGAATAACACCACCATCAGAATCATGATCGAACAACCTCAGATTCATAGTAATACACACCATCTTCATTATCATCAATTCATCATCATCCTCCAACCTCATATTGACATCAATCATCAGCACCTCCGGTAGAGTAATTTCCTGCTCCACAACTGAGTTGGACGTGTTATTCATTAAGAGAGACGATCATTTTTGATTGATTTGCGCCTTTGATTTGAACTCCAATTTAATGAAGAATACACACACGGCTATTTATTTATATTATAGAAAACCTACCGCCTATATATATACTCTTAATTTCAAGAAAATAATTTTTACAAGTAATCCGTGTGCAACTTCCTTAGGACAGTTAAATAATTTTTCACTACTAAAGCTATTATCATTCTCAAGTTTTACAAGTTTTTCATTACTAAAGCTATTAACAAGGGAGACATTTTACAAATAATAATCACCAACCGATCTACCGAGTTCTTAAAACGAAATATTTTCCAAAATTTTCAGTCATAGAAGCAAATATTGGTCATAACGCATTATTTTTATGGAGAAGTATATAGAAGCTAGTGAAGTTCTGCAAGAAGGTACTAGATAGAGAATAAGGAATGGAAGAATAGTACAAATACAGGGCAATAAACTTCAACACTGAGAATATACAAAGCGTCTTCACCAAGGTTACATTTGGACTTCAAAATCTAAGATCAAGTTATCTAGAGAACAATTGCTACTATAAATTGGTTAATATGAATTTAATAACACAAGATTTGAACTTAGATATGCTGCTCCAACAAAAACACTAGTGATATCCCACGTAATAATTTCAACTCAAAAATTAATAAAGCTCAACCATCCATAAATTTCATCAATAGACAAAGTAAATTCACCATATCATTCAAGTCATTTCAACTAGAAATTAAAATCCACATCCTACATTATAAGTAATTCCGTCCAAATCAACCAATAGTGATTTAACTAAATCATAATACCAATTAGAAAAATGTTATACAAATCAAAATCAATAAATCTGAACTAATACTCATTCTGCTGGTTATTGTCCCAACCAAGCATGGCCCCATGAAAACCAGTATTCAGAAAATTCTGATTTTGCTCTGCCTCATCGAGTGGATTGCATCCTGTTACTTCCATAAGTTGTTGCTCAGACTTAGAAACCTGAAAAAATCCATATGATATATATAAAAAAAAACATATTCTGTATGAATGCAAAAAACTACAAAGAAAGAAAGAAAGAAAGTGAAAGTAATTTTACACTTAGTGCACGAATCATCACATAATCAGCTATTGCAACTCTATACTCAAAAGATGAGTCACAATTTTCCTTAAGCTCCAAGAGAATCTTTAATATTTTAGAGTGTGCAATCCCAAGAACAGCAACCTATATAAAACCATGAAGAACTTAAGTTATCATACATACAAGGATATTGCTGGCGAGAGTGTTTAGCGTGCGTTAATAACAAACATATATAAAGCACTACCTGTTCCTCAATGGTTTTCATCAAGTCTTGTCTTCTTTTTTTAGCCGAGTCGGAATTGCTACCATTATTAACAACCTCAAAGGAATCGACAGCATACAACAACATTGGTGCTTCCGACATAGTAATCTCCTGTTCCATGGCGGGCTGTAATTGTTCCTTTATAAACGTCAACAACGAGTCAGTTGTTGGAAGAAAGTTGATCGGAGGAGCAACCTCGGAGTTGAAATTGGTTCCGGTAAGAACAACAACCTCCTCCTCGGAATCGACAGCTAACAAATTCCACTCGTACTCCTCCAATGTATTCTGCATTATTAATTCTCTCAACTACGAAAGAAAGAAAGAAAGCAAGCAAAATATAGTATGTGTCGGAATAGGAGTGCTGCTGAGTGCAATTTATATAGGAGAGTTTAGGACAATCACCGGCCTATTAGTTTTTTTTTTTAAAGAACCACAGCCTTAGATTGGTTTTAGTGCAGTTTTACAACAAATTATTAGTACTAGTCGCATGCTATGCGTGGGAATATACCTATTTTGTAACATGGTATAATATATGATTTATTCTCTAAAACGTATTAGATATATTATTTCTAAAATTATTTTTCATCTCTACAAATATATCATTCTATTATTTTGAGTTTTTTTTTTTTTTTGAAAAACCTAGATGCATTTGATCGATATTATTCTATTATTGTTTTTGAGATAAAATATAGAAATACTTTTTTTTTTCAAGTGATCTATATTATTCAAACTTTTGTATAGTGTGTTATATATGGTTCTTTTTTTCTACAACTAAAATTTTTAAGTTCCAAATTCTCATTCTCTTAAGAAGATTATCATGATAACCAAACCTCATCACCAATTTACAATTGATATTACTCAAATAATTTATATAGAGACATTCAAATACATAATCATTTCACTTTTAAAATATCTAAAAATTAACTCAAACAAAAACTATAAAAGGGATAGAGAGTACATGTGATAAATAACTCAAAAAACACACCACCAAAGTGTATCATCCAAAAGTAGAGACAAAAAACAAAAAACAAAAAAAAATTCATCAATCTAAAATAGAGTTGCAAGAAATAATTAATAAGAGAGACAGAGAGAGAGAACCATCACCTTTTTTGGAAGAGAATGTGAGACAAATAACAATATTATATAAAAGAAGAATAGTAGAAGAATATTCAAAAAATGTATAGTTGTAAACATCAAATTATCCAAGTCATGCTATGTAGTAAAATAACATTAAATCATTCTATAATTTCATAAGATAACATGTAACAAACAAAAAAATTTAAATTAAAAAGATAAAAAAATTTAAATATAACCAAATCATATCAGCCAAAAATAGAGTTAAACATAAAAATTCATCAATCTAAAGAATTAAACATCCACCAAAAGAAAGAATATATATATATATATATATATATATATAGAGAGAGAGAGAGAGAGAGAGAGAGTATTCACCTTTTTGTGTGAGCAAAATATGGATTGAATAGAAGAGAAAATAACAAATTTTTATAGTAAAAAAAATGGAAAAAGAAGAGTCAAAATAAAAAGGAAAATGAAGGGATGGAGAAATTGTAAGGTTAAAGTATAGAGTAGTGGGGAGATAAAAAGGTACAAATAAGTAAATGTTGGAGAATGTGGAATTGTAAAGTGGCAAATTAATGAGGAGAAAAATAATTAAAAATGAGAGAGCAAAAATTTTGAAAATAGGTTGATGATGTGACGCTGATGCGGCTCAACAAGAGCGCAGCAACATTAAACGCTACGCTTCAGCTTTTAGATATATATAAATATAGATTAAGCAATGTTCCTCATAATTACACAAATAATGTAATTGCATAGTACCTAACACATAGTCTTATCCTAGTCGAAATTAGACGTGCTGTTCATTAATTACATATATATATACACACACACACTTTTTAATTTTTACAACTAATTCATGTGCAACTTCCTTACCCAAAATCTAATTAATTTAATTTAATTTTTAGGACAGATAAATAATTTTTAAGACACAATACAATTTGAAAGCTTATTCTCAAGTTTTAGATATATATAAATATAGATTAAGCAATGTTCCTCATAATTACACAAATAATGTAATTGCATAGTACCTAACACATAGTCTTATCCTAGTCGAAATTAGCCGTGTTGTTCATTAATTACATATATATATATATATATATATATATACACACACACACTTTTTAATTTTTACAACTAATTCATGTGCAACTTCCTTACCCAAAATCTAATTAATTTAATTTAATTTTTAGGACAGATAAATAATTTTTAAGACACAATACAATTTGAAAGCTTATTCTCAAGTTTTACAAGTTTTTCACTACTAAACCCTATTATTATTGTCAAGTTTTACAATTTTTTCACTACTTTTAATTTTCATTGGGCTTTCAAGGTAAGTTAGAGTTCTAATTTGTTTGTTCAATTTACTTTATGTTTTTTTTTTCTTAACTTGAGTTATTAATTTTATTGTACATATGTGTAATTTGATTCTTTCTTTTCTTTTTATATGGTTCTCTGTTGTTATTGTATGTTTGCTAAAATAAGATTTATGTTGTAATTTCAGTTACCATCGTTATGGAGAGTGTGACTGCAACATTAGCAAAAATGAAGAGAGAAAAAGGAAGAATCGAGAAACTGCAAAGAAAGCACAAAATAAAAAAGACCAGTGTATGAAAGAGTTGGTGAATAAAAAATCTTCTTTGGAGAGCAATATCAAGAAATGTAATGAAGAGAGCACCGTGGATGAAGAAAATCAAAAGACATACGACTTGTATACAACATATTTAAGAGTTGGAACGACCATATTGAAGCAATATGAGAACCTTTTGTCATAGTACTATATTATGAGGCACGGCAAGTTATATTGTGATCAATGCTTTTGCGTCATCTCCATCATGGTTCTTGCTCCAGTACTTAGTATGTCCTATATTTAGATTACATAATAGTAGAAAATAATGTTATCCAATACTAGTTTTGGTTTTTTAGTTGAGTTAAATATTAGTTATGTCGTTCTTCACTCTATTTCTAAGATGTAAATCATCATGTAATATATAAAAATAAATTATCAAGTTTTATAGATTCTTCCTCGATAACTTGAGATGTATTTGGTTTAATTTTCAGTCTTTATTCTCTCTTGTCTTGAATTAATTTTATGAGCTCAAAATATGTTTATTTGTTTTTAAGAAGTTGTGAAGCATGTCAATAAATTGATGATTTAAATAGTTGGCACTTCTTAGTGTTTCCAATGGAGACATTCAAGGTTCAAACTCACCCTCTCAAGCCCCAACTATTGAATTATAAAAAATAAAAAAATAAAAATCGACCTTTAGTTGACCAAAAGAGAGAAAATTAAAGTCTTATTTACACATATTAAATTTGGATTATTGCGTGGATTCCAATTAACTCTGTGGCAGGTAAAAACAAGTCAAACTTACTTTTTTCCTCACACAATTAATTTATATAGGTGGTATGCTAATCAACCTTTGATCCCCCTATTTAAAGGTGTTTGATTAACTAAAACTAAAAGGATCAATATTAAGTATAAGAGTATAAGATGAAAGTTGGTCAAAAATCGGGAGACTTATATTATGTTCCTCGGGTTTGATCCGAGGTCTTGGTTACACTTGTTCTTGGCTTACAACTACACTCTTATGTTCTTCCCTAATCTTCCATCCCCTTTTTACAGAGGTCTTTCCGCCTTATATAGCCTCCCAAATTGTATCTTAGCCTTCCACTTGGAGGGTTTAGGCCTATTTCCCTTGATATTTGTCCCTAGGAGTGTTTACCAAACCGCACAAACCACAAAAACCGCACAAACCACAAAAACCGCACCAAAACCACCTGCAAAATCATATAACCACACCGCACCGCAAGTAACAGTGCACTGCATTGCACTGCACCACATAGTGTAGTGCAATTTGCGATTTTATAATAAGAAAACCACATAAACTGCACTGCACCACACCCTTTCTATATATTAATATATTTATTTAATAATTTAATAACCCTAGTTTTCAAAAAAAAAAAATAGTTTGATAGCCCTAGCAAGTGTTGACTAGAAAAGTCAACCCAAAATAAAGAAAAACTAGTTCAATAATTTAAAATTTGGCCCAAAAAAAAAGGAAAAAAAATTAGTTTTGGGCTGAGTAGGAAAAGCCCAAAATTTGAAAAATATACCGACTTCAAACCGCATCTTATACATAGCACTGCACATGACCGCAAAAATGAGGTGAGGTGAGGTGCGGTGCAGTTATGGTTTTGGCTAAACTCTAAACCATACCACACCACACATGTAACCACAAAAATAAGATGCAATGCAGTTATAGTTTTAGCTAAACTGTACCACAAAGTGCGGTGTTAAAAATGGCCCAAAAGCACACCACGCCGCACCGCGAACACCCCTACTTGTCCCATCAAGACTTCACTAAAAGGCTTCTACACGAGACTGTGAGCTATGATGACATTGTTCAAGGGTCATTTCCTCATTAATGCGTCCAACTAAATGGGTTCAGAGCATTGAATGCGAAGGTGATAGATGTTTTATCTGCACTCTTCCCTTCTTTGCTTGCCGACAAATCCTCCTCCTCTTCCTTGGTTTATGCCCGATGGTATTCAGAATTGGTCCTAGGCCCTTCCGAGGATATAAAAGTATCCTCAGGGTCCTCGGCTATTATAGTCTCCCTAGGCTTGTGATGTGTTATTTATACTTTTCACAAGGGAACGCTATTAGTGCCTTCCGATGTCTGTTGTTCTGATATTGGATCTCTATTTTGACCCTGTCCTCGGATTCTTGTCCTCCCACAAACTCAATTAGTAAAAGTCATTTTACTTGAATAATTAAAGTACGGCCAAAATGGGCAAATGCCCTTTTCGCGCAAACAATCCAGCATTTTGCTCCATTTCCCAAACTAATTAGGGAAATGTCCTTATTTTGAAACTCGATTTTCTCAAAATCGAATTAAGCCCTATAGTGGCGTTTTTAAGGAGCCTATTGTGACGTTTTAAGGACCTATAGTGGCGTTTTGGAACTCGAGCTCCATGAACTCGAGTTATAGATAAAAAAAATTAAAAAAAAAAATTGCCTATAACTCGAGTTCATGGAGCTCGAGTTCCAAAACGCCACTATAGGTCCTTAAAACGTCACTATAGGCTCCTTAAAACGCTACTATAGGGCTCCATAATTTTTTTTTTTTTTTAAACTCGATTTTTAGAAAATCGAGTTACAAAAGAGGAGTATTTCCTTAATTAGTTTGGGAAAGAGGGCAAAACGCCATTTTTTTTGCACGAAAAAGGCATTTGCCCATTTTGGCCATTAAAGTACCTATCAAGGTAAAACTGCTAAAAAAATAAAACCATATAACCATAAAAATATGGATATTGATTGTGAGATTGTTTAGTCATTATCAAAAAGCATAAAGCGTTACCTCATTGATTTGGATAGGTTTAAAAAAAAATACAAATTTACGTTGGTAACCAAAATTGTCCTATTGAATGTAATGCACACACGAATTATAGTGTTTGAATGATTTACACCCACAACGTGTTTAGAAGTAAGCTCCTCTACCTCATTGATTTGCATTACAGTAATAATTTTTCAAAATCTATCAATATTTTCTATATTTCTAATGTATATACAAGTTTATCACTATTCTTTGATTTTTTTTTTTTTTTTTTTTTTTTTTTTTTTTTTGAGAATCAATATTCTTTGAAATTAAAATGAGTAAAAAAGGATCATTAAATTTTATCAGATGATTCCAAACTATCTGAGTTAGACCTGAACCAAATCTAACAAAATCCAACCTGATCTAGCTCTAATTATCTTTTAGTACTAATGCTAGATACTAAAAGAGGTACATAATGTCTAAGGAGAGTGATAAGCTCTTAGCCTACACCTTGGTGCTAGTTTAGAGTATATTCATTTTGAAACCCTACTCCTTTACAAATACTTTCACCAGTGGGACAAAGTACAAACCATATGGACCTAAATAATTGTTGCTTTTATGCCATTCAACAACAAAATAATCATGAATTAGTAAAAATGAACTAAACAATTCACCAAAAACAAGATTGTAAAGAAGATAGTACACAAATTAGTATGATATACCAAGTTACGTTTTGATTTTGTTGACAAAGTAGGTAACTTACTTCCAAGTAGTAATCCTCAGCATATAACAGAGTAGCAAATATAAGCCTTTAGTTGAAGGAGACAAAGGGTGTTTCAGAACTTGAGGCACAATGTTTCTCTTGATCAGACCTTTGATATGATATCTAGATTCTAGCATAATATGGTTTACTCTCAATAAACACATTTCTAAGTTCTTGTACCGGATCTCACTGTGTATCTCATCTCATGCTATAATATATTATCATAGTAAGATTTTACAAAAATAATAGTAATTTGTGACAGTCTCTTTCATAGAAAGGATCTACCACATTGATTAATTACCCACATAATATTTTTGAGTTTTTCATTCATTTTCAATTTAGCTTTAGTAAATAAGAGAGAGATCCATACAGATAGTAATTTGTGAGCTCCAAATCCAATGGTGGGATTGATTCTAAATCTGATAGCCCATTAGGCCAAAGAGTTGGAGTTGGGTAAGCTTGCCTAATAGGAATGAAATTTACAAATTATAATAGAGCTCCCTTGGGCAGGCCTAACATATAGAGCATGCACTCCTTTCAAGTTTCAGACTTTAACTTCCTACCTAGCTTTGGTGATTGAGGAGAGAAAGCATAAATTATAAAACATTGAGACAAACGATGGAGTGAGAAAAAAAAAATAAAAAATAAAAAACCCATATTTTACACAGTACCATGCTTTAGATATATCTGAGTATTGCGTTTTTTTTTTCTTTTTTTTAAATCCAAAACTGTCTCTCTAACTTTCAACTTTTTTTTTTATTTCAGTCTTCTAACTTTCAGTTTTGTCATTTCAATCCTCTAACTTTCAATTTTTGTCAATGTGGTATTCCATTAGAACTCAGTTAGCTACTGCCATTAAGAGTGCTGAAATGACGCTGTTTTGACTTTTTTTTTTTTTTTTTTTTTTCAGAATTAAAAGAAAATAAGAAAAATCTGTAAAAAAAAAAAAAAAATTCAAAAAAAAAAAAAAAACATTTAAGGTCGTTCCCCTTCCCCTGTAATCAAAACAAAGAACACGATGGTATGAAACCTAAATCCCTAACTGTGTAAATTTGGGGATAATGGGTCAGTTTGAGGGAGAGAGAGTGAGTCGGTTTGAGAGAGAAAGAGAGAGTCGGTTTGAGAGAGAAAGAGAGAGAGAGAGAGAGACTGAGTTGAGAAAGAGACCAAGTTTGAGAGAGAGACCAAGATGAAGACCGATTTGCAGAGAGAGATACAGAGATTGAGGCCAAGATAGACCGATTTGCTCCGAGAAGGTGATGGATTTCTTGACCAAGAAGGTCGTTGTTTTTCCAAAGCCACCTCCTGCGTTGCTTCCTGTGAGTTGAAAATATCACCACACAACTCAACTAAACAAAACCACATCCTAGCTATGAATTTTTCAACGTTTGATGCTCCTATAAATGTAAGTTTTAATACCTGATCTTTCAACTATGAAAACAAAACAAATATTTAGTTAAAAGCTGATAAGAACAGTGATTGAATACCTGTTGCCACCAAATCGGTCTCAATCTCAATATCTCAGTCTTAATCTCTCAATCTCTACAAATCGGTTTTTATCAGAACTCCACCTTCATCTTGGTCTATCTCTCATAATAGGTCTCTTTCTCAAACCGATTCAGTCTCTCTCTTAGTCCGACTCAATCTCTCTCTCAAACGGCCTCAGTCCCTCTCTCTCAAATCGACCAACTTTCCGTTTTCCCCAAATTTTCTTAGTTAGGGTTTGGGTGTTGTGTTCTTTGTTTTGATTTCAGGGGACATTGTTCCCCTTTTCTTTTCTTTTTTTCTTTTTTTTTACAGACTTTTCTTATTTTCTTTTAATTCTAAAATTTTAAATATATATATATAATAAAATATATATATATATAAAAAGAGTGTTGTTTCAGCACTCTTAATGGTAGCAACTAACTTAGCTTTAACATAATATCACATTGACAAAAATTGAAAGTTAGAGCACTGAAATGACAAAATTAAAAGTTAGAGGACTAAAATAAAAAAAATGTTGAAAGTTAGAGGGTAAATTTTGGATTTTTGCCTTTTTTTTTTTTTAAGAAATTACAACGTTAACAACTGCGATTAAAAGAAATTTGTGACCATACTGTTAGGGATTTACTAACTATGTGTTTACGATATACGTTAGTAAATCATTTTAAGAAATTTTGTATGAGAAAATGAAAAAGTGATTAATTTTTTTATAATTTTTTCAATTTTTTATAAAATATTTTTTAAAATAAATTATTAATGTGTACGCGTACATTAACTAGACCCACGTAGCATTCCTAAAATATTTCAAAATGGGTGCTATCTATTTGGCTAAAAAAACAAATGTGCTAATCAGCCAAAATTGGTACTAGAAAGTGATCAAGGCTGCGTTTGAATCGGGCGAAAATCATTTCCGGAAATGATTTTCGCCATTTTCGCGTGTTTGGGTGTTCCGGAAAATTCTATTTTCCGGAAAATCACTTCCAAATTTTCCGTTACCCAACGGAAATCAATTTCAGTACCTATTTTACCTTCAAACTATTTCCGGAAAAAATTGAGAGAGAGAGAGAGAGAGAGAGAGGAAGGAAGAAACAGAGGAAGGAAGAAAGAAGAACCCAGAGCCCAGCTCCGGCGACCCACCGCCACTCGGCGTCGACCCACGAAGACCCACGACCCAACGCCACTCGTCGTCGACCCACGAAGACCCAGACCCACGACCCACCGATCTTCGACCCAGACCGAGACCCAGACCGAGACCGTCGACCCAGACCGAGATCGACGACCATCGCCTTCGACCTCGACTTCAAACCATCGCCGTCGATCTCGTCAACCTTCGGCGCTCTTCGCACCGGCGAGTCGCACCGCGCCGCGCCGCGCCGTCGTCGTCGTCTTCCTCGATCTCTCCGTTTTTTTTTTTTTTAGTTTGATTGTTGTTTTTTTTTTTTTTTTGATGAACTGAATGTTTATTGTTGTGGTTGTTGTGTTGTTGATGCCGGAATTTGGTGTTGTTGTTGTTGTGTTGTTGCCGGAATTTGTCGCCGGAATTTATTGTTGTTGTTGTTGTGTTGTGTTTTTATTGCCGGAATTTGTTGTTGAATTGGTTGTGGTGTTGAAATTTTTTGTAATAAAATTTGTTTGGATGCTGAGAAAATGTGAAAAAATTTTCGGAAAATAGCATTTTCCGAATACATCCAAACACATGAAAATATTTTCCACAACAATTTTCATAATTCAACCAAACACTTAAAAATATTTTCCTTTTCCGGAAAATAACATTTCCGGAAAATACATATTTTCCGGAAAATGTTTTACACGAAACAAACACAGCATGAGAGCTTCAATTAAAGCTTAATAAGAACTAAAAAGCTTCAAATTCCCTCAATTTCTTGTCTCCCTCCAAGTCCAAGTCCAAGTCCAACAACACATTCCCTGAATTTTATTTCCTTCCCTAACTCTCACTCTAACCTCTTGTCTTGTGGTCCATGGCGCCGCATAAGAAATCGAAGAAGAGCAAAAGGGAGCTGAAAAAATTGAAGAAACGCAAAAGTATAAGCACTGTGGTTCCTCCTGTTGAGTCCAAACCCACTGAGTCTGACTGGTGGGACACTTTCTGGCGCAAGAATTCTTCTTCAACCCCAGGTTTCTTCTTTTTTCTTTTTTTTTTCTTTATCTCACTCACTCTTCTTTTCCTTCCTTCACTGAGTTTTTTTAGAAGAAATTCAACTCATGGGCATTCATATTTTATGATAAAGTTGTGTGTTTTTGCTATCAGGGTTTTGATCAGGGTTATGGTATTAATGGGGTTCTGTTCTTTTTTCATAATTTAAGGGGGAAAAAAAAAAAAAAAAAGAGACAATTTTATTTTTGTACTCTACCATGGTTTTGATCAAGATTATAGTAGTAATGGGTTTGTGTATTTGATCATGTTTGTTTTGGGCATTCATATTTTGAGGTTTTTTTTTTCCCCTTTCATGATTTTGTTCAGGGTAGTAGTATTAATGGGTTTGTGTGTTTGATAATGTGGTTTCATTTTGATCTCACTCACTCTTTTTTACCTTCCTTCACTGCATTTTTAGTGGGAATTTAACTTATGGGCATTCATATTTTGAGGTAAAGTTATAATCTTTTTTTGGCTATCATGAATTTTGTGAAGGTTATAGAATTGATGGGTTTGTGTATTTGATAATGCTTGTTGTGCAAAAACTCGTGGGCACTCATATTTTGAGGTAAATTTATGGTTTTTTTTTTTTTTCTATCATGATTTTGGTCTGGGTTATACTATTAATGGGTTTCTGTATTTGATATGTTTGTTGTGCTAAATTCCATTTGAAGGAATTTGTTATTTGGGTCCAAAATGACTTTGCAATACTCTACTTTTAAGTTTAGGTGATTTAATGGTTTTAGTACCGTCACAACACAAGCTCAGACATGTCTCAGAAAGGAATGGGTAGCGTTTTAGGCACAATCCTAGAGTGGACTCTGGAGTGTAAGCCACTGATACCTTTTTTTCAATGAGTTAAGAAACTCTGAAAAATAGTGGCATTTGAATAAGAAATTTGAAGTAGAATGATGAATTTGGTTCCTAATCTTGGAAATATAAGATTTGAGTATGAGATAAGTAGTTTGGCTTTAACTTTGTGAATTGAAATCCATGATAACTTTGTGAATTAGAATTTGAAGTATATTTCTGTACTTCAAACTTACAGGTAGTTCGGTACCCAGTGATGAAGCAGAAGGTTTCAAGCATTTCTTCAGGGTTTCAAAAAATACCTTTGAATATATCTGTTCTCTTGTAAGAGAAGATCTTATATCAAGGCCACCGTCAGGGCTTATCAACATCGAGGGAAGACTTCTTAGTGTTGAGAAACAGGTTGCAATCGCCTTGAGAAGGCTGGCCTCTGGTGAGTCCCAAGTCTCCGTGGGAGCTTCATTTGGGGTTGGCCAGTCCACAGTTTCTCAGGTGACTTGGAGATTCATTGAAGCGCTAGAAGAACGTGCCAAACATCATCTCAAGTGGCCTGATTCCAATAGAATGGAGGAAGTCAAGTCCAAATTTGAAGTGTCTTTTGGGATGCCTAATTGTTGTGGAGCCATTGATGCAACACACATCATCATGACCCTTCCCGCTGTACAGACCTCTGATGATTGGTGTGATCCAGAGAATAACTACAGCATGCTATTGCAGGGAATTGTTGACCACGAAATGAGATTTCTTGATATTGTTACAGGTTGGCCTGGAGGCATGACAGTTTCCAGGGTATTGAAGTGTACTGGTTTTTCCAAACTCTGTGAGGGTGGAGAGCGTTTAAATGGAAGTGTAAGAACTTTACCTGGAGGAGAGGACATTAGGGAGTTTATAGTTGGTGGAGTTGGCTACCCTCTTCTTCCATGGCTCATAACCCCCTATGATAGTAGTGGCCTCTCGGCTTCCATGTCCACGTTCAATGCCTTGCATGAGGCCGCAAGGTTGCTTGCAGTGAGGGCATTCTCACGGGTAAAGGGTAGTTGGAGAATCCTTAATAAGGTTATGTGGAGGCCAGATAAGCGGAAACTGCCTAGCATTATCCTAGTATGTTGTTTACTACACAATATTGTGATTGACTGTGGAGATAATTTACTTCCAGATGTTGCTTTGTCTGGTCATCATGACCCTGGATATGGAGAACAGTACTGTAAGCAAGTTGATCCATTGGGGAGGACTGTGAGAGACAACCTAGCCAAATTCTTCCATCAGGGCAAAGAAAAAGCTGTGTCAAAGTAACCTAATTCTATTCTTTATTTACAGCACTAATACTGCTTTCTGTGTTGTTGTAGCCTAGATTGAAGTTCAACCTCTTTAAACGGGTGTCATGTACATTTTGTTGTTGAAATTAAGATTATAAAGGTTAAACAGTTTACTCTTTGAAGTGCCATTTGGTTTTCTAAACGTCAAGATTTGGTTATTTGCCCCACTTTTTGGGGAATGTTGGGCCATAAGTTTTCTTTGGTATTGAGGATCATTTCGGATACATAAGTTTCTCATCAATCATTTTACTATCATACTGTAATTATGGTTTTATCTATATATATATATAAAAGCTGAAGCTTAGTATTTATTGTTGCTACGCTCTAGTTGAGCCACGTCAGCGGCTGTATCACCTACTTATTTTCAATCATTTCTCTCTTATTTTTTTACTCTTTTTATTTATTTATTAATTTTGTAGTTTACTTTTACATTTTCTCAAACTTTTCCCCTTCCTTTTTACCTTTTCATCTCTCCACTACTATCAACATTAATATCAATCTTCCTTTATCTCTTCATCTTCCTTTTATTTTGACTACTCTTATCTCCATTCTCTTACTATAAATTTGCTATTCTCTCTCTCACTCTATACATATTTTATCACATAAAAAGGTTATTACTCTCTCTCTCTTTCTCATGTTTTTCTTTTCTTTTCTTTTTTTGGTTTTTTTTTTTTTTTTTTGGGTATCTTTACTTTATGTTGATGAGTTTGCATGTTCTTTAGAACTCTACTATTATTCTCTCTCTCTCTCTCCTTTTTTGTGTGGATTTTTTTTTAAGTTTTATATCTTTACTATAGATTGATGAATTTGTGTGTTCTTTAGAACTCTCCTTTAGGTTGTATTTCACACTCCAAATTTTTTGGTTTTGTGTTTTTAAGTTGTGATATTTCTTTTTCTTTTCTTTGATTGTTAAATGCTATCATATTGCATTATAAAGATAGTATATAAGAATATAATATTATTCAATTACATAACATGACTTGGATAATTTGGTATGACTATATCATTTATTTTGACTATTTTTCTTCTCATCTTATTTTCTATAAATTTATCTAATTTAGGTCTCTCCCGAAAAAGGTGATTATTCTCTTTTTCAATTATTTATTCTTTCTTGCAACTTAATTTTGAAAAATGATATGACCACAACATTTTCACAACAAATCATAAGTGGCAAATTGTTACTGGTTGTTATTATTGGAGTAAAAAAGTAATCTCAGTAGTAAGATCAAATTTGAACCAATAATAACTAACCATTTATGATTTGTTGTAAAAATGTTGTGAACGTATCACTTCTCCTTAACTTTAGGTTGATGAATCATTGTATTTTTTTATAACACTCTTTCTTGATTATTTATTCCTTCTTCATTTTTACCTTTTCATCTCTCCACTACTATCAACATTAACATCATTCTTCCTTTATCCCTTCATCTTCTTTTTATTTTGACTATTCTTATCCTCATCCTCTTACTATAAATTTGTTATTCTCTCTCTCACTCTATACATATTTCACATAAAAAGGTTATTACTCTCTCTCTCTCTCTCTTTCTCATGTTTTTCTTTTCCTTTTTTGGTTTTTTTTTTTTTTTTTTTTGGTATCTTAACTTTATGTTGATGAATTTCCATGTTCTTTAGGTTGATGAATTTGTGTGTTTTTTAAAACACTACTTTAGGCTGATGCATACCACTACAAAAAATAAATAGGATTAAATTGTATTTCATGCTTTAAACTTTTTGGTTTTGTGTTTTTAAGTTGTTATATTTCTTTTTCTTTTTCTTTTTTTGATAATCATTTCTTTTTCTTTTCTTTGATTGTTAAATTCTATCATATTGCATTATAAAGATAGTATATAACAATATAATATTATTCAATTACAAAACATGACTTGGATAATTTGGTGTGACTATATCTTTTATTTTGACTATTCTTCTTCTCATCTTATTTTCTATAAATTTATCTAATTTAGGTCTCTTCCGAAAAAGGTGATTATTCTCTTTCTCGATTATTTATTCTTTCTTGCAACTTAACTTTAGGTTGATGAATCATCTTATTTTTTTATAACACTATTTTGGGTTAATATACGATTTTGTGTGTTTTTGAGTTCTCCATCACAAGACTTTTCCATCACAAGACTTTTCTCTCCATCTTGTAGCTTTTGTTTGATTTTTGTTTGACATAATACTTAGTTATTTTGAAAAAGAAAATTAGAATTTATATCAAAATACAATCTTGCTATGTATTTGAATGTGTTTCTCAACTATTTAAGTAATATCAAGTGTAATATTGTGATGAGTTTTGATTACTACAATATCTCATTCAAGAAATGAGAAATTTGAATAATATATTTGAAAAAAAAAAAAACATAATATAATTTAGAAAAATATGAACTACCTCAAAAAGAAATAATTTCAATCAAACACAACAAATACTAAAATGATATATATATATATATATATATATATATATATATATATAAAGATGGATAGATAAAAAATAATTTTAGAAATTTTTTTATTTTCAGAGAGAATTATACATCATACCATAATTACAAAGTAATCATATATTCTCACATATCGTATGGGCCTGCGACTAGTTTTTAACAACAGCTCGATTGTTAGTAATTGAAAGCAAATGAGAATGATACCATTGTCATCTGATGCCTAAGATTGAGACGAACAAGAAAATTTCAATCCTACTCTCCACTGATTTATAAGATTTTATGATAAGGTGACCCAATATTTCCATATCTCTTTATTTTATACACTAAAGTTTTATCTAAATGATTAAAAGAGAATTTTTTTTTTTTTTTTTAATTATAAAAGATTAAAAGAGAAGTTGATTTCTCTTTGAAGAGTGTCCATGCTGCTGCCTCTGGGCCAGAATTTCTTCAATTATTATATGCTGATGATTTTTTGCTCCTTTGCAAAGCAAGAATCTCAGAGGTGTTTTACTCTAATGGGGTACTTGGAAAAGTTCTGTTTGTGGTCTGGCTAAGCAATAAACAAAGGAAAATCTGGATTTTTGTATCTAAAGGGATCGATAGCCAATTTATTCAGCAGATTAGTTTCAATTATGACATATTTTAAAGATGAAAATAAAATATTAAGAATGTGAAATGATTAGGAAAAAAAAGAGTGAAAGAATTGTTTGAGTGAATTCACGTGTAATTAAATTTGATTTTCCTTTTCATTGGCGAAGATAAATAATAAGGAACAAAGGGTGTTACTGTATTAGATTTGACCAGCAACCCCCCTCCAATTTGTTCAGTTTATTTGGCATATGTAAAACTTTTTAAAAGTTTGCCTTTTCCAAGTACAATTATACTTTCGCAGTTTATTTTTTTAGTGAAATAAATCATTGCAAATAAGTTATACAACTGTAGTAATTTAATAATTTGAAAAAAAAAATGTTTCTAAAAAAAAAATTTGAAAAATAAATGCATTAAATGTAATTATGAATTATGATATTTGAAATTAAAGTGTTAAATGTGTTAAACAAATACATTAATAAAGAGTTGTCAGAAATTCACGAGGCAGAAGAAGTATTTCAATTCCTCTTTCAAATGGCACACCACGTGGTAGAAACTCAAGTTATTGCAAGCTGAAGTTTTGCTATTTTTTGTGTACATAGATGTGCAATGCATAAAATTCAATCCACAAGACATCAGCAACCTTGAGAGAAATACTATTTTCATTTACACCCAGATTATTTATGCATGGTAGAAAATATAATAGGAAGGGGGGATGAACCATGCTCCCAAGAGAGCAGCCTCTGTAAAATTAGAAGGGGCCTGAAATTTACTACAGGGTCTCTAAGCTAAAGAAGACCTGATCCTCTCTATAAGACATTGTAAAAACATGTAGGTCTAAAACACCTGTATGAATGGAACTCTACAGAAATGAAACTAAAGTCTCATTACTTTATCCTGATTATATGCCGAAAAAATAAAACTGCTTCAATCCCCCTTAGTTGGAGGTCGGACACATGCACAAAAAGGCGCCTTCTTTCTCTTGTGGCTGGTTCTTACCCCACCATAAAGATAATCTCTCAGCAGAACTCTTGGTTTTCGGTCACTGATTCTTGTTTTACCTTTGCCTTCTTTGTCATCATCGAGTTTCAGCAGAAGAAACTGTACTTTCTGCACCTCCAACTGCAAGCGCCCAATTTTGTCAGACCCTCTTCGTGCCTGTTCAGAAATTTTTCTCCTTCTGGCATTTCCACTCTCATCTGACTCTATTGCAGAAATTCCATCAAAGGACAAGGAACTGTTTTCAACTGTCTTCATCAATTTGCGGTTTACATCAAACAACTTCATGATGGACTCCTCAGATTCATCCAGCTGCACCTTAACTGTATCAAATTCAATGCCTCTGCCCTTTTTGCTCTTCTCAGTAATCCCTACCTTCCTCTTCAAGTCTTCCACGGTGATTTGAAGGTTTGTCAACTTTTGGGCATCTGAATCAAGTCTTTCTAAAATCTTCCTCTTGTTCCCTTCTTGACTGGGCTCGGTATTTCTATCAGAGATTTCTAATTTGTCCACACCTAACTCCTTCTCAAACAATGATTCTGAAGAGGGATACGAATGCTTGTGTTCCTTGACAGCTCCAATCTGATTGCGAGCATGTTTTGCAGTGGCCGCCTTCTGAGACTTGCCAACCCTCAGGTCAATGCTGCCATCCCGGTTTGCGGTTTCCCATAACTCAAGCATCTGATCAGTCTCTACAGTTTCTCTCCTGCTTATCCCATATGATGAACAATCAGATACCTGATCAAGCATGATATCTTTAGTCAGAACTTCATTCCTTGCTTCAGAGATTTCACGTGTCTGTTTCCCCAGCTTTAGATCATTACTGTGTCTGTCCCCAAGTTCCTCTTTGACCAGATATGGAGTAATATGCTTGCTTGTTACAACATATTCTCGAGACAAGCGGCTTTGAGATTTTAACTCTTCAATCTCTCTCAATGCAGTCTCTAGTTTGGCATTCGTGTTAAGGTGCTCCAGCATCGCAAGCCTCTCTGCTTCTACCACTGCTTTTTCAATAGCTTTGATCCTTCTTTGCACATCCTGCAAGTCTGAAAATCCATCTGGCTCCATGGAAATTTGATCTTCATCCCTTTGTTGATAGCTTTCAGCAATAGGGTGAGTCATTAAATGAGCATCCTGCAAACACGTGGGATATAAAGCACGGACATGATTACATGAGAACCAAAATCACATGTTAGAGTTAGAAAGGGGGCTGGGGGGACACCACATCATAAGGTGTCCCTCGTATACAACCCATGTAATGAAAAACCTTACTGTGAAATTTTTAATAATGAGAAGCTAACAGTAAAATTGAGCACACTGCAACAGCTGATCAAAAGCCCCTTAAAACTCCTAGAATTTTAAAAATTAGCCATGTAGGAAGCACCGATACAGATATGGGATATGTATATGAAAGTTACCAACACAGCAATACGTTAATTCTTGAAAATTTAGGATATAATATAGTATAGATAATTTAATCAATTAATACATATACTAATATCTTTTGATGTACATATTATACTAAGTTTTAGCTTAAATGTAAGCAACAAATTCTAAGAGGCATAAAGCATGTATAAATAATAAATTATTAAGTCATTAGTTCCATAGAAAGAAAGTAAGAGAAAGAAAGAGATAATAAAAAAATAAAATAAAGAAGTATCCTACTATAATTATCCATATCTTCCATATCTGATAGGTGTCTGGTGTGGATATGGCTGCTATTTTGAAGTATCAGTGTTTCCTAATTGACCACCGAATCAGAAAGTTAATTCTACTAAATCCTACGTCTCAGCATCTCATTGAATAAAAATGCAAAAGAAAAGACAAGGCCATGCTAGTGAGGTAAGGTACATAGATAGTAGGAGCTACCACAAACAAGAAAAATCACACTTTTATAAAGGGATTACCATTGCTTCTTCCAGTAGCAAGTTCAATTAAAGGTCTGTTTGGATACAGCTGAAAACTGAAAACTGAAAAACACTGTAGCAAAATAATTTTTAAATGTGTGAATAGTACCGTGGGACTCATTTTTAATGAAAAAGTTGTTAAAAAGTGAAATTTGTGGGTCCGTGAAAAGTGCATATTGTGCACTGTTCACCAAAAAAGTCAACTATTTCGGCTGGGAAAGCTGAAAAGTAAAAAAAAAAAAAAAAAAAAAAGAAACGCAAACGCGTTTGGGAAGCGCAAAACGCGCTTCCCAAACGCACACTAAAGCTTTAAGAACTCATACATGTTACACGACACAATATTATGGCTCAAGGTAAATCCAATTTTGCTAATGCATAGAGTACGTATAACAGGATAAGGCAATAAATGGAATGAAGCATTTAAGAAATAGACCTTGGTCTCCATAAGGCAGAAATTTCAGTAATGGAGAATAGATAGAAATTACCATTGCTTCTTCATTTTCAACTGCGAGAGGTTTATAATTGAAAAGAGTATGCTTCTCCAGAGATGATATGCAATTTTTGAAAGAGATGACAGCTGGGGTATATGCAGCCAACTGAGCTTGTAGTCCTCCATTTTCAAATTCCAAGGTGCTAATTCTATCTTTCAGCAATTCAATCTTCATATCTTTGGAATTACTTCTATCTTCAAGGCTCTCACATGCTTCAATTAGCTCACGAATCTTTCCTTCAAACAACACTTCACAGATGGAGGAGCTTTGCTGTTCAGAAAAAAAAGTGGCAGCCTGAGACTCCCACAGTCCAGTCTCATCTCTCCCCTTTTGCAGTTCAGAACTCAACCTTTCCTCCCTAATTTTAGCCTCGTCATATTTATTCTTCAGATCCTCCACTAAGTTGTGCAACTCTGTTTTCTCATTGGTTTTTGCACTGATTATCTGTTCTGCTTCTGAAAGCTCATTTTTCTTATGGCACAATAGATCCTTTCCACTCACAACTTCGCATCTTAATTGATCACTTGCAGATTTAACTGATACAATCTCATTCTCCAAATTATTCACCAACTCCTTGAGATCTGAATTTTCCATTTTCACACCATCATATTTACCCTCCATAATTCTTAGCTTCTCTTCTAGGTCATTAGTGACGAAACGAAGTTTAACCAAATCTTTGGTGAGCTCTTCCAGTTCCACGAACTTTTCAAAGACTATATTATTAAAAATCAGAGAAAGGTTACACTGAGACATTGTTTCACCAAACAAGGCC
The DNA here is from genome assembly GCA_019022515.1 of Quercus aquifolioides. Classification (NCBI taxonomy): domain Eukaryota; kingdom Viridiplantae; phylum Streptophyta; class Magnoliopsida; order Fagales; family Fagaceae; genus Quercus; species Quercus aquifolioides. Next base: position 23,681,680 of record CM032336.1, read on the forward strand.
CAGTGTGCTTCTTCTAGGTTATGTTTTTCATCCCCTAAGTCAAGTACCTCCTTACTCAGGGATCTTTTCTCTTCAAGCACCTTGCAATTCTCTTCCTGCAGGTTCTGGTTGGCCCTTTGCAAGTCCAACAACTGCTGACTCAGATTTTCTGTTTCAGTTGTTAATACCTTCTCCCTCTGATCTCCCTCGATTACTTTCAACCTCAATTCTTCACTCATCTCCAAAAGCTTTTGGATCTCAGTCTGCAACAATGAGGACTGCTCACACCGAATCATGAACTCTTGAGCAAGGGTGTCTCTTTCTGTCACAAGATTTGTTCCATCTACTTTCAGTTGCCCAAGTAGTGTAACAAGAACTGACTTCTCAATTAGCAGCTGCTGATTTTCATCATAACTCCTAGACACAGAGTTTTGTGTTTCTTGAAGTTTGCACAGTATGTGACTTAGAACAGCTTCATCTTGGTTGATCTTATCTTCAAACCGGTCCGCATCAATGCCAAGAGTCTTCAACACCTGATACAATCCCATCCTCAATTTTTTTATTTGCTCAAACAAGGATTTCACTTCCACCTGTTGTTCAAGATTTTCATGCTCCAATTCAGAAATCAGTTTCTCTGATAATCTGGATCCTTCCAAGAGTTTTTGGCACTCGATCAAAAGAGAGAAAATTTTATCTTTTAGATCATTCACACATTTCTGCAAGACAAAGATCTCCATCTGAGCACTGACAGCTTTGTCTACCTCCTCTTCATATTCTTTCTTCCTGCACTGACCTTCTTCTTCCAAAACACAAATTTGTAATTCCATAGCAGCCAACCGAGTTTCACTCAACCTTGAAAAAATGATATGTTCTTGCTTTGCAGCATCCAAGGAAGCCTGCAGTTGCTCTACTTTGTGAAGTGCAGATTCTCTCTCATTCTCAAGACTTGAGTGCTCATATTCTAATACTGTGTATCTTTTCTCCAGATCTTCCAGTCTTTGCTTGGAAATGTCCAGCTGAGAAACTAAGCTTTCTTGCTCAGTAATCAGGCCAAACTTTTCAGTATCAAGCAACTGGCAAGAACCTTCGAGGATCTTCAATTTCACCCTGAATGCTTCAAGTTCAGCGTTTGCATCAAAAAGGGAATTCTCCAGAAAGTTCTTTCCTTCTGAGAGTTTATCCAAATTATTAGTTGTAATCTGTAACTGAGAAACCAGGGTGGCCTTTTCAGCAACAAGAGTGGATTTCTCTCCAAAAAGAGACTGACAGGATTCCTCTAATTCTTTTACCTTCCCTCTAACACCTTCTAACTCAACATTCAAATCTGAGAGAGAATTCTCCAAAAAAGCATTTTTCACCTTAAGTTTTTTCATGATTTCCAACTTTTCCAACAGAGCAACTCTTTCACTTCTTTCTGCCTCACAGTTCTCTTTAAGTTTTGAGTTCTCATCCTGCAATTCCTTCACAGATGACCCAAAGCAGTCCGCGTCAAAGCCTACTGACTCCACCTGCTCTAGCATAGTCCAGTGTTTCTTGTTCAACTCCTTAAGCTCCTCTTTCAGACAGTATATTTCTTGCTGAAGTGCATTTCGTTGGTCCACTCGAAGTAAAACCTCCTCTTCAAGTTTCCCTATTGTCTCCCTTAAGCTTAAGATCTCATCTTGCAAATTTTTTATCGACACAGCTGAAGACAAATTGAGCTCATTCAAACTCTTGTTCTCCTCCTTGACCTTCTGGACTTCATCCATTAAACCCTGATTACAAGTTTCCATATCCTTTACCATTAGGTTTCTATGCCGAAGTTCTGCCGCCAGAGATCTCAGTTCTTCCTGGGATTGAGAATGTAAATGTTGCAGAGTTTGGAAAGCAGTTTCAGCCTCCACAAATCGCAACTGCTCTTCTTGTATACAAGTCCAGAGTCTACCCAATTCCTTCTGCTTCTCTGTAAGTTCCTCACTTTGAGACCCCATCTTATGCACCAAAGACTCCAACTCAGACTGTAAAGACTGATTTGAATTTTCAAGCAAAAGACACTTTTCTTCAGCACCCTTTAACTTTGCAACCCCATCGTTTATCTCAGTATTTAGCCTTTGGGCCTCCTCCTGGGCACATGAGATTTTCTGCTCCAGACTAGATATCATCTCCAGGCTTTGCTGGTACTGGAGGGCAGCAGCTTTCTTCTCTTCAGTTAATTTGGCAAGTGCTTGCTTCAGGGTCTCAACTTCACATTCAGCTTTATTGGCTCTTTCATTAATTGTTCTGGCATTCTCCTCTGCATGTAGTAATTTGTCTTCCAAGTTTGATATCATCTCCAAACACTTTTTGTATTGAGCAAGCACAGCTTCTTTTTCAGCTTCTACTCTCACAAGGTCTTGCTTTATGGCTTCAGCTTCAACTTCAGCTTTACTAGCTCGCTCATTAAGTTCTCCAGCATCCTTTTCAGCACGAGAGATATTGTTCTCCAAATTAGATATTCTATCTAAACACTGCTGGTATTGAATAAGACTGGTTTCTCTTTCAGACTCTAATTTGGCAAGGGATTCCTTCAAAGTCTGAATTTCAGCTTCAGCTTTACCGGCCCGTTCACTAAGTCCCTTGGAATCCTCTTGTGCACGAGAGACTTCTGATTCCAGATTGGATAATCTTTCTAAACTCTCTTGATACTGAAGTAGACCTGCTTCCTTTTCAGCTTCAAATTTAGCAAGGGTTTTCTTTAAGGTTGAAATTTCTGCCTCAGCTTTACCCAATCGCTCAGACTCAGAAAGAACTCGAGCCTGGATGTTATGGCTCCCATTGTTTTGCACGCTTCGTTCCTTCTCCTCCGCATCTTGAAAATTGAGTCCTTTTCTTGCCTTTCCTTCAGAAAACTTTGCATGGCTCCCTGCTTCTACAGAGCCAAACAAATCATTAAGCTGTTTCAAACCCTTTCTGATTGTTACAGTATCAGATTCTTCAGTAAACACTTCATTCTTCTTCAAAGCATGGAAATGAGATGATAGTCCCAAAGCATCCTTTTGCAATTCATCAGGGTCAAACATTGCACGTACGGGGGTTGGCATATCAGGCGTTTGGGGATCAGTCATCTCATTAGCGGAACCTGCAGGTGAATCATCAGCCAGAACAAATGGAACTTGGTTTGGAAATGCTTCTGCCATAGTCCTATGAGCCTGGCGTAGCGCTCCAGTTGCATGATCATATCTTTCAGCCAACGCACGATATGCTCGGTAAAACTCCTCAACCAATTTCATAAGCTCTGGTCGTTGCTTATAATACATCTCTGCTCTCCTTGCAAAGGAATCTGCATCTTCTTCAATAAGCTTGATCATCTGTTTGACTTTGGCATCCATATCTGTTCAAGCAGAAAGGAAATCTTTGGTCAACACACACACATACACAGCATCAATGCTAGGTATAAAGGCCATCAGCCTTGGGATTCATCTAGCAGAGGAAAATAACCTAGTGAAGCTAATAATTTGCAGTTGCACATAGAACATAGAGTAAATAACCTAGTGAAGCTAATAATTTGCAGTTGCACATGGAACATAGAGTTGATTGCATTCTTTCCAATTAAGGGTGCAAACCTTCACTTGAGAGCCAGAAAAGCAGATATACTGATGCAGACAGTATAACCAATCTAGCACAAGTCTATGAACAAAATGGTATGTAGCTTTTCAAGGAGCCACATTCCCTCAGGAACATACTTAGTAGCAGCCACCTTCTTTTTGGATCATTGATCAGATTTATGTTAAGGGTGTGCTAGTGAGTAACATGCTTGAAATGCATTATTTAAAAACTTCGTAATAGCTTAAGCTTTTGGAACTAGTGTTTCAGCAAAATGGCATGCATTGTTGATGGCTAGAAAGGAGAGTAAAAAATGAAAAATGATATAAGAGCTCAACGGAGAGCAACCGGCTTCTCTACCTACAAGTGTCAAGCACAGTTCTGCCCTTCCATATAATGCTATCCAAAGCAACCATCACACTATTCAGTGCCATTTGCACCACATACATAACACACTCAGTTGAGGAAATGGAATTAGAAAACAATAATAATATGCTTCTGTCATCAAAATTGAGATGGCAGTAAGACATCATTATAATAAGTAAATTCCTGCACAAATCCCTTCAAGAGATTGAAATGTGTTAACATTTTTTGAACAAAAAAAAAAGTGTTAACACTGATAAGCTTTTTTGTTCAATTAAAGGAACTAATCACACACTATAATCTCGCAAGACTTTGTTTGGTTCTCAAAAAGACAGGAAGAGAGGGTATGGAGGAGGGAACACCATTAAATGACATTTGTCTCACAAATTATTTGACCCTTTCAATCATTTTCCTTTTCTTTAACTTCTAGGAACCAAATGGAAGTATCAAATCATTATAAACCAATCTCTAGGAAGTCTAAATTAGAAGATCTGGCACCTGAATCATTATGTCCAACAAAAATGCAAACAAGTCCTATAACAAAGAAAGCAATACCTGTAAGATTTTCCTGGAGCCATTTTGAATTTTTAGGGCTTATATGGCTGTCCCACCACCAAGAATACTTGCGTTTTGAATCAGCTTGGGATAGGGTTGCCATGATTCCAGCCAAAATCACCACCACTTTTGAAACTCACTTTCAGGCCAATTGTAAACCAGATAGTAAATCCCAAATAATGGAACAAAACGCAGAACAAGATATAGATAGATATAAGCACCCAATCTATACTTATTAGCAGGATTATTTCTTGCTTCCTTGTACCTATTCAACAAAATTGACAAAAGTAAAAAAATAACGACCACACTTCAGCTTCAGATGAATCAGCACAATTAGTATGCGAGATCAGGTTCCAAAGAACTAGGATGAAAGAATCAGCAAGCATAGTACCTGATCAATTGGACCCCAGTCCAAAAATTATGTACAAGAAGTAACTTCTACCTTTTAGAATTTTTCAGACTACCTGATCAAACACAGACCATATAAATTGTGAGAACATGAAAAAAAAAAAAACATGATTATGCACAAGGTAACTCTTTCAGAGAATATAAGTTTAGAAATCTGTTCAATCCACAAAAGTCATGATCATGCACAAGGTATCAGAACAACCTGATAAACTACAAAAACCTTTAGAAAACATCATCAATTTTACAACTCCATGAATCCAAAAGTAAAGTAACAAACTTTTTAATACCCAGTAACTAAAAATTAAAATTTTAGTAAGTGGCAAGAGAATCAACCATACAACGAGCCACAAAAAAAATAAATAAATAAATAATTACCTGAAACTGATATACATGGGCATGGAAATTGTAACTGAAGCTGACAAATTCAGAGATGAAAAGGCTTACCAATGAGAATCAGATTCTGGGTTTGTTTGGTTTGGATTGGATTGGATTAGCAGCTGTTACAAGAGCACCTTCAGCTGCTTTTCCTCTTTCATTCTCAACCCATGTTAAGTTGGATCTTTCTGTATCTGTCTCTGTCTAATATAACTCTGTTTCTCTTTCTGTTTGTGTTTTGCTTTGCTTTGCTCTTATGTTGTGGTTTGGTACCATGTGGGGCTGCCTGAGAACAGAAGAAAGAAAACAAAAACAAAAAAGGTGGGCGGAGACAAAATCACAAAAACCAACTAAAATACAAACGGAAAAGTGAATTTGCAATTAATGATTTTTTTTTTTTCTTTGATAGGAAGGAGTAATTATTTCCTTAATTTGGTTTTGTTATTTACTAAGCTACTCTTTTGGCAAGTTTATAAGACTCTTTTTTGAAATTTAAAAACTTTCTAGCTTCGAAATTACTAGGTTGTCCCTTTGGTTAGGATTTCAAACATGTTTTTCCTTGTGTTCTACTACATGTTTTTACTAATCAAATTATGGTTTTGTGCATGAACTTTTAGGAGGATTTTGTTACCAAAATTACCAAAGACCTGGTCTTGGAAGGTGACTCTAGCATTCTGATGTCTGCTCTTCGAAGGGAGGATTATTATCTTTCAGCTTTAGGTCTTTTGGTGGAGGATGTTAGAGTACTTGCTAGATCTTTTTCTAAATTACTTTACTCTCATACTAGGAGGGATGGTAATAAATTAGCGCATAGTTTAGCTAGGTTTGCAGTTAATATTTCCAGTTTTCTAGTGTGGATGGAGTCTGTTCCGTCTCACTTTACTGATATTTATCAGGCGGATTTAGCCAGTTTTTCTTAATAAGATAAATTTCAGGTTTCTTTCTCAAAAAAAAAAAAAAAAAAATTACCAAAGACCTCCCAATACCTTTTTTTTTTTTTTTTTACAATTTTTTAATATCTTAGTTGTTAATCTAAATCTAAGGATTCCAAAAAAGGCTTGATAATTGAATAATTGAAACTTACTTAATTCTCCTTTTCAACACCGTTTGTCAAGAGTCTTAACTCTTAAGACTCAAATGTCTATGGCAGTATCTAGTTCTCCCTCCCAGGATAAACATGAACGCAATTTGGGTCTCCTAACTGTTGTAAAATGTAAAGAACAAAAAAATTCTAGGTTGATTGTCATAATTTGATAAGCAATCTAAAAAAAAAATTAAGATAAAAATAAAATTGCATGATATTTTTCTTATATTAACATTGTTAAGGACATATTTTATGTAGTTAGCTAATCCTTTGACAAAACGCACTTTACTTGTAATTGGATAGATCTAGGATGTGTTTAATACTTCAAAAAACATGTTGTTCAAGTCTAGTATTAAAGCCATGAAGATTGGATCAAGAAACAAGTGAAGAAAATGTGTTCATTAAAGCTGGACAGATAGCTCGACACCTGCGGACAGATAGCCCGACAGCTGCTCGACACCTGGCTATGTATCGAGCTCTTCAATTGATTGTTATCGCAATCTCGACACCTTCTCGACACCTGGTGGATCGATCGAGAAAGTTTCTGTCTCCTCGACAACTTCTCGACACCTCCTTGATAGCTGTATCTGTCGAACCTCATTAAACCTCGACACCTACTCAACACCTGCTATCTATCGAGGTTACGGAAATCAAAATTTTCAGATCTGATTTTTGGGCCAGGCTTTTGTATTTGTGTAGGGTTTCTTTTCTCACAACCCTAGACCTATATAAGGCTTATTTTAGAGGCCGTCACATAAGAGAATACAAGGAGAACATATGCAAAAAGGTGACCGATGCCTTATTCTCTCTGCAAGAAGCTACTGCGTCTTTGCGCCTTAGGGTTTTGTAACCAAGTGCTTCTTGATCTTCATTGTTGATGAAGTAAAGAACTTTGCAGCCAACATTCTTCTTCCTTAAGTTGGTGAGTGAGTCACGTACTGGGATTCGTGCAAAGAAGTTAGTCACGTACTGGGATCCGTGCAACAAAAAGGGTGGCATTCATATATTGAAGAGTTCAGAGGTTCTGAAGCGGTAAAAGGTTTCTGCTGTGAGTTCATCTACGGGGATTGTATAGTCTAGGGACAAAGGTTTTGTACTAAATCTGAAACTTTTATTTACTATAGTGGATTGCTTTTCGGAAAGGTTTCCCCCCAGGTTTTTTACTGCGAAACAAGTTTGTTTCATTGGTTTTCCTGAGTCATCATATCTTGTCTTATTTACTTTTCCGCTACATTCATTATTGACATGATATTGATGTTTGTTTGTTTTAACAAGTTTTGTTCATAATAAATCTAATTAACAACTTGGATTTAAAAAACTTGTTAATTCTATCAATTGGGGTCTAAATTTCCCAACAAGTGGTATCAAAGCGGGTTCACTCTGATTGGATTAATTTTCTGAGTGTGATCCTTGACCCCCGTTGTCATGGATCGTGGACAATCTCTTTTGATTCCTCCTTTATTTGATGGAACTAATTATGCGTACTGGAAAGTTCGTATGAAAGTCTTTTTGCAGGCTCTTGGTGAACAGGTATGGCAAGCTGTTGAAGTTGGCTGGATTAAGCCAAAGGAAGCGCCTGTGGATTGGGATGATGCAACAATCATAGCGGCAAATTTCAACAGTAAGGCTTTGAATGCTCTGTTTTGTGGCGTGACCAATGAGGAATTTAAGAAGATATCATCCACGAAAATTGCCAAGGAAGCATGGACCATTCTTGAGACCACCTATGAAGGTACCAAGGCAGTAAAGATTGTGAAGCTTCAACAACTCATTAGTAGTTTTGAAGAAATAAGGATGGAGGAGGATGAGACATTTGATGAGTTTTATGCTAAACTCAAGGATATTGTGAATTCTACTTTCAATCTTGGAGAATCTATTGCGGAATCCAAAATTGTTAGGAAAATTCTTAGGTCCTTACCTAAAAGATTCCATGCCAAGATCACTGCCATTGAAGAAGCAAAAGACATTGATCAAATTCCTTTGACTGAGCTTGTAGGGAACCTTCAAACCTATGAGATGGGATTAGGCTTAATGGGAAAAGGTGGAAAGAGTAAAAACTTGGCTCTTAAGGGTATAGAGGAAGAGATTGAGGACTCTGAAAGTGAAGATGATGATGATGAGGATGAGGATCTAACCTTCATAACTGATGAGATTATTAAACTTCTTCAGTTTAGGAAAAAGGATAAGGGCAAACCTCCTAGGAAATCTAAATCTACTAGGAAGGGCAAGAATGAGAAACCCCTCATCCAATCCCATGAGTGCAAAGGTTTTGGTCATATGAGCATAGAGTGTCCAAACTACCTCATGAAAGAAAAGACCAATGAGTCAAAAGATAAAGGGTTGGTTGCTACCTGGAGTGATACTGAGGATGACTCTTCTGATGAGTTTGTGGATGAATGTCGTCACGTTATGGCCTTTGCTGCCTCAACTGATAAGGTGATTGTGGAGAGTGCTAGTGACAGTGAGGATTCTTCTGATGATGAAGTACCTAAGAAGATGACCTTTCAGGAAGCCTATGATAAGCTATGCACTGAATTCATAAAATCTTAGAAGACTTCTTATCTTTGTAGAAAAGAGCTTAATGAGGTAAAAACTGAAAAAGCTGATCTGTTAGTCAAACTGGATGAGACTACAAGGTTAGTTGAGACTCTTGTTGTGGAGAACGCCTCATTAGAAGAGAAGGTCAAGAATCTTGAGGTTGAGCTTAGTCAAGTTAGAACTCAAATAAAGAGGATGTCTAGTGCAAAGCTCGATGAGGTCTTGAGTGCTCAAAAGTCTAAATCTGATAAGACTGGCTTAGGATATGTTGTTTCCTTCAGCCCCTCCTCTTCCACGGCTTCTGGATCAAGGACTATCTTTATGCCACAATCTGAGAAATGTGATAAAGGTATGAAATCCAAAACTAATTTGGCTAATTCTAAATCCTTTGTTAAGCCTCATGTTTGTCATCATTGTGGTGTTGCTGGACACATTCGTCCTAATTGCTTTAAGTTGTATCCTCATAAGTAATTGTCCAAACAGTCACAGGTTTTCTCTCAATGACCTACACCTTTGTTTGGAGAGTTATTAAAAGTCTTGAGTTTTTTAACTCAATTTCAGAAGAATTTTAATTCTTCTATGTTCTTTAGTAGACATACTAGGACATGTGCCTTTTCATCTTCACGGCCAAAGACTCGTGCTGTGTGGGTGAGAAAGGAGCTTAAGACTTAATTGTCTTTTCTGTTTGTCCTCTGCTTTAATTCTTTCTATCTAAAGTAGGACTCTTTTTGTTTGATTTCTTATCTATTTTTGGAATCATGTTTTCATGCATCTGCATATTTCTATCATGTTTTCATGCATATGCATTTTTCTTTCATGCATTCATGTTGTTTGTCTGTTTTTGTTTGGTTGTTTAGTTTTTATTTTGTTTTGTTTTCAAAATAAAAATAAAAATGAAAAAATCAGAAAAATACAAAAACAGTGTGTGTTTTGTGTACTTTGGTATTTGTGTACCTTGGATGGCCATTGAAATAAAGTTTTCTAAATTTTGTATCGTTTGTAGCTTAGATGAACATCTCTATGCACAACTAAGCAAGTGAGCTTTGTGGCTCTTGTTTGTGATGAGTAAGATTAAGTTATCTCTTAAACTTAACACTCATATCACTCTTTTTGACGGGTAGGACTAGAAAATCCTAAGAGAAAGGCATAAATAACCATCTCACCACTGTTGCTCGCCAATCATAATATGACACTTGTATGCTTCGACATAGCAAAAGTACAGTGTCAAAGACACCTGTATGCTTCGGCATAGCAAAAGTGCAGTGTCAAAGACATCTGTATGCTTCGGCATAGCAAAAGTGCAATGTCTATGCTAAACATATTGGGTATTTCTTTTCTCTCTTTATATGCCCATGCATGATATACTTAAAAGGAAATGTGCAAAGAAAATAAAAAGCAAAAAGATTAAAATGCTTTAAATATGATTGCAAGCGTGTTTTCTAGGAGATGTGGGAGTCATAGGATGTACCTCAAAGGTGATAGTCCCCATCAAACAGTTATAATTGTGTGTGAATTAAAGTTATTTTCTCATATCTCAGATCGTCATAACATGTATACACATATGCAATCTTGCCATGTTTTTTTTCACACACAACACGCAATATTCTTTGCTACTCTTGATACATGTGCAGGTACAATGTGATTTGGTCATCACTAGATTTTACATATGCTAATGTATGCTCACTAAACTGTCTTGACTTATTTTTGAAAAATAAAATTGGTTAGACTTGTTTAGTGTGTGTGTGTGTGTGTTTTGGGATCTATGTGCTTAACATTTTTCTTGTTGAGAGATTTATTTTTCACATGGTGTGCATCTTTCTTTTATCTTGTCATCCATAGCATCTTGGTTCATTACATTTATGCATTTATATGGATTTCTTGTGCCCCCTTGATCATCTTTGATCATCTTTATGTTTCTTGGGTGAGGCTTTATAGCTTCGTGTACCCTTTGTCAATCATGACAAAAAGGGGGAGAAATTGTGGAGAATATGTGGTTTCTTTTCTAAGATTCTACATGTTAGGGGGAGAAATACATGCCTCTGTAAGGGGGAGATGTGTTTCATTTTGTTAGGGGGAGTGCTTACTTCCTTGTTCTTGTACATTGGGTCTTGTGACCATTGTTTACATACATTGTGCTTATCTTCTTTATATGCTGATGTATGTTTCTTTCACCTATCTCTACATGTGTTGTTTCTTTTCTATCTTTATACACATGTTTCTTATACTTGCATGCAATCTATTATTTCTGTTTCACACTTAGATGCCTTGATGAGTTTTGTTTAAAGTGTTTCAGAAATACAGGTTGTCAAAGTCTACTTGCCATAAACTCTTTTCTTGCAAAGTTTTTCAAGGGTTTGTGTTAGGATAGATTTTATTGTATTCAACAAGTGAATATGAGTTGAGTGATTTATGACTTCTCTCATATCTCATTTGTTTGTTGTGGTTTTGTCACGGATTGCCAAAGGGGGAGATTGTTAATGACATATTTTATGTAGTTGGCTAATCCTTTGACAAAACGCACTTTACTTGTAATTGGGTAGATCTAGGATGTGTTTAATACTTCAAAGAACATGTTGTTCAAGTCCAGTATTAAAGTCATGAAGATTGGATCAAGAAACAAGTGAAGAAAATGTGTTCATTAAAGCTGGACAGATAGCTCGACACCTGCGGACAGATAGCCCGACAGCTGCTCGACACCTGACTATCTATCGAGCTCTTCAATTGATTGTTATCGCAATCTCGACACCTTCTCGACGCCTGGTGGATCGATCGAGAAAGTTTCTGTCTCCTCGACACCTTCTCGACACCTCCTCGATAGCTGTATCTGTCGAGCCTCATTAAACCTCGACACCTGCTCAACACCTGCTATCTATCGAGGTTACGGAAATCAAAATTTTCAAATTTGATTTTTGGGCCAGGCTTTTGTATTTGTGTAGGGTTTCTTTTCTCACAACCCTAGACCTATATAAGTCTTATTTTAGAGGCCGTCACATCAGAGAATACAAGGAGAACATATGCAAAAGGTGACCGATGCCTTATTCTCTCTGAAAGAAGCTACTGCGTCTTTGCGCCTTAGGGTTTTGTAACCAAGTGCTTCTTGATCTTCATTGTTGATGAAGTAAAGAACTTTGCAGCCAACATTCTTCTTCCTTAAGTTGGTGAGTGAGTCACGTACTGGGATTCGTGCAAAGGAGTTAGTCACGTACTAGGATCCGTGCAACAAAAAGGGTGGCGTTCATATATTGAAGAGTTCAGAGGTTCTGAAGCGGTAAAAGGTTTCTGCTGTTAGTTCATCTACGGGGATTGTAGAGTTTAGGGACAAAGGTTTTGTACTAGATCTGAAACTTCTCTTTACTATAGTGGATTGCTTTTCGAGAAGGTTTCCCCCCAGAGTTTTTACTGTGAAACAAGTTTGTTTCATTGGTTTTCCTGGGTCATCATATCTTGTCTTATTTACTTTTCCGCTGCATTCATTATTGACATGATATTGATGTTTGTTTGTTTTAACAAGTTTTGTTCATAATAAATCTAATTAACAACTTGGATTTAAAAAACTTGTTAATTCTATCAATTGGGGTCTAAATTTCCCAACAAACATAATAATAGAGACTATATAATTTTTTATGAGACTCTACCTAACTTTTTTTTTTTTTTTTTTTTTTTTTGAGAAGAGACTACCGAACTTAAGAGAAGATGATTAAGATAAAATAAATAAAAAAATTCAATTGTTTGACTCATCAAACTCAAATACAAAATTACATAAATTGTTGCTTTCACAACAAGTTCAAACATGTTAAAACACCTCAAGACATGTATTTTATGAGCTAATCTTCCTCTTTGAACTAATTAAAAACATGACATTACTATTTTGTTATATAAAATTAGGATTAACGGTTATATTGAAATCACAAAAATATCTCTAAAGCCATTGTCTACTCGTATGTTTTAGCACTCCACATGTCATAATCCAAGGTACCCCTACAATATTATGGTTCTGTAAAAAAAATTTATCCAAAGTAAAATTTTTAAAATGTGTGAATTGGATTTTAACAAATTAATAATGATATCTAACATGATAAGATCATTCAATTAATGGATAACATGATAAAATCATTCAATATATATATATATATATATATATATTCCTTTAAAAAAAATCTATTTAGAAATTAGAACCGCTTTAAACGTCTGTAGTCTAAATTTATCAGATTTACCATACTGACCGAAAAGGTCGTTACTTGATATAGTAATATTAAGGCAAAAATGTAAAACTGACCCTCTAACTCTCACATTTTTTCATTTCAGTCCTCTAATTTTCAGTTTTGTCAATTCAGTCCTCTAACTTTCAATTTTTGTCAATTCAAGGCTCCGTTATAAATCTGTTAGTGCTGCCGTTACCCACACCAAAACGACGCCGTTTTGCATGTGTTTTTTTTTTTTTTTTTTAATTTCGAAATTAAAAAAAAAAAAAAAAAAAAACACCTCGCTGAATCAAAACGACGTCCCGTTTCAATCCTTGCCTTCTCCTGTTTCCTTATGAGACCAGTAATATGATCCACTGTCTTAGCAGCTCCCAAACGCAATAAAACCCAAGATCATCAGACCTTGCACTTCTCCAAGATACAAGAGCAGCAATGGAATGCAATCTTGGTGCTTGAGTTTACCAGAAATAAGAGGGACGCCTAGGTACCTAACAGGCAAGTGGCCTCCCTTGAAGTTGAGAATATGTAGGATCTGTTGCTTCAAATTGACTTGTACAACAGCAAAGAAAACTTCACTTTCAGAGGCATTAGCAGATAATCCAGAAATTTGATCAAATTCTGTTATAGCTGCTTGAATAACCTCAATTGAGTGCAAATTGTCATCAGAAAAGCACAAGTGGGCAATTCTTTGCACTTAGGATGAAATTTAAAGCTACTGGACTCCTGGACTTTACAGAGCAAGATTCTTGAGAAAAGTTCCATCCCAGGTACAAATAGGTAAGGGGTAAAGGGATCCTCTTGCCTAATCCCCTTTACCTCCTTTAAAATAACCCACTAGACTGCCATTGAGAGGTATAGAAAAGGAAGGAGAAATTATGCATTCCTTATTCATTCTACAACTCTAGCAGGAATTAAAAGACACACCAACAAATCCAGGCAAGATGAGAAACTAATAGAGATTAAAATTATATTTGTATAATTTGCGGAGTAAAACACTCAGTACCGGAGATCGTCGGAGAATGTGGCAGATTCGGTGAGTTTCGAGGCGGCGCCGGCGAACGAAGATGAGGAGAAGAGGAAGGCAAGGCTTATTTTGTTTTGTTTTGATTTAGGGGACGTCGTTTTGATTCAGCGAGTTTTTTTTTTTTTTTTTAATTCTGAATTTAAATTAAAAAAAAATAAAAAAAAAAACACATGCAAAACGGCGTTGTTTTGGTGTGGGTAACGGCAGCTAACAGATTTATAACGGGGTCTTAAATTGACAAAAATTGAAAGTTAGAGGACTGAATTGACAAAACTGAAAGTTAGAAGACTAAAATGAAAAAATGTGAAAGTTAGAGGGTCAATTTTACATTTTTGCCTAATATTAATTAGTGAAATCCAACGCCCAATTAAAAACCTCATTTAGTACCACCGCACACCCTTGGTGCGATGGTCACTCCATAAGTATAAGTGCTTGTGGAGTGTGGGGGGCAAGGGCCGGGGTTCAAGTCTCCAGGAGGGAGCTTCACACACATATACACTTAGATTAGGCTAGAGTAAAATTCTATCTTGTATCAAAAAAAAAAAACCTCATTTAGTTTCTTTTAAAAAAAATTAAATTAATACCATCAAAAAAAAAATTAATAATTTTGGAAAGTGTAGTGGTGGGGGTATTTAAGTAATTAGGGGGATAGAATCTTTAATGTTTGGCATGATATATATATATATATATATATATATATATATGGGTCCGGTTAACAAATCCATTTTTAAAAAAGTTCTATTAAAAAAATTTTTAATTCTCAATAAATTTTTTTCAAAATTAGTTTACTATCGTGGACACATATTAGTAAAATCATATATATATATATATATACATATATAATGCCGAGAATGACACGGTGTCGTCTTCTTTTTCAGATAGACGAAAGGTAACGTCGTCGGGGGCAGTGGGAAAGGGACCGTCCTGATTGGTCACGCGGCTAACTTATTCCTCTTTCCAAATTGAATGGACCACGTGTATTTCATGAAGATCAACTTAGTAAATATCCTCACTCTTTTTCTTCTTCTTCTTCTTCTTCTTTTTTTTTTTTTTTTTGACAGCAATGCCAATAAGTTTTTTTTTTGGGGAAAAATGGTTTTTTAAAAAATATATAATATATTTTATGATAAGTTATAAAAAAGAAAAGTTAAAAAATAGAAAAGATGTTAAGTCTATTCACACGAAAATTAAGATTAAAAAAAAAAAAAACCTCTAATGTTGTAATTATCCAATTGTTAAATACATATATTAACCATCAAGAAGGCATGATTTATAAATTATGATTGAGGAATTGACTATAAGTATGTTTAGGGAAAAAAATAATTTCGACTGTTTTAGTGTTTTTTTTTTTTTTAATAGAGTTAACTTATAACGTCCACTTCTGATAATTATGCTCTTTATCATGAGATCAAGACATCAATCGATTTTTTATATAGGCGGTGATTGAACTTAGATTTCTTATTCAACTATTAGAGACTTACAAGTTGAGCTAACTAGAACTCATAAAATAAACTTTTTTTAGAGGGTTTCATCATATGGCATTCGTTTCTCATGATTGCTCAAGAAACTTTACTAGTTATTAGTTTTCATGTTGAATTTGGGTTTCAAAGGCAATTGGTTCATAACTCTCTCAATTCTTTTCTTTTTTCTTATCTAAGATAAAATTATACTTTAACCTAATCTAAGTGTTTGTGTTATTTCATTTATTCCATTAATCATAGTTTGCTATGTGTTTCATTTGGTGGTGTGTGTGTGTATATATATATATATATATTTTTCATTTCAAACATTGGTTATTTTTCTTACCAAAAAAGTTGGTTATTTTTATAAGGAAAAAAAAAAAAAAAAAAAAAAGATTAGCAAGTTATGATGGGTGGAGCATAAAGTGAAACACCCAAAATAAGATAAAGAACTTTTAACACTTTACCTACATGTGAGTTTGACCATTTTAATTTTACTTACACGTGGTTTGAAAAAGTGTTACTTTACCCACTCAAGATTAGTTTCTGATAGTAATCAACAAGAAGTAGTCTTCGTCCATAATAGTTGTCCAAGACCAGTAATGTCCAAAATAGTCTTCAGAAAGGTGAAAAGAGAAATATGCACCACAAACATAAAATAATGGCATCTAAGCATGTCACCAGTCGTCCAAAGAGAATCTGGCCATCCAGAGAGAACCTGGTCGTCCATACTATGAGAGGGTATGAACAACCAATAAACACTTAGTAAATTTCTGAATATTTTCCACAATCTCAAATGGTTAGACCACTAACCCTCATCTGGGAATGTGGGGTGGATTCCCCCAAATTCACTCCACTTGTCCCATTAAGTCCACACATCTCCCACGATATTAGTGGCACCTAACAAATAGACCCACTCCAAACTCTCTATAAAAGGGACCAAACCTCACCAAACTAAGGTATGTTTTATTATTCATCCACTCACTATACTTGTATTATATAGAGAAAACTGACTTAATTGTTGGAGGATCCTTGACTGATTCACCCTGGTCACCTTCGATAGTTTCTTTCTTCCTCTTCAAGTCATTCAACCATCATTAAAACCCAGAGCATTCAACCTACTAATTTCTGAGCATCATCAGTTTCATTATATAACTGTTACTATCTCATCATTTTCACCATTGAAAACATTAAGAATAATAAAAAAATCAAGATTTGAAACCTAAAGGAAAAAGTGACACTTTTCAAATGGAAAATAATCAGTGCAGTACTAGAAAACTAACGCATCTTCAACAACAATAATAATAGCATATGGCCATAATAGATATTTGACACATAACTAAAGATATCTTAGCTGTTTTTTTTTTTTTTTTTAAATTTATAAAAAGCTCTTTTTTTCCTTTTTGCTTTTTTCTACTTAATCACAATAAATCCTTGTGGTCACAATTGCCCTGATCATTAATTACGTCCATTACTGTGGAAAAGCATCTAGTGCATGTTGAGGAAAGAGAAATGATTATTGATTAAGAGATGGTTCAATCGTATCATTTGTTGGGGGCCTGCAGAAGGTGCCCACCAAGCAAAATGTTTATACTTGATGCACATGGCTCAATAATGGTTTGCTAATGCAACTTAAAACGTGAACTAAATTTATAGAACCAAGAAAAGGAAATTATTACTCTTTTAATTTTTTAATCAGAATTATTTTCTGCTTTATTCGAAGAAATGCCAATCTATATTTATCGTTTGCTAAAAAATTAAAAACCCTTTAATATATGCCTCAAATCCAGCATGGGATCTGTGGGGCCAAAGAATTACGCAACCCCGGCCCAGTTCGTACCAAGCCCAAGGCCCATGCCGAGGAGGATGAAACCCCCGAGGACGAAGTGAGAAGGTCCAGATTGCCTAGGGACGTCGCTGAGGATAATCCTGTCCTCGGCCAGCCGAGACCGTGGAATGGAGAAGCAACAGACCACCAAAGGCAGCCTTCCAGAGCATCCAAAGAGAAAGAACAAGTACAACGTGTCAGCCATGGAAGCATGGTAGAGGAGCAAGTCCAGGATGAACTGTCATCTCCACATTAAATGCCCACAGCTAACTCCCTGACCGCATTAATGAGGAAGTGACATCTGAATAGTATTATTGCAGCCTTGCAACCACCCCAGAAAGACTTCTAAAGGGGGCTGATGGGACAAGTATCAGCATAAACCATCAACTATCCACGTGTATGGTAGAGATGAAGGAAGATATGTAGTATAAATAAGGGTAGAAACTTAGAGAAAAGGGGGCCGGCAATTGAGAGAGAAAGCATTATAGCAATCTCAACAATTCCTACAACCATTATCATCCAATATATACTAGAACAGAGTTCCTCGGATTGTGCCGAGAATAAACTTCCTTTGTTAAACTCAGTTCATCTCTGTTTGATTGTCATGAACATCATATTAACTGTTATCCATGCACTAAAGCCTAGCTCTTTGACCCACACTCTACAAATTCATTGTACTGGGCTCACTGGGCTCACTGGGCCAAGATTCCATACATTTTGGGGCCTGGTCTGAAAATCGTGTCCCTACAGGATCTATATCATGCATGTTTCAATTATAAACAAAAACGTCCAAAAAAGCTTACTTGTTCAACAATTGGAAGCATGCACAGCACCAATCTTGAGCTAATAATATATACAACATTTTTGTTCATTGGCCCCTAACATGATTCAAATTATGGATTGTTTATAACTTTATAAGAAGGCCCAATCACTTATTAGGAAAGCTTTTTTGGTCATATGATTGTAAATAGAATTCAATGTACACATTTTTAAAAGAAGATGAGTGTCTGATATTGCTTGTATATGAGATTATTATGTAAGAATATTAAATAATTGATTGTTACAGGGCAGAATAGAAAGGAAACTTATGGTCCAACTATAATTATTAATTTAATAGAAAATAAACTTATAATAGAATGGAATTTTGCTAATGCCAAATAAGTGTGTAGTGTAATTCTTTGGATTCTTCCAGTGAGAAAGACACGTTGAAGTTGAATTATTGAATAAGGGATAAGAATATTTTTAAAAATATGGATTGTTTGGTGGAATATATATATATATATATATATATATATATATATATATGTGAAAGTATAAACCAATCAATTGGAGAAGTTGGTCTTCAATCACCAGCCTGACAGATAAGGCGGCAAGCTTGAAATCTTTGATTGTTAGTTAACTATATGATGAAAACATATTAGTCAACAGAAAAGTTATAGATGGTGCTTTTGTTTAGAGATAAATCACAGATGATAGGATGTGTAGCAAATCGGCTGTGTGTGTGTGTGTGTGTGAGAGAGAGAGAGAGAGAGAGATGTTGGGTGACTTGTAAGTTTAGATAGAATCATATGGTGATTCCTTAGGCTTAGAGACACTATTTATGTCACTCTTCCTTGCAAGTTATACTAACGGTTCTGCTACTATTGAGTAAATTGTAGGCCAAAGTGCCAAAGTTTCACCACATAAATTTTTGGGTTAAAGCAGGCACCCCACTTATCCTTTAATCATTGCTAGTGAATATTAAAGTTCAGCAAGGAGGAAGAGCCTTACATAATTTGAACCTTTAATTTTTCTATTTGTATTGTAATGTGCAATTAATTAAAAAGAATGGGTAATTGTCCTACGTTACTTAAGAGAGTATGTTATGTGTAATATAACTTACCCCACCTTCTTTTAAAAATTATCATGTCTTTTGAGTGGAGTTGTGATGTACTTTTGTGTTAGAACCTCTTTCTCTCTCTCTTGTATGTGTACTGTGTTTATATAAAATACATTCTCCCGAAATCATATGCATATCAATATTATTGAACTTTATTGAAGTGGAAAATTATAAAAATACCAAACCCTTAGGGTCTGTTTGGATACAGCTGACAGCTGAAAACTGAAAACTGAAAAACATTGTAGCAAAATAATTTTTAAATGTGTGAATAGTACCGTAAGACCTATTTTTAATGAAAAAGTTGCTGAAAAGTGAGGTTTGTGGGTCCCGTGAACAGTGCACAGGACCCACTAATGTGCTGAAAAGGGTGGGAAAAGTCAAACATTGCTGCTAATGTTCATAAACAGTGCATGAACAGTAGCCGTAATTGTCTCTCAAACGCGTGCCAAAAAAAAGAAAAGAAAAATGCTAGACGCAAACGCGTTGGCTTTTTCAGCCGAATCCAAATGTAACCTTACTCTCAAAGGCCAAAACTGTGAAATACTTACAAAAGCAAGCAAGAAACCAAAAGAACCAGTTATGTAAATTAATAGAACAGCAAAAGGTGGCTCTTCACGTGAGGGGGAATTTTCACTGACCACTTGGGGCATACATGGTCTGGCTAGAAAACCTTTGAGAGTGACTTTACAAAAGTAGCTACAGTTTCTCCCCGATACTATAAGAACCTTAACCAAGGTCCAACTGAGGTTAAGAGGAAAAGGTGACCAAACTCCTACTCATCCCCACGAAAAATGTTACATCCATAACATTTTTACAATAAATCTTTTATTTAGAGGAAGAGTTTCAACTTATGGTCATGACTTTGAAACCCAGACTGTTTAATGAACCGGAAAAGGGAGAGGTTCAAAGTTTTTGAGGTCAGACCGAGGTTTAATCGAGATCAAACCGTAATGTGTCATTTAAGTTTTTAATATATTTGATATATAAATTGGTTTATATTTATTAATTTTTCATTCCTAACCAACAAGATGTGAGTGGCCCAATGACTTACAGAACCAGTCCAGTGACCAGTTCCCGCTTAACCCGACCATTGGTATAGGTGGGAATAAAACCACAATCTAATAAGAAATTTTACTAATTAAACTAATCAGAACTCGAAAAATTTACCAACTGTGAACAGTGAGTCTGAGGATGCAGAACAAAAATTAATATTTTATTCTCACTTTCTCTCTCCAAATAAATAAATAAATAATCTTATTCTCTTTCCTCAGTCTCTATCCTCTCTCTATCTCTTCAGTCACCGGTCTCAACTCTCAACCTTTCTCCCTCTCTCATATCAGCTCTCTCAAACCTTGCTTTGTGTAGATCAGCAATGGCTGAGCATGGTGGGTCTGTGGAGGTGACCTTGCTCCGTGTAGATCGGCAGTGGCTGAGCATGGTGGGTCCGTAGAGGTGCTGTGGTTTGGGTTCATGTGTTTGGCTCTGTGGATTGGGTCTAGGTCCGTGTAGATCGATGGTCGTGGTGGGTTTGCTCATCGGCGGGTTTTTTTTTTTCTATTTTTGAGATGGGTTTGGTGATTGGTGGTAGTGGGTTGATGGTGTTGGTTTTGGTTGTGTTGATGGTGGTGTGGGTTTAATGGGTTTTGGGGTTGCATTGGTTGTTGTTGGTGGTGGTGGTGGTGGTGGTTCATGGTGGATTTATGGGTTTAGTGGTGGTGGATTTGTGGGTTTTTGTGTGTTGGAGGTGGTGGTAGTGTGTGTATGGTGTTGGAGGGGCTGCTGACTTTTTTTTTTTTTTTTTTTTTTTGTGATTGTTGGGGTGTGTGTGGTGCTGAGGTGGTAGGTGGCTGAGCTCCTCTTTCTCATGTGGTGGTTGCTGAAGAGATAGAGACAAAGAAGAGAGGAAAGAGAGAGATGGGAGAAGAGAGAGAAATGATTTTTTTATATTATTTTATTAAGTAGTTTATATTATTTTATTGGGATGTATGTAAAAATAAAAACTGAGATGTAGGATGAGTTGTAAAATGGGTTAATAAAATAAATAAAGTGGTGTTTGAGGACCTAAAATAGGTTTATTTTTGCATCATTAGATGCTAGTGCTCTAAGTTGTTACTAGTTCTAATTTGAACATATCATTGAAATTACTTTTAAGCCTATTAATAATAAGGAAAAATTACA
Source organism: Quercus aquifolioides (assembly GCA_019022515.1). Lineage (NCBI taxonomy): Eukaryota > Viridiplantae > Streptophyta > Magnoliopsida > Fagales > Fagaceae > Quercus > Quercus aquifolioides. Next base: position 23,703,114 of record CM032336.1, read on the forward strand.
CTTTACCACCTTAAACTATATCTCATATTACACTTCGCATCCTAATATTTTCAAGTGTATTTTTTGCACCCTAAACTATGATCCTTGTTACACTTTGTCCCCCGACGTTAAGTTTGCTGTTAACTTAGATGGAAAAATATGACACCACATGAAAATACCTAATTGTCCATCTTCTCAATACTTTAAAAACAAGAGATAAATTACATTTTACTACCCTAAACTATAATCCTTATTACACTTTGCACCGTAAATTTTGAATTTTCATCCAAGTTAAGAGCAAACTTAATGGCAAGGTGCAAAGTGTAACATGTGTCATAGTTTAGGGTGCAAAACGTGCATTTAAAAAATTTAGGATGCAAAGTGTAACATGAGATATAGTTTAGGGTGGTAAAGTGTAATTTCTCCTAATAATAATCGATAATAACCTACTACTTAAAATTTATTGTGAAAATATTATAGTTGAAATGTAAGAGGGAGTATATAGTACACTAGGGCCTGTTTAGGATTCGCTTATTTTTCTGAAACTAAAAACTTTTTTATTAAAAGTATTATAGATAAAGGTAAAAGTTAGTTGAAATGGTATAATGAGACCCGTAAATAGTACCAAAAAATGCAGTGAGACCCATAAATAGTAGCAAAAATAAGCTGAATAATAAAATAAGTTGACAAAAATAATTTTTGTCAAACGGACACTAAATAACTTTATGAAGAAAAGGTACGGAAATTTAGTGATGGTCTAAATTTCAAAATTTATTAAACATCTTTTATCCACGTTCCACAGTGATCAAGGATGTTGATTATGACAAAGCAAAAACAATAAAAAATTTGTAATCTAAGGACTTTTTGGGTCATGCGAATTAGAAGGATGTATAGATGCTGTCTCAGGACCCGAGAGACCATCATGATTCTTATGTTATCTTCAATTGTAGGGTTGCTTTTTCTGAAGTTACCACTAACGTCACCACCGCCCAATGAAGTTACTATGGTGTCAGCAAAGTAATCAACTCTAGGGTGTGAACAATTCTGGTTGGTCCTCGATTCAAATAAACAAATTTGAAAGTTGTGTAACCCAATGTGAACGGAGATTTTATCCTACCTGCTAATGCTGAAAGGTAACCTTTTCCCTCCCATGTAGTGGGGAATGCAGAGTAAAATATTTTTTTTAATAGAAAATGAGTTTGACTTATTTTCAGTACTTTTTTAATTGAAAATTTCTTTTTATCTTAAATACACAATAACAAGTGGTAGTATGTTTTAATCTCCACATTTTATTTAGTTAGTGGGTAATGCGGTAGTTTCTCATTAAAACAAAAAGAATTTCAATTAAGAAAGTATTGAAGATAAGCCAAATCTATAGAAAATAATCTTAGGAAAAAGTATTTGTTTTTCTTTGTTTGGTTGTGATTCAAAAATAATTGCCTAACATTTTGGTTGCACCCAACAGTTCCGTCAATGGTAGTAGTTGTGGGAAGTGGCAGTGGTAGTGACAATTACAGATGATTGATGATAGTGGCCATAGTCAATAGGCGGTGGTCGATTGTGACTATGGTCAACGAATGATGGTGATTGGCAATAAGTGGCCAAGGGTGGCAATGACTAGGTAAAGGATGGGCCTAGTGGCAGCCATGGTTGACAATTATTGATATCGATGGTTGGTGATTGATGTTTGAAGTGACAGTTGTCAAACCTGTGACAATGGGTGGGTGGTGGTGGTTGTAGCCTTGTAGGTGATGTGGGGATAAGAGAGGTGGTAGTTGTGTAGCAAAGGATAGGCCTGTCCATGGGTCGGTCCGGGTTGAGTTTGTGCCCAACCCGGAACCGACCCGATCAGTTCGGGTCTCTCATTTCTGGACCCGCCGCCGACCGGTGAAGAAAGTCGGTTCGGGTGGTCGGAACTCGTCAGATACCGGTCGGTCCTCGGTCGGAGTTGAAACTTTTGAAACAATGCTAGATTTTCGAAACTATGCCAGATTTTGGTCGAGATTGGGCCGAATCTGCCGAGATCTTGCCAGATCTCGAAGAGATCTCGGCGAATCTTGACAAGATCTCGCCGGATCTCAACGAGATCTCGGTGGATCTTGCAGAGATAAGCTCAGATCTCAACTAATCGGACCAAAACGCCAGCAAAGCACACCCATCGGTGGAGAACATCTACTTTTCCGGTGTAAATACGGTCGAATCGGTTGGGGATCGGATTTTTGTGCTCAAATCCGTCATTCGACCTGCCAGTATCGAATTTTGGGGGCGGAGACTCGCCGCCGACCGTCACCAGCGTCGGGTCGACCGAGTTGGGTGGGTTAGTCGGGTACCGGGTCTGGTTGGACACCCCTTTGCATTAAAAAAGAAGGTAAAACTGATTAATGTAGTTGGACTAGACATGACCTTCCCCACCCTAGGTCTTTAGGACGGGAAAATTTGAGCCAAGTGGGAGTGGGGTAGGGTGGGTTTGTTGTATTTTTATATTCCTAATGAGGTGGTTTTGACATGAGAGAGAGAGAGAGTTGGGGGATAGTAATAGAATATACAATAATAAAAAATAAAAGACATGTATAAAAAATAAAATTTTATATAAATAATTTAAAAATATATTAAGTAAAAATAATATTTATACATATTCGAGGTGGGAAAAGCAAAACTTGACTTTGCCTTGTCGCCTCTTCGAGATGAGGAAAATCCGCACAAGGCATAGTGGAGAATTTTACCATCCCTATAAGCAAAGGCTTTTTTATTCTTTTTTTTTTTTTTAACCTGTCATGACATTTTAATACAAAATATCATTGAATACAAAAAATATTTTCTGTTGACTAATATTTTTCAGTTACATCAAGAAGTAAAAACTAAAAAAAAATAAAAATTATAGAAATCAAATTTTAAAAATTATCCCAAAACATATTGGACCTTAATACCTTTTTTTTCCTCTATGCAATTTAGTAACTTCCCTTTTCTTGTGGTGAAAAAGGAATTACCTGACTACAATAATCAATAGTAAGGTCATATCACTAATTATGAATCAACCTGATAAAATTTGATTTGAGCGGTGCTAATAAGACATGTTTCTTTTGCAGTTAATTTACTATCAGAAGCGGACGTCATAGGTTAAAACTCTCTTTAAAAAAAAAAAAAAAAAAAAAAAACTACCTAATTACCATCACAATTTGATTTTAGACTTTTGGTGGACATAATTATCCCCCCCCCCCCCCCCAATCTTTTAAAAAGTTTGCTTCATATATACATTTCTTTAAGTTGTAAACGTGACTCTGTAAATGTTGGTATTGGGTAACTAAAATGTGGCCCCGCCCAATTGGAAGGCATCAATAATTCTATCTCTTTTCTCTGCAAAACTGAAAAGAAGAAATCATCATTCTGAAAAAAAAGGAAAAAAAGAAAAAAAGAAACACCAAGGGTTTGAAGGATAAAAGCAAAGAACCATTTTGTGCTTGGAGCTTCTATGAAACTTAAAAAGACAAAAATCAAAATTGTCATCTCTGAAGTCTAACCTCACCCACCCCCAATTACTTTGGAGACCTCTTTCACTTCACCATTTTTCCTCCTATTCCAATGTAAGTATGTAGAAAATGACATAACAATATTACTGGGCCCCCAAAGCTTGACTATTACAAGTCTATATGGAATGGTTTCACCAGCACTCCACATGTCATAGCCAACATTAAACAGTCTAAAAGCCCATGTACCATAATTACCATGATGATGTTAGGTTAAAGTGTGAGCAAGTGTGAAGAAGAACCAAGGGGCCCAGAACTATCCCAGCTACCATGTGCAAGTCTTAAACACTCTTTCTTAATATGTGGTTATTATGAGTTCAGTTAAAACCTTTTATTAAAAAAGGTCCTTCTTGGTGCCTTTGGTTTTTAAATGGCGGCCCAGCAAAAGAAGAAAAAGATAAATGCCTACTAAAGTACATGTCTAAGCATACATTAAAGTTGACATAAAAGACTTGAGTATTTAGGAAAATCTTTGTTTGGATTACTTACTAGTTACTACTTAGATCAAGTTTGTCACATTCTATTAAAACAATAAATTAGAAGTTCATTAGGCTAATCATCCCTAGATTTTGTTGAATATAAGAAGTTAACAAAATAATAAAATTGATTTGAATCTCATTTATTAGAACCACCATACATCTCTTCATTAGTTGAATAAGGCTTATCAAATACTAGTAAATTTTGATCAATGATTTTATGATTGATACTGAACTATAAAGTCTTTTACCTTGTTCCTGAGTGGATATATCTAGAATCTACACGCAAACTGCATAATTATCATGATTAATTATCAGTCCATCTTCTCTTGGGATGGGTCATGAGTGGGGATGGATTCCATTGATAGCATATCTTAGTTTTTATTATTATTTATTCTTGGCCAATTGCTAAGCACGTATAGTGATGATGAAAAAAACACAGTGCCATCCTCTTGATGGTTGATCAAGCTGGCTTGCTTGAGTAAATGTTTTCTGCACAATGTGTACCTCACACTTCACTTTCACAATGTCGCTCCAATAGGCCCAAACTCCCAATGGGGCCGAGACCTGAACTCTTTCATCCAACATATTGGTACCACCGTACCTATTAGATAAAGGTAACATGCATATCAGCATGCGGACCTAGTTTTTATGCACCATCATCTGAAAACATTTAACACATTTTATTGCCTTGGTCTGTCATGTTGTGCTAAGCTCAATTCTTTTTTTCTTTTTGTCTTTTTTAGGGTGGTGGATTTATTTGTTGGTTAGAATTATAATAATCATAATTATATATAGGTAGGCGGTTGGTTGTGTCTAGAGCAAATTTGGGGTACTGAACACCATGCCAAGGTTGGGTGATTTGGCCCAAAAGCATAGATGTGTAGGCTTCTGTTGCTCAGAACATCGTCATCCTTTTCGCGTTTCTTATAAAAGCCCAAGCTAGTGCATTACAAGCTTTTGGAATTTACTTTGTCAAAATAAATAAATAGAAAACGAATGGGCTTCAATAAAATTAAAAAAAAAAAAAAACGAATGGGCCTAATAAAACCCAACCCACCAGTAGTCCAAACCACGAATTTACATCTCTCTTTCTCTCTCTAGAATATGATCAAAGTATTTTGCATTTATCATTTTCGATTTTTTTTAAGGTATCCTTTCTTTGTCTTCCTTTTCTCTCAATTAATTAGTACCCCATTATTTATCAACAAAGAAGCAATATCATAAAATGTTGGATTTATTAGAAATCATTTTGTGAGAATAGATTAGGGGTTATCCAAAGAGTAATTAACATCATGGATACCTTCTTGACAAAACTTTGAGCTCTAAAAAACTGATTATCTTAACCAAATTCAATGAATATTGATTCTTTTGAAACAGAAATTTATATATAATAAGTTTTTTGAATTTACAAATTGTCACATGTCACATGTGCTATTAAGTATTAACTATCCTATGCAACCCATTTTAAGCAAGGGACACATTTCTCTAGTTCTCTCCCTAAAATGGAAAGGCAAGATGATGACATTTTGCTTGGTAAGAGCATTTATATCGGTTTGTATAAAAAATTCCGTCTATTTTAGCATAATAAACTACTCTTCTATTTTATATGCTTATTTTTCAAAACATTCACATATTAAATTATCAATTTCACATTACATTACATTAAAATATCAATTTTTCTTTATTTTTTATATTGTTTCTATTTTTTCACCCACAATAACCACTGTTCACTCTCTTCTTTCAATTTCGAGATATGTAAAAAAAGAATATAAAACTATATGCAAAGTGAATAATATTAGTGTAAATTTACATAATTACTATTACAACTTTGCAAATTTACAAATTTTTAACTTGATTGATATAAGTGATTTTGGAGACATATAAAATTGATAGTAGATTTTTTTTTTCCTTCTAAAATACCCTTACAGCCTATGTTTAAGTAGGGGCAAAACTTGATAAAAATGCTTCTTTAACTTTCATGTAAATCACTATCTACAAAATAGGACCACACTCCACTACACTCACGTTGGTTTTTAAACTCAAATTGCTTCTTCTTCAGTTTTCCAATTCCCTCAATTCTGTGTTAATCTTCTTTTCACCATTATCATCATTTTTAAGAAACTCTCACTCTCATCCACCTCTTTGCTTCAGATTTCACTACAAATATTATTTCAGATCGATTCAAGGTAAGCTCTTTCTCATATCAAATCTCAGCCCTCTCTCTCTCTTATTTCTACATTTCTCACTTCAATTTCTCTCTTTGTTTGGTCTTGAGAATTCGAGGGAAAACATAAGAAGAAAAAAAATAAAGAAAAAGAGAGAAAACTGAAATTCTCTTTTTGGTTACTTTCAGATCACACTTTCTTCAATTAGAATAAGCTCAGAGTTTGATTTAGCTTCTGTTAGAGTGAGATTTCGTCAAACACAAATCTAAGACTCCATTTTTTTTATAAAAAAAATTGTTAGTGATTGAATTAGTCTCTATTGATTCGTTCTGTGTTTTTTTTGTACATGTTGTGAATTTGATTTTGTAGATCTGAGATTGGCGGTGCATAGATCTCTTAAACATGTGGTTTTCTTAAGCCTTTTGAGTTATAGTTTAGTTTGTTAGGCTTTGTTTGTTTCCTAGGAAATTTTTTTTTCCCATTGAGGCTTTGTATATGGAAATTCTACTGTGAGTCTAAGATCCTATTACCTGAAAATTGCAAGGTTGCAATTCTCTGAAGATTGAAAATAGTTGCACTGTGTTCTGGATTTGATTTAAAATTCAGAAATTGATTTGTTGTGATAGTTGTTTCATTTGTGGGTTTATGGAATTGTATTATTTGTTATAAATTCAAGAGATAATTACAGCAAACCCACCTGAGATTTGGCCCGTTTTCGCTTTGCCTACCCGTGGTTCAAAACTTATCACTTTGCCCACCCGAACTTCAATCTGTTACCCCCCTGTTACCCACCTCACCCTCTGACGTTAGAAAAACATATTTTTAAGGAAAAACAAACATAACAAAGATAAAAAAGTTAGGGTTTTTATTTCTTAAGAACTTCTATGAGAACAAATTTTTCTCAATGCAAAATGAATTTTTAACCAAGCCCCATGTTAAACAAAAGATATATCGAAGCAAATAACAACAAAAACAGCAAGGACAAGGGTAGGCAAATTTGCTGATATTGATGGAACAATAGATATCAAAACATATACAGAAGTTTCTGCTGTTCCTAGGTCAGCCTCTCATGATAATTTCAACGTACTAATCCATCTGAAGGCTCCGGTTACAATTGAAAGACAAGATAGCAACAGAAACCTGACTGAATTGCCACCAGTACCTCAAAATTCTCATGCTCCAGTTGACCTTGTCACTGTGCTTGATGTTAGTGGCAGCATGGCAGGTACCAAGCTTACTTTGCTGAAACAAGCCATGGGCTTTGTAATAGAGAACCTTGGCCCCTCTGACCGGCTGTCTGTAATTGCTTTCTCATCTATAGCCTGCCGCCTCTTTCCTCTTCGTCAAATGGCTGATACTGGACGGCAACAGGCATTACAGGCTGTCAATTCTCTAATTTCAAACGGTGGGACAAACATCGGCCTCTCCTCCACGGCGCAATCGGCCTCTCCTCCACGCTCAGCCCCAACACCACCAACCCGACCCCAATAAACGCAAAGTTCCAAAGCATATCCAAAACCAAAACCAACTTTGAGTACGCCCAGTCACTCTGCCTCTCCTCCAACTACTCTGCTGCATTCTCCCTCACTCGAACCAATGGCTCCTGGAGTGGCGCCGCGCAGAGGCGGCGGCGTGCGCATGATGCTCGACCCACAAGCGAATTTACCCAATTTCTTTGAAGATTTTTCTGGGTATTTTTTGCTTTCGGGTTCTGAGGTTATTCTTTTCTGAGATTTGCTCGTGGGCTGCTGTGGTTTTGGTGTGTTCTTATTGTTAATATCTCACCGAAGTAGTGCTTGTGATAAAGACTAAGCTGAATTTGCTCTTGAACACTTCAATACTTTCTCCCTTTGGGAGCTCTGTGCACGTGTTGGTCATTAGCTTGTGGGTTTTGAGTATATGGGTGCTGTTTTGATAAAAATGAGGTTACTTTTTAGGCAAAGAAACAACTAAGAGTACAGATCCAAACCAATACATGTTTGAATAACCCACTCGACAGATCCAAACAACTAAGGGTACCTCCACTTTGTTCTCATAGAAGTTCTTAAGAAATAAAAACCCTAACTTTTTTATCTTTGTTATGTTTGTTTTTCTTTAAAAATATGTTTTTCTAACATCTGAGGGTGAGGTGGGTAACGGGGGGGGGGGGGGGGGGGGGGGGGTAACAGATTGAAGTTCGGGTGGGCAAAGTGATAAGTTTTGAACCACGGGTAGGCAAAGCGAAAACGGGCCAAACTTCAGGTGGGTTTGCTGTAATTATCCCTAAATTCAATGATGAATAACGCACTAGACAACGAAGTTGGATTGCGGGTTTCAATTCCAATTCAAAAGTGGTTGAACTGTGTGTGTCATTATATTATTTGGGTTATTCTTGGTTTAACTTCTTATTTATGTCATTAACCGAAATTTTCATTTGATAGGATAGGTTCTCCACATAACCTTTATTGCTGGCTTTTTCAACTGGTGGTTATTGGCTCTTATTCAAAATGCTCTTCTTCTTTTTTTGGAAAAAATTAATAATTTGCATTCATTATAATTTGGAATTACTACATTTTTTAATCACAAAATATCTACATGTGTAACAAGCATTATGGGTTTGTGGGTGAAATAATTTTTTCATCACACCACTGGTTTTTTTTTTTTTTTTTTTTTTTTTTTTTGTAATTGAAAATTGTAATAATCCCGAATTATAATTGATGCAAATTATTAACTTTTTTCAAAAAAATAAAAAAGCCTACCGAATAAAAACTCCCACTAAATAGTAGAAAGATACAAAGTTACTATTTTAAAAAAAAATTCCTACACGTTGCTTTCAAAAAAAAAAAAAATTCCCACACATTAGTTTTGATTTTTTTCAAAATTCAAAAATTTTCTTTTGGCAAAATTTACGGGAACAAAACACCTCATGGTTACTTTTGTTAAGCCTGTGTTCTATTTTTTTTTTTTTTTAAATTTTATGAAAACCTGTGTTCTATTTGAACTCAAATTACTTTTATGCTTATTAGTCATCCTTATCTTATTACGTACAGTTTTAAAATCTCAATAAAATAACTGATTATTCTTATCCAAATCAACTTTGAAACCCACTATCAAACTCAAACTTATCTATTAAACCAATAGTTACAACTATATATATATATATATATATATATATAGAAAGAATTACTCAAACGTCAGTCTCTACTCACCAGGTGGTTAGTGTTAACACATGTGGTTAGTTGTTATTGGTTCAAATTTGAAATTAACACTAAGATTACTTTTTTGCCCTAATAATAACAACCAGTAACAACCTGCCACTTAGGATTTGTTGTAAAAATGTTGTAGACATATCATTTCTCCATAAAAAAATGGTGCTTCCACTAAAATGAAGATGGTTTTCCCATGGTTGCCTCCTAAATCCTAACGAGTTTTGGTAATTTTTTTTATTAATAAAAAACATTTTTCTTTTCACTTCTTTAATTGTTTTATTAGTTTCATGCGGTATTAGTAATTTAGTATTTGTATATATATAAAAAAAAAGTAATTTAGTATTCACCAAATTTGATGATTTTAGTTTTATAGTTAGCGAATGAGTTTGTTGAACGATGGCTCTTTTAGCTTGCACCATCAACAATAATGAAAAAGAAAGTGGTAGGAAGATACTCAGCAATATCAGGAAATGAGGATTGGGAAATGTAGAAGCAGCATGTAAACAAGTTTTGGATCATGGCATTGATAGTGTGAACTTTGTTTGTAAATGTAACTTTAGCAAATTTTACTGCTTTTGAGTTTTGGGTCCTCTGTTACAAAAAGTTTGGCTTTAGACCATGCCTCCTATAGTAGGAGATGGTGTATAAATATGTATTGAAAGTTTAAAATATTATGAAAAAATTTATTATATTCTACTTTGAAAAAAAAAAATACACATTTATTGTTTTTAAATTTTCCTCACATTCTTTTACAATGTTCTGCAATGGTTCTTTTCAAGGGTTTGAAGATCCCAAAAATAATGGGATGAATGGATTGATTGGCTACCTTGAAAGTATGATGCAATTTTAACCCAACCAACATATGTGATGCTTATGATTTTTATTTTTTTGGTGATATTCACAATAATATGCTAATTAGGAACAAGGTAAAAGGTTTGGATTAATTGCAACTTAATTTTATTTTTAATTTTGTTTTTAAGTTATTATAATTTGTTCAATAATATCATTCATATTTATATATCATTATTTTCTTTATTGAATTAAAAATGTGCAATATTTCTTAAAAATAAATTTGGATGTAATATTGTATTTACAATATTTCAATGTGCTTCAAATTTATAATATCTTTAAAACTGAATGATTATGAGAAGTTTGAATTTGAATTCAAATGAGTCTGTGTATGTGGCTAAATTAATTTGGATTCAAATATAACTATATCCTAATGTGATTTTTTTTAATTTTTTTAAAGAATATCCAAATGTGATTTAATCGAACTTTTTAAAAATAAGGAAACATGGGATGTGGAAACTAAAAGTGAAATACTGAACATTAGGGGTGTGCATGGGTCGGGTTGGGTCAGGTTGAGGGAATTTTTTGACCCAACCCATCACATTAGTCCAACCCAACCCAACCCAACCCACATGGGTCGGGTTGGGTCAGGTTGAACCTATGGGTTGGACAAATTTTATTATTATTATTATTAAATTGAGTAGAAAAAAATATAAATATTAATATATTAAAAAAACCCAAAGATTAATATCAATGTAACTCCTTAAAGGCAAACAACACTAATGACTAAACAACAATAGTAATTTACCAAGGTTTGAGTGAACTAATTGGCTTTATATAGGATAGGAATAGCTGGTTATTTTAAAAAATTTATTAATTATATAATATATTTTATAAATATATATATATATATATATATATATTAAATATATGGGTGGGTCGGGTTGGGTTTGGTGGGTTTGAAATTTTATGACCCAAACCCAACCCGACCCTCTATCAAAATTTTTTTTGTAACCCAACCCAACCCACCAAGACCTAAAAACCGACCCAATCCGGCGGGTTGGGTTGGGTTGGGTCGGTTTTGGCGAGTTGGCGGGTTGGCTGCACACCCCTAACTGAACTAATGAAGGTCTTTTTTTTTTTCTTTTTTCTTCTTCTTCTTCTTCTTCTTCTTCTTCTTCTTCTAAATACCCTTATAATATTAAACAAAAAATTCACTATTGGCGTAGAATGGTGCTTATTTATATCCTAAGTTTTGATTTCATTAATTTTGGTAATTTTTTTTTTAAAAGTTAGAACCGCTCTTCTATTTTTTGGATAAAATTTAATAATTTGCATCCATTATAATTTGGTATTATTACATTTTCTAACCACAAAAAAACCTAGGGATGTGATGAGTCTTATGCGTTAGTAGGTGAAATAATTTTTCATCACACTAGGTTTTTTAGTGATTGAAAAATATAGTAATCCCAAATTATAATAGATACAAATTATTGAAATTTACCTAAAAAATAGAAAAGCCTCTAAGCAGTTACATGAGCGCGTGGTCAGAGACTAATTTTTCTAATTCAAATGCTCTAATGGTCTATTTGGATCCCTTGAATTTGGATTTGGATTTGAGGGGGCCCAAATCCAAATCCTTTGTTTGGGTAAGTTAAAAGAAATGGATTTGAATTTGGTCCCAAATCCATCTTGGATTTCAGGGGTCCAAATTCGATGATTTGAAATCCCCTCACAAACCCAAGAATTTAAAAATCCCTCACCCTCACCCTCACGCTCACGCTCACTTTTCAATTCTTAATCAGCTCCAGAAACTCTATCACGCTCTCTCTTCCTCGCCCAAGCTTTTCTTCTTTCTCTCTTTCCCGCGACAATACAGGTTTGTCTCTCAACTCTTCTCTTCCTCTTTTGTGTTTTGGGTGTTCAATTGTGAAGAAATGTGATTTGAGTTTCACTTATTTTGATTGGTGAAGGTTGATTTCATGTCTAATTTTGATGGTTTTGTTTGATCATATGGGGAATTGATGGTTAATTTGTGTTTGATTTGGCTGATTTTTTCTGGGTTTGGTTGGATTTATTTGAGATTGGTTTTTGTATTTTTTTTTGGCAATATGTTTAAGCTCTACTTTGTGGACGAAGTTGGATTTATCATTTAGGACGTGTGTGGCTATTTTTCATCCAAGAAGTCATTGTATAGCTTTGAGGTGTATTTGTTTTGACTATGTGTATTCAGTTTTGTAAGAAAAGAATGTTTGATGTGGTTTAATTAATGTAAAGGTATAGGGTCATGGAAAAGAGTGAGCTTTATGTTAAATTGGATAAGATGGAAGTTAAAGTATTATAGCTAAATGAACTAATTAATATATAAGAAGTAGATGTTTGAATAGGAAGGTGTTGTACTTTGGTGGGAGATATTAATCTTTCTATTAGAGTGTGAAGATGTTTGACAGAACTTCACACAGGCATATCTTCATTTTTAGTACTACAATATTCTGGTTTTCCTCATTATAAAAATAAGAGCTGGGATAGGAATTTAATGTAAGATGTGAAGGCTAGCTGGTGTGTGTCATATTCTTTCATGTTGTGGGCAATACAGATTGATAATTAGTTCGAAGCTGTTCCACTTTTCAAATTCAAGAATTTTGTTGAGGTAGAGTAAGGTATGGAATTAGATATTAGTTTCAAATCTTGCCTAATAAAAAAGAAATGGGAAATCCCGCGTTCTTCAATTAACATCCTTACTTGCTCATTGGAATGAAAATATCATATTAATCTACGTTACTATTAATAACGTATACTGTGATAGGGGCCTGCTTCATTGGTTAGCCTAGTTAGCATTTACAAGTTTGATTTATTGAGCACCACCAGATACGCATCAATCAATGGTTCCAATATTTTTACTTTTAATTATTGGAGCCCCTTAATCCTTGTTTTCTTGCTAATGTATATGCTTCTACATATATATTTCTCTGTTGGAAGCAGATCGATGAGGATGGATGATAAACTCATGCTAACTGTTAACCAGGTATCCTTTTCAGCTATCTTTCTCAACAGTCAAATTATCATGCGTAATAGAGACAAATTAAAGGAACTCCATCAACAATATATAGAACATAGTTCAAAGTTTAACCACATTTAAGTCTCAAGGCAAGTTTAAATAACTTGAGCCTGATATGGTCATGCCTAATATGCTAGACCTCTTTGTTGTACATCTTATTATATGCTTGTCTCATAGGTCAACAAAAGGTACAGGGTCTTTATCACAATGATAAGATTCCTAATAGAACTTTGATCAAATAACTTCAAATTTTGGATGGTGAATCATTAGAATTTTCATGTTGAAGTTTAATTATGCACGCCTATGCACATTTTATTTTTCCATTATTTGGAAATGAAACAAGTACCTCTTCTCAACTGTGCTAAAGAAGTTTTTTTTCCCTCTTTACTTTTTGGAAGTGTTCAACAACAACAACAACAACAACAGCAACAAAAAGTATTATTGAAAGTTGCTGATGTATACTATCATTTTTTAGTTCTTTCTCTGAAAGAATGGGGTTCAATTTTTAAGTTTCAAGAATCAAGCTTAACCTTGAGGAGATAGATGGGGTTAAGGGGTTGAAAGTTTTGATCTGAATTTTGGTTGTTGGAGTATATGGAACATCGCTAAGAATTCTATCAGAAATATAAAACTATTGGGATAAGAGAATTACTTTCTATTCACAAGTTTGAGATTCTTTTGAGCTTGTTTTTTGGTTTTTTTCAGTGGATTTTTGGGGCTGTTTCTAGGTATTTTTCTGGAATGATTTACAAAGGATAATTTGAGAGTCTTTGTGAGGTTTTTTAGTAGAGTTTTGGGTAATTTTTAGGGATGTTTTCTTGGTTTTTTGTGCTGTTTAGAGTTGGCTTTGCAGCTCTTGGCTGGGTTTCACTAATTGTTTGAGATTAATTTTTTAGTTTTTGGGATTTGCCATTATAAATTAGTAGATTTCAATAGTTTTGTTTAATTATGTTAATTCACTTTCTTTTTCTTTTTTTAACTTTAGAAAAAAGCAAAAAGTGGGTGCTTATAAAAACATAGCTATTGACAATTGGGAAGACATTAAGATCTTGTGTGGGAGGGATAGAGCTATTGGCATTGGTGTAGAACATATGAATAATGTAGTTGAAGTTACGACCAAAGAAGGAGAAAATTAGGTGAATTCTCTCATTGCACAACAACCATGTCAATATTCATTATAAACAAGTTCTGCAGCTGAGCCTCACAAAATAAAAAAGGAGTAGGAAAGATCCATTAGTTGAAGTTGTTGCAGATATTGGTTCTACTCTTATAAAGTATTGTTCCTCATTTTTAATTGTTAAGAACTTTAGAATAATTTTTTAGTTGGATATTTTGAATGTTGTGAAAAAACTCATGCATTTGGGTTCTCTCTATGTTGATATAGAACATTTTAGTTGTCAATAGTTGGCATGACATTTCATCTTGACAACTAGATTATCAATGAATTTTTGTTTTTTCGTTACTTCATGTATTTATTAATTGGATTATCAATGGCTTTTTCATTTCCTCATGTATTTATTAAAATTATTAATAAAATTAAAATGTAGAAGGATTAAGAAAAATGATAATTAAAAAAATATATTTTATTGATCTTAAATCTTAATCTAAATCCAAATCTAAATTTAGGTATGGGCAGAACCTACGTCGCATCACCGAATTGAAAAGCGAGATCAATACTTTGATGCACCATGAAGAAGTATACTGGAGGCAGCGCTCTAGGTCCTTATGGCTCAAGGCAAGGATAAAAACACTCATTATTTCCACCATAGGGCAAGTTAGAGACACATGAAGAATAATGTAGAAGGACTAATGGATAGGGAAGGGATATGGCAATCTGATATGACTAGAGTTAGTAATATTGCCGATGAATATTACAATGAACTATTTACTACAACTTGCCCTAGAAATATGGAAAGGGTCTTGGAGGTAGTAGACAAGGTGGTCACTGAGGACATGGCCCACTCACTGTCTCCTTTCTTTTTTCAGAAATATTGGCATATTGTTGGGCATGATGTAACCCTCGCTATATTATCTGTCTTGCACTCTGATATATACTTGAAGAAAATGAATTTTACACATATTGTTCTCATTCCCAAAAAGAATGACCCACAATATATAACAGAGTTTTGTCCCATAAGTTTGAGTAATGTTGTACAACAACTTATATCCAAAGTTCTTGCTAACCGGATTAAATCCATTTTACCCAATGTTATTTCTAACGCCCAAAGTGCTTTTAGCCCTGATAGACTCATTACAGATAATACTACTGCTGCGTTTGAAATGTTGCATCGTATGTGGAATAGGAGGAAAGGAAAGACCGATCACATAACAGTGAAGCTGGATATAAGTAAGGCTTATGATAGAGTGGAGTGGGAATTTCTTCGATGGATTATGTTGAAGATTGGGCTGCTTGAACAATGGGTGAACTTGGCTATGGAAACGATACAAACAGCCTCATACTCGGTTCTCATTAATGGGGAACCAAAGGGTTTCATCACACCAACTCGAGGTATCAAACAAGGTGACCCTTTATCTCCATATCTCTTCTTGTTGTGTGCTGAGGGGCTGTCCTCATTGATCCAAAAAGCAACAGATACAAATAGATTGAAGGCCATTTATTCTTGTCGGGGTGGGGTGCGTATCTCTCATCTCCTCTTTGCAGACGACAACCTACTATTTTGTGAAGCAAAGATAGGAGAATGCCACAAATTACTTGACTTACTTACACAATATGAGGAGGCCTCGGGTCAAGCCATAAATAGATCGAAGACCACTCTCTTTTTTAGCCAAAATACAAGCCGAAGGGACAAAAGGGAGATTTAGAAGTTGATGGGGGCACAAATCATGAATAATTGTGAAAAGTACCTCGGGCTGCCTATGGTTGGGGGTAAATCAAAGGTGGGCACGTTTAAGGAGGTTCAAGAGACGATAACAAAAAAGGTGATGGGGTGGAAGGAAAAAACCATATCGAAGGCAGGTAATGAGACTTTGATCAAGTCAGTGGCCCAAGCAATACCCACATACTCTATGAGCATTTTCAAGTTACCAAGAATGGTGTGTGAGGGTATCAACTCAGTCTTAGCAAAATATTGGTAGGGACAAACACAGAATGAAAAGAAAATCCATTAGATTAATTGGAATAGACTATGTACACCAAAAAATAAGGGTGGTATGGGTTTTAGGGACATTAATGCTTTTAACCTTGCTATGTTAGCAAAGCAAGCTTGGCGTCTTGTCACTGGCTCACACTCCCTCTTCTTTCGGGTGTACAAAGCCAGATATGATAGCAAAGCAACCTTGCTATCTTTCATGGATGCTAAGCTAGGCCATAACCCATCATTCATGTGGCGTAGCCACCTAGCTGCAAGGGACTTAATTCGAGAAGGGTCCATGTGGAAGATAGATAATGGGCAGAGTGTTCAAGTTAACTGCAACAAGTGGCTGCCACATCCCCCTCTGTTTAAGCCAGGAGCTAATACCAATATGAAAGTGGCGGACCTCTGTGGACAACTAAATTTCTCAGTTCGAAATAAATCAAACAAGTAAAATAGTTTCACAAATGCGAATTTGTATTGATGAATGTGTGGTACAATTCTCTGTGATTACAAAAGTGTAATCCTCTGATTCGATCTCCTTAAAAGATTTGTTGATTGGAATTGTGGTAATGTGATTTTGATTTGAATACAAGATATCCTTCAATTTGGCTGAAGAATGGATCGAAGATCTTTGAAACAGAATTACAATGAATTTCTGGCTATGAGCTTGTTAGAAATCCTTTGTTCTTCACGTTCTTCGTGTTCTTTGTGTGTTCTTCGTCTTCGAAGGTTTGTGGTGGAAGTTCTTCGGGGCTTTAGAGGCTTGAATCCGTAGAGCTTCACTAATTTGTGGTTTGTTGATGTTTCTGGAGGCTTTTGAGCTTGATTCCAACAAACTTTAGGATCTAAGCAGATCGTTTGGATGATTCTGCTTCAAATGTTCTTCGTATTTGAGGGTTGAAGTTCTTGAAGTTGCTGGAGGCTTCAGGGCTTGATTCCACAGAGCTTCTAGACTTCTGAACTCAAGATCTCTTCTCTGATGCTTCTTGTGTTTCAGATGGCTTGGTGCCCTTTCTCCCAGATCTCCTTGAAATGCTTTTATTTATAGAAGTTTGGAGGTGGGTGAGCGACACATGGCGGAGTCTGATTGGTGACATATGTCACAGCTTGATTGGTCTGCTTATGTCATCGCTTACATGTGCGAGGCTGATTATGTCATCGCTTACACATGTGAGGCTAATTATGTCATCGCTTATAATTGCGAGACTGCTTATATCATCGCTTACATATGCTGATGCGTGATTGGTTTTTGCATAACACTTGGCAAATTTCTGTTGGTTTCTGAGTAGTGATAGCAAAACCTAGCAGCAATACGTGGAGCTTTGTAATTAGTTGTATTTTGTGGACTTGGTAGTGTGACGTGTCAGCTTGTGATAGGTCGGGAATTTTCTCTCTCTACAAATGCCTCCTCGAGACTTGTTCACGCACACAGTTTTAGAGTTTGGTGTGGGAATGAGTTTCGAAAACAGATTTTTACACTCGGTTCTTGAAATAAAGTAGTTGAAGGTGGTGGAGCTTTCAGCAGGATGAGATAATTTTCAAAGAGCAGTCCCACCCATATGAAAGGCTTTGATGAGACCGAAAAGGGGTCTGCCAGTATTTGAATGTACTTGCGTGACCAAGCCTTCTCAGCAGAGATTAAGTCGAAGTAATTTCAAAAGGGTGTTCCATGGTATTTGAAATGGGTTGGTGAGGGTGAAAGTTATTTGCAAGAAGTTGGATGTACTTGCAAGATTAAATCATTTCAGCAGAGGTTAAGCTGAGGTAATTTCAAAAGAATATTTTGGATCATTGACAGCGATCACAGGGTGTAGAAGATGGGGAAGATGCGAGGATGGTGACTGGGTACAGCATGTAGAGTCATGGGGCCAGCCTCGCGTTTTTAAGAACTTCTGTTGAAGTTATATCGGAAGAATATGCTTTGAATTACGGCGAGGACATGTGGGAAAGTGGTTGAATGTGCGTGTGTTATCGCATCACTCAGGTTAAGTTGAGGTAATTTTAGAAGCTTATGGATTCTGGGGATGCTGATGTTGGTGGTGAAGAAGACGGGGGATGAAGCAAAGTGAATGGGTGAAACATACGCCACCATGGTACTGGCCCTGTATGTTGGGGACCCTTCAGTGTAGATGTTTCTAGGAAGTATAACTTTGGATATGGGACTGACTGCATGCTGAATGAGGTCCGGCGGCAAGTCATAGAATGTGCGTGTGTGATGGGACCATGCCGACGGACATTAAGTTGAAGTAATTTCAGAAGAGTACCTTCTGAAATACTTCAAGCTGAATTTAAGTTGGAGTAATTCCAGAAAGTGTGTTTTGAGGTACCAGCAACGATGACATTTGAGTCCCATAGTGGTGGGGACATGGAATAAGGCTCTGATGACCATTTACCGACACCAAAGGCTGAATTCTGATGAGCTGGTACTTTGGAGGTTGTTTCAAGTGTTGGATGGAAGACAATTTGTAGGATACCCCAACACTTTTTCTTCACTTACTGCTACTTGTTGGAAAAGTACAGAAAAATGAAAGATGGAGCTAACTTGTGATTCTGGTCTTAGAAACCAGCCAAGTTGCTGTTTGTTCCGAACTACTGCTTCTGTTGGAAGGCCAAGCAATTGGAGAGAGACTACAAGAGCCCTGAGGTTAGGAACAGGTGTCTCTGCTGGATTTGAATTTCCTGGCCAACCAAATCCGAGGAAGCATGGAACGACAACCCCAACCTTGTTATGAGTAATTTTATGGACAACTGTGGTCGTTAAGTGGAGAAGCAAAATTTGTTTGGATCTCAAAACTACAATGTTGCTGTGAAGAGGGTTTCTACTAAACCATGAGAGGGTTGATTTCAAACGGATTATGAAGCAATATTGGTTGCTAAGTGTTGATAATGATATGGCCATAGTGAGAAATGGCTGTTAGAAGGAGGACTTGAAAATTTGAAAGAAGCAAATCTTCATTTCATGACTCAGTGTGTTTTTCTTGATGAGTTCTTGATGAATCCAGCCCTTCTATTTATAGTGGAGAGACGAAGAATGGTAGATGGGTAGTTGAGAATGGCGGTTGAGAATTTTTGGTGAGAATGATAGGTTCCCGACTGGTAGGCACCGAACGGTAGGTGGGAATGTTTGGCACCGAAAGGGGAATGGTAGGTTGAAGACTGGTAGGCACCGAACAGGAATGATAGGTTGAACTGGTGGCTCAATGTAATTTCAAGTTTAAGACACACTTGTAAGAGTTCATTTGTACTTTGAAAGGGAAGCCTTGATGAAGTCTGGAGAATAACCCTAAGGAATCCATACCAAATGGACGAATCTCAAATTTTGATCTTGGGAGCTTAAGTTTTGGACACTGCTAGTACTTCAGAGAAGTGGGTTAGATTGGTGACTTCCAAGTTGCGAAAAACTAAGCAAGACAAGTCTGGCTTGAAAATCTTAACTTTAGTTCGACTTCAACACAAAAGACAACTATCTTGGAATTGAGTCATTTGTGTAATTTCCAAGTCTCAAATAACGAAATGGACTCCAAAATTGGAATGTATGTGAAAAATTGAGCAAGATAGGTCATTCTTAAAAATTTTGACTTTTGGTCAAGATTTGTGCAAAAAGTCAACTTTTCTGGAAATTGGACGTTAGCGCAATTTCCGAGTTTCGCATGAAGAAATGGATCCTAAAATCGGAATGTATTCGAAAAACTGAGTGGGACAGGCCCCATTTGAAAATTTTGACTTTTTGGTCAAAGTCAAAGTTCAGCTTGGTCAAACCTTTTTCTCTTTTTTTTTTTTTTTTTTTTTTTTTTTTGCAGGCGGTTCGGACCGGGTCGGATTTCTTTGTCCATTTAAGATCCCCGTGGGGTCAGTTTTGTGAAATGATCTTTGGATTTTCACAAATTTGGAAGAGAAGGCTGTGGGTGACAATTTGTCTATGATGACTTTTCTGTTCTTTTTGCGGGCGACTCTGACAAAGCGGCGCCTGTGCTTAGACTTGAGGGTCAGAAGGTAGGTGGTGAGCTACCGTTTTCTGTATGTCATCTTTCATTTCAACATTTGGTGCAGTCTTCTTTGATTTTGAGTGCTGAGTGCTATGAGCTTCAGTCGTTTTCACATTTCTGAAATGTTAAAGTAGTTTTTTCCATTGGCCGGTTGGTGGAACCATTTAATGGTTTGCTGACTTTCTTCATTTTTCTTGCCTGTTATCTCAGAAGTTTTCTATATAAAGGCATGTTATTGCCTTCCTTCATCACTGAGGCACCTTCGGCTTTCTTCTCCTGCTTTCAAGATCTTTTTTTTTTTTTTTTTTACGTGCTATGAGATCTTTTCCTGACATTTTTTTTTTTTGTTGCTTGTTTTTGTTTCGCAGCACAGTTTCCTTGATCTTTGGGTTTTGACATCAAAGTTTACGCTGACGTTCTCATAGAAGTGTTTGCCTTCATTTGGTGGCTTTGCATTTCATTGATAGTAACGTTCTTGCAGTGACGTATGCCTTCATGTTGTTACAGTCTTTTCTTGCAACAACAATCTTTTAGTGATATTCATCTTTGCAACGATGTTTCCATAAGGATATTCAGCTAGGCAACAATGCTATCGCCAGTACTTGTCTTTGAAGTTGTATTGGCTCTGGTGTTGGCAATGAAGCAATACTAGTGCTGGTAGTTAATGGAACTATGCTAGCACTTGTTTTTGCATGAACGTGTTCCACACTTGTCTTTGCAACGTAGCCACACCAATTGTTCTTATCATGAAGCCGCACAAAGTTTGCATTTGCATTGAGGCTGCATCCATATCTTTCTTTGCGTCGAAGTCGTGTCACCACTTATCTTTGTCATGAAGCAGCGCCAACTCTTGCATTTGCATTGAAGCATCACCATTACTTTGTCTACTGAAGCAAATTTGCATTTGTCTTTTTAATGAAGCCTTTTCAACATGAAGCCACGTCAACACTTCACTTGCACAACAACCGTGCCAACATTCATTTTTTTCCATAAAGCCATATTGACACTTGCACTTGCACTAAAGTTGCACCAACATTGGCCTTTATAATGAAGCTGCATTGGCACCAATTTTTAGAAGCAACATAGCTCAGACATGAAGATGCAAGGAGCTTTCATTAAGACTTTGAAGATGCAAGGAGATGTCAACAAAACCTTGAAGTTTTAAGAAGCTCCCATCAAGACTTTGAGTATGCAAAGAGATGCCAACAAAACCTTGAAGATGTGAGAAGAATGCCGCCAAGACTTTGATATTGCATGAACATGCCCTTAGAGGAGAGATGACACAACACCTCATTAAGACTTTGAAGATGCAAGGAGATGCCAACAAAACCTTGAAGTTTCAAGAAGTCCCTATCAAGACTTTGAAGATGCAAGGAAATGCCAACAAAACCTTGAAGATGCGGGAAAAAATGACGCCAATACTTTGAAGACGCCAGAGTATGTTGCCACGACTTTGAAGTTGTCAGAACATACCACCAAGAATTCGACACTGCACAAACATGCCCATAGAGGAGAGATGATGCAACATCGACTTCGGATATATAATCTATCATCATTATGGAGGAAGTTGACGTCGTCCAGATTTCAGAGACATGATGTAAAACGACACCACTCAGAAGGGAGATGATGTGGTTCAAATTTCAGAGCTATGAAGTGGCATAACCTAGAAGAGAGACGATGACGCTTAGACTTGCAAGGTACAAGAAGATGCCCCCAGGAGATAAGTGATGCAAAGAATACTTCAGAAACGTGGGAGAATGTCCATAAAAGATGGGCAATGTCATGCAGACTTCATTTCTTGCAAAAGAGGTTAAAGATTTTATTTTACTCCACCACCAAGAATCATCTTATGTTTATCATCATTTCAAGAAAAGCTAAGCAACGTCAACTCCTTACAGTCTTCATCTTCGACTACAACGATCTTCGATCATCCTATCGAGCAGTTGACTATCTTTAAGCAATGCCTTACCAACCAAAGGGACCTTAAAGTATATTGATGACCATTGGAAAACTCTTCAAGCTAGACGGGCAATTCTTCTTCTTTTCATGTGACTGAACTTAGTAAATAATACCAAGTTGCCTACGTACCCCGAAAAAGGATCAAGTCATTACGTAGTTTGAAAGATTTTTTTTTTTTTTTTTATGATTTTTTTTTTATAGTTTCTTTTTGGATGATTTTTTTTTTTTTGGATGTTTTTTTTTTGTTTTTTTGTTTTTTGTTTTTTTGCAAAAAGGAGGGCTCAGTGTGTAATGGTGGGTATTACCACTAATCGAACCCGAGACCTCGGCCTCAAGGGCGACATGGGCATCCAACCACTACGCCACACTAGCAATTGGTGACATAGAGTGTGATTAATTTCTCCTTATTGGTACGCTTTCAAAGGTAATGGGAAGACATCATGTACCCTTGCAGCGCTGTAGTGGGCAGTTTAAGCTATTACCAAAAAGCAATCCTTGACTTTTAAGAATAGAAGTGTTTAAGGAACTTCCCATTGATGGGGCCGATCCTCATGCCATCATTGTCAATCAATTTGTAAGCTTCGTTGGTGTTTGCCCCCTGCTTGAGAGTTGGAAGTACATCACAAGCAACAGTCACATGGTTTGACTCAACAACTTCATTGAAGTCTAAATCGATCTTGTTTTCTTTGGCAAGCTTCATGATTTGTTCTTTGAAGACAAAGCATTTTTGGATTGGGTGGCCAATGATGCAATGATATTTGCAGTAGTTAGGATCATCAACTTTCTCCATGTCTTCTAGTCGCTTGCATTCTGGCAATTCAATCAGTTTCAATTGCAGTAGTTGTTCTAAGATGTTTGGCACATCTTCATCAGGGAACGGATATACTTTTTGCTCACGTTCCTTAAAAGTCAGACGACGCACCTCGTTCTTTTGCCATCCTTCAAGCTGTTTTTCATTTGCATTTGCTCCTCTTCTTGGAATCTTGACTTCGGTAGTGTTAACAACCATTGGGTCTTTGAGGCTGACCTTTGCATTCCTATCATTCTTCCTTACTTCCTTTTTGCTTTCCTCAGGTATGGGAGGTTTTGTATTTCTGCGGCTAGCAATGCTCAGCTCCATGTCATGCGCACGAGTTGCTAGCTCTTCAAATGTTCGGGGCTTTATCCCTTGGAGGATGTAAAGAAGTCCCAATGCATGCCTTGGATGCACATCTCTACAGCAGAAATTTCAGAAAGTCTATCCTTGCAATCCAAACTCAAAGAACGCCATCGATTGATATAATCGACCACCGGCTCATTTTCCCATTGCTTGGTATTAGTAAGTTCCATCATGCTCACCGTGCGAGGCGTGCTATAGAATCGGTCAAGAAACTCTCTTTCGAGTTGTTGCCAACTATCGATTGACTCGGGTTCTAAGTCTGTATACTAATCAAATGCATTTCCCTTGAGTGAACGGACAAATTACTTTACAAGGAGGCCTCCTTGAGTCCCTGCGTTCTCACAAGTTTCGACAAAGTGAGCAATGTGTTGCTTAGGATTTTCATTGCCATCAAACTGCAAGAACTTAGGGGGTTGATACCCATTTGGCATCCTCATGTTGTTGATGCGCTAAGGTTTTGAATATGTGAGAGAACTTGTAGAAGAACCTCTAGATTGTGCTTGGATGGTATTTGTTATCATGTCTTGTAAATGTTGGACTGACAACGAAGCAACCGAAGTAGATTGTTCTTATCGGGGAGTGTTTTCAATTTCTCTCCCTTCGTCATCCTTCGCAGATGTGAATTTATGACCATGGCTTGATTCACCAAGATCTTGTACTTCGAGTTAGTTCATTAAAGTTGCAATTTGGAGGTCTTATCTTCAAATGTTTTTGTGAGAAGGACAACCCTTTGCTCCATTTCAGCCATCTTTTCTTCCATGGTAGAGGTGTTAGTCATCATGACTGACACAACTTCCCAGGATGATGGAGAACAAAGTGATTTGAAGTAAGCACATGAAATCTCATCTTTTGGGTTCCCTTTGATGGGAGAGAAATCGTGCGACCAACTTTTGGTGAAGGAAGAAGGGGATTTGCCCCCATACTTGAGGTGTTTCGAGGTGGAGACGTCCTTGTTGATGACCTTGTTTCTTGTAAAAGGGTCTTGTCGGACCGTGTGCCTTACCAATCCATCCAACCGCCAATTGGTGAAGGATGAGGGGGCACAAATCTTTTATAGCATTCGATCGCAGACCAAACCCATTGGTATTGGAGCGAATTGTGAAATCCCTCACAATCCCTCCCTCACAATGCGGCTCCAACGACTCAAACCTATGACCTTGGCTCTGATACCACTTGTCGGACCGTGTGCCTTACCAATCCATCCAACCACCAATTGGTGAAGGATGAGGGGGCACAAATCTTTTATAGCATTCGATCGCAGACCAAGCCCATTGGTATTGGAGCGAATTGTGAAATCCCTCACAGGTCTAAGGAGATGATAGTCTGGACCTTGTCTTCCTTGGTTGATCGAGATTAAAGTTGATTATTTGCTTTGGGTTGGCTACAATTGATTACACCAATGTAGTTGTTGGTGGTAGCCATACCAAGTTTAGTTGAAGTAGCTATTGTTGAAGCTTGAATGTCCTTGCTAGTGGCCATTGAAGTTGGTAGCAAGATGATGAAGATTTCTTTCTTTGAAGGAGAATGAGATAAGAGGCAGAGAGGTCCCACCGGGCATGCCAGAATATGTGGACGACTAAATTTCTCTGTTCGAAATAAGTCAAACAAGTAAAATAGTTTCACGAATGCGAATTTGTATTGATGAATGTGTGGTACAATTCTCTGTGATTACAAAAGTGTAATCCTCTAATTCGATCTCCTTAAAAGATTTGTTGATTGGAATTGTGGTAATGTGATTTTGATTTGAACACAAGATATCCTTCAATTTGGCTGAAGAATGGATCGAAGATCTTTGAAACAGAATTACAATGAATTTCTGGCTATGAGCTTGTTAGAAATCCTTTGTTTTTCACGTTCTTTGTGTTCTTCGTGTGTTCTTCGTCTTCGAAGGTTTGTGGTGGAAGTTCTTCGGGGCTTTAGAGGCTTGAATCCGTTGAACTTCACTGATTTGTGGTTTGTTGAGGTTTCTGGAGGCTTTTGAGCTTGATTCCAGTGAACTTTGAAATCTAGGAATATGATTTGAATAATTCCTCTTCGAATGTTCTTTGTATTTGAAGGTTTGTGGTGGAAGTTCTTCGGGGCTTTAGAGGCTTGAATCCGTAGAGCTTCACTGATTTGTGATTTGTTAATATTTCTGGAGGCTTTTGAGCTTGATTCCAGCAAACTTTAGGATCTAAGCAGATCGTTTGGATGATTTTGCTTCGAATGTTCTTCGTATTTGAGGGTTGAAGTTCTTGAAGTTGCTGGAGGCTTCAGGGCTTGATTCCAGCAGAGCTTCTGGAATTCTGAACTCAAGATCTCTTCTCTGATGCTGCTTGTGCTTCAGATGGCTTGGTGCCCTTTCTCCCAGATCTCCTTGAAATGCCTTAGGAAGGCTTCTATTTATAGGAGTTTGGAGGTGGGTGAGTGACACGTGGCAGAGTCTGATTGGTGACACATGTCACAGCTTGATTGGTCCGCTTATGTCATCGCTTACATGTGCGAGGCTGATTATGTCATCGCTTACACGTGCGAGGCTGTTTATATCATCGCTTACACGTGCGAGGCTGCTTATATCATCGCTTACATGTGCTGATGCGTGATTGGTTTTTACATGACACTTGGCAAATTTCTGTTGGTTTCTAAGTAGTGATAACAAAACCTAGCAGCAATATGTGGAGCTTTGTAATTAGTTGTATTTTGTGGACTTGGTAGTGTGACGTGTCAGCTTGTGATAGGTCGGAAATTTTCCCTCTCTACAACCTCATCCATCACCAGACCATGCAGTGGAACCTTCCGTTGCTACAAGCTACCATCATGCAATCCACGCAAGAGGATATATTACGCATTCCACTCAGTAATACACATGCTTGGGATAGGCTCTACTGGAAAGAGAATAAAGCCCAGCAATTCACGGTCAGAATAGCCTATCAGGTGGCTCTCCGATTGCAAGGTGAGGCCAGGGCTGAGCACTCGTCGGTAAGGGATGAGAAGAGGTTTTGGTGTAGGATCTGGAAGTTGAAGATTCCACTGAAGATTCATAACTTTGTCTGGAGAGCATGCATCGATATACTCCCTACACGTGCAAATCTCTATCGCAGGAAAGTACCACTAGATCCGCTGTGCTTGATATGTGGGCAGACCGACGAAACTGTTGGACATGCGCTCTGGGAGTGTCCTCTGGCCAGAAATGTATGGGCAGTGGCTCAAGGGAGATTGCAGAAGTGTGGGGCGGCAGTGCAAAATTTTTTCCTTTTGGTCCGACAACTGGAGGAGAAGCTCACTGATAAGGAAATGGAAACCTGGGCGATGGTTGCCTGGGCCATTTGGAACGCAAGAAACAGGTTTTGTTTTGAAGATATACAGTCCCAACCAATGGACATCCTACACGGAGCTACAACATTTTTGCATGACTACCAGCGACTGAATGGGCACGTGGTAGGTCCTAGATAAGCACCTACATGTTTTTTTGTCTTTCTTGTATGATACCTGTAAGCCTAATATACTTTTGTGGGGAGTTTATAACCCCAGTTTTGTCTTTTCAATAAAAAATTCTATCTTTGCAGTAAAAAAAAAAAAAAAAAAAAAATCTCAAATAAGGAATTTTTAAATCAATGGATTTCAAATCAATGAGAACTCGTTTGGTTTAGGGGTGTCTCAGTTTTCATATCTCAGTACTCAGTTTTCATAACTCAAACTCAAAACCCATAACTCATAACCTAAACTCCATTATCACTAAAAAAATCCAACACTTTTGTTTGGTCACAAAACTCAGTCATGTATCTCAGTTTTTAACTTCACTTTTTGCCAAAATGATGGACCCACCCACTGACACTACACAAGAATATGGTTGCTACCCGTGTCCCTTTTCTTTTCTGCTCTTCCAACCCAGCTACACAGAAACCCAGCTCCACCACCACCAACAACAAACCCTTCATCCACCACCATCAACCAAGCTCCACCACCACCAACGGCAAATCCAGAAATCCACAACCACAACCACCACCACCAACAGCCCTCAACACAACCACAACCTCCACCAAAAAATCCGAATGAATCAAAAATCCAAACCCACCAACAGCCCTCAACCAAATGTGTTTGATTGAAGAAGAAAAAAAAGAAGAAGCAGCTAAGAGAAGAAACCAGAGTGAAGAAGAAAGAAAAGAAAAAAGAAAGCATCAGGTCTCATCACTAGTGAAGCTTCCGATCCCCTATCACCTATCGAATCCTTGATGAAGCATCAGGTCTCATCAGCCCATCTCTATCTCCATCTCTCCATCTCTATCTCTCTATCTTCTCCCTCCCTTCAACCCACAGCCACTCACTGGCGCCATCAACCACTACCAATCCACCACCACTAACTTATAATTGATGTCCACGGTGAAGTACAAGCTGATGTCCACGACAAAGGGTTTGGTCTGAGCTTGGATCGGAGACCCAAATCACAACTTGTGGTTGATTGGAGACCCAAATCACGAGCTTGGATCAGAATCCTTAGATCGGAGATGAACCGATCTGGGCTGAGCTTGATGGTGACGACTTGTGGTTGCTCGTGATGGTGATGACTGGCGTGGTGGTGGCGGTGGCTTGTGGAGGAGCAATGAAGGGTCAGTGAGAAGAGAGAGCTCTGGGTAAAAGAAAAAAAAATGAAGAAGGAGAAGAGACAGAGAAGAACCGGTTGGAGAGAGACGTTACTTGATGGGACAAGTCATACGGGTGGGTCCCCTTTTTTGCTTAATTTTACAAAAATGCCACTGAAACTCAATTCTCAAAAACTGAAAACACCTATTTCTTGTTTTCTCTTTTCATCACTCTAACTCAAAATTGTTAAGTTTTGAGTGATAGAAACACAATGTAAAAATCAAGGCGAACAAAAAAATTTGTGTGGGTCCCACATTTTTTGATAACTCAGTTATGAGTTTTGGATCATATCACTCAAAACACTTCTAAACCAAACAGGCCCTAAATTTCTAATCTAAATCTAAATCCGAATGTTGTCCTCCAAATACAACCTAAATTCGAGATGGATATATAGGTAAGAACAGGTCACCAGGTCAGCAACACATCAGGACAAGATATTAAAAAAAACGAAGAAGCACGTCAGATCCAAATCCAGTAACAAGTCTCCGATCCAGATTCAAATCAAGACAATATTTCCAAACCAATCACATGACGCCACATCGCAAAACGACATTTCCACCGTACACAATTGCCCATACTGAACCCTATGAAATGACCAAAATACCCATCCCAATCCTGCTCTTTATCTAACATTTCCCAATGCAAATCACACTCAGTTTTCACTTACAGAGCTCATGGCGTCCATGGTTTCCCTTCTCCATCGAAAGCTCCAACACCAACACAATCACAAACCTTTCTTCTTCTTCCAATCACGCTTATTCTCCGATTCTGCTTCTTCTTCTTCACAGAGCATAGAGAAAATTCTCGTGGCGAACAGAGGCGAAATCGCTTGCCGAATCATGAGGACCGCGAAGAGGCTAGGGATTCGGACCGTCGCGGTGTACAGCGACGCAGACCGTGACGCGCTTCATGTCAAATCGGCCGACGAGGCCGTCCTTATCGGTCCTCCACCGGCTCGGTTGAGTTACCTCAACGCGTCGTCGATTGTCGACGCTGCGTTTCGCACTGGTGCGCAGGTGAGCTAGAGAAAGGAATTCGTTTCTCTGTTTGGTTGGTGAGAAAGTGCGGGAAAATTTGAGAACTTGAATTTGTCTTGTTTTGAGCTGATTATGCATATGTTGTTGATTGTTGAAGTTAATTACAAGTCCATTGAGTTTCAGTGAAATTTGTGCTATTTATCATTTTTCTAATTAATGTCTATAGTAGTAGTATTTGAATAATGATATAGTTATTAGCTAACGTCTAGATTCTAGAACATTACTATTTGAATTGTACTGATCTAAAACTTGTTCAAAATAAGATTGTTTTGTGTAAATATGTATTAAGATATTCGAAAATCAAAATATGCTTTGTCAATTGGGATATATATGCTTGGCGGTTTGCCATTTGCATTAGTTTTGTGCACAAATTGATGGCATAATCATTGTTTGCAACTCCACATGTACCCTAACCTCTGCAATATTTTGTTGACATCGTAATAAATATTCATGCATGTAATCCCATTACATAGGATTTATGTGGGTCCCACATAAGATTTTATGGGTCCCACGTAATGGACATTTAAGTTCTTTGTTGGGAATGTGATGAAGTGCTTCTGTGTTGACTGATTAATACTATCAAACTGTAATAGCATATATAGTGATGATGATTGATGTAAAAGTCAGCATTTTTTACTATAGTAGATGGCTTTTGCTTGGTATTTTAGCCCTAAAAACACCTACATATGGTGGATATGTAGGTGTTTTGTTATTACATTTTCTTTGTTTGATACTTTGATTGCCTCACTAATGTTCAATACTTGTTGTGCATGGCTTTGTATCGCTAGTAGATGATTAATTGCTTTTAATATTTTGGACATTGCAAGGACATGCTTTCAGAGTGGATATCTTATTTTGATAATTAGGCTATCCACCCTGGCTATGGTTTCTTATCGGAGAGTGCTGATTTTGCTCAAATTTGTGAGCATAAAGGTCTTAAATTTATCGGCCCTCCAGCATCTGCAATCCGCGACATGGGCGATAAAAGGTACAACTTGCTGGTTTCTGACCAAATTTCTTCTTAACGTTCATAACCAGACACCCGTTTCTGTTATGATCTCAAATATTCCCATTTGTAACTACTGTTAATTCTTTTACAAGCATGTGTGTTTGTGAATATGTGCACACACATGCATTTGGGAACTTACCCCTCTCTGTGCAATAAAATTTTCTATTTATAAAGGACAGATTCTCAACTTAGTGACGCTTAATCTACTTAACAGTGCATCAAAGAGAATAATGGGTGCAGCCAGGGTACCACTTGTGCCTGGATATCATGGCAATGAACAAGATATAGATCTGATGAAGTTAGAAGCAGACAAGATTGGGTACCCAATCATAATAAAACCAACTCATGGAGGAGGAGGAAAGGTGTGTGACTATTATTATTTTGACATATTTCCTACAATTGTAAATGGTGCTAGTGTTATGGGTATGGTGATGCAAAATACACATATGAAAACCTACACATGTAAAATGTCTTACCTAATATGTGAGTCATGATGTCCATGCATTTTTATTATCATTGTCCTGTTACATTAGTGGGGACCTTTTCATGTAATGTTTCATCAGAATGATCAATCTGCCATGTGTCTGAGTTGAAAACTCTAGGGAAGAGATGTATTGATTTAGGTTAGATTTGAAAAGCCAGATAGGTTGTTCTAAACTCTTGCCTAAGGAGTCTATTTCTTGCCAGTTGCACTTCAGCCTGGTTTCAAGAGTCACAAATTTAATGGCAACATCCATAAAAAGTAAATATTTGATGTAACTGTTCAGAAATTTAAACATAGCTACATATTTTATGATAGTGATCTTGTCCAGTACATGCTTTTGCCACGTCCACCTGTTTAATATGTTCAATAGTAAAAATTGTTGGTATAGCCTCTACAACAGGGCAGGAGAAAAGGGCTTTAATTAGGATTTTCCTTGTCATGACTGAAATTCTGTTTTCTTTTCACATGAAGTTCTTAGATTGTTCATTTTATAGGGTATGAGGATTGTAAACAGTCCAAATGAATTTGTTGAATCTTTCTTGGGAGCACAACGTGAGGCTGCTGCTTCTTTTGGCATAAACACAATATTGCTGGAGAAATATATCACACAGCCAAGGCACATAGAAGTTCAGGTATTGTCATTCTTTGTATGATGTGAGTATTTCTTTTTCAAAATAGTAGTTGATTATAACTGTAATGTAATGTAACCATTTCTTTTCTAATTTTCTTATGGTGCTCTATAGTGGATATTAATTCTGAATAAAATTAACTCTGGCTCCATAAGTTAGTGGAAAATAAATTTTATAAATTTTTGGTAGACAAGTAAACTGCACTCAATCTGATACTCATCATATGCTCTGATTGTCAATCAAAATTACATATTGATTGTAGATACTCCTCTGTTTATTGTAGATATTTGGGGACAAACACGGGAATGTTCTTCATTTATATGAAAGGGATTGCAGTGTGCAGAGAAGACACCAGAAGATAATTGAAGAAGCTCCAGCTGTAATGATAGCTTTCTGGATTTTTTTGTACTGGTTTGTGATTGTAGTTATTCTAGATTTGTAATGGAACACTCATTAATGCAGCCAAATGTTTCCATTGATTTCCGCTCCCACTTGGGTCAAGCTGCTGTTTCTGCAGCCAAGGTGAGGTTTCCTAATCTGTTGAACTATATAATATTTATGCTCATGATCTGATGTTTGTAGTTTGTTTGAAAATTGCATTACTTGGTTATGAACACGTGAATGCATGTGAGTAGATAGGTACATATATGCTCTGGGGAACTGCAAGGATTAGTTAATGTAATAATGTCCCCTCTGACTCTTTGAATATTTTACATTGAGCTACCACTTTTGATTAAATATATTAATACTATTGTGATAGTGGAAAAGAAAAAAACTGAAGAACTTCCTATCTTGGATTCCATTTGATAGGTTTATCATACAAAAGACTTTTAATTAGCTGAGACTTTACATACATTGTGCAGAAAACATTACTCAAACAAAACAGCTTGATAAGGTGAGGGTAATAAGATAGATTGGATACTTGGGAGTTTATAAGTAGCTAAAAGTTTTTGGACAGGATGGCATTTTGTGGTTTGAGGTGCCAAATTCTGCCCAAGCAAGCATTCTAATTCGTTTGCCTTGCTTTAAAACTTGATCTGTAGAACATTTTTCTAATCTGTGCCCCTTTCTCTCTTCTTTTTCTATTTGTCTTATGGTAGCATGTCTGTTATGGTGTCTAAACATGCTTGTAGTGGCCTTATTTAAACTTTGGATTATATCCCACATGTTGAAGTTGTATCTTCAATGCATAGCACCTTGTCCTTTTACAGACTTGTCTCTTGAGTACTTCCTTTTTGCCCTTTTGTTGTGGGTGTTGTGTGTGTGTGTGTGTGTGTTTTATTTTCCTTTTTTAATTACCACTACGATGAAGTCTCTATCTGATACATAAAGGCAGTTGGATATCACAATGCTGGCACTGTGGAGTTTATAGTTGACACAATCTCAGGCCAATTTTATTTTATGGAGATGAACACCCGTCTTCAGGTACTGTTGTCAATCTATCTCTCTCTATTAAAATCCACAAGATGTACAGAATCCTAATGAGGAGCATATATGTGCAGGTTGAGCATCCTGTGACTGAGATGATTGTTGGCCAAGATCTTGTAGAGTGGCAAATCCGTGTTGCAAATGGAGAAGCTCTTCCCATGAGTCAGTCACAGGTGCTGTTATCAGGTAAATATAATCTCTTGATGAAGGTTATGTGTAGAGTTGATCTTGCTTGCTTTCCTTTTCTATTTTTTCTTTATGCTTGTTTACCTATTTATAATATATGACCCTAGACTACTTTTAAATAATGGCTTGACTGGCATTAACCATGAGAAGGGGAAGGCCACCCCACATTCCTACTATCGCTATTATATCCCATAAAAATGAAGAAAAGGTCAACTGCTGGATGGGAACTGTTTTAGAATAAATCCTTTTATCCTTTGCTTTATTTGGTTGCTTAGAAGATGGAATAAATAACTGAAATATCTTTAATTCTCTCTGCTCCTCGATTGCCTTTACAACCTAAACATTAAAATAGGACTTCTAGATTTGAAAATATAAACTTTTTCTGCTAATAAACTGAACTGATGATAGCAGACTGCAGTTTTTAGTTATATAAAGTTGATAGTTATGAATCAGGTTGTATAATTAAGTTGCTGTCAATTGTTAGTTACCAAAAGGGGGGAAAAAAGAAAAAGAAAAAGAAAAAAGGAGTCCATCTTATGTTATTACAGTTATGTCTTGAAGGGCCATTCTGATGAAATACTTGAATTATTTCTGGGATTTCATTATTTTACTAGTTCTTATTATGCGTCTTTAACGTAGATTTATTTCATAAACTAAGACTTCATAATTAATTAAAATTAAACAATTTACAAAAAAGAAGAAGCTCATAATGGGTTTGAATTCCATATTTAAGTTTACACATTATGCACACAGCATGTTCAGTATAGAGATCCTGGATTTTTATAATTTCGTTCTTACCTATCAAAAATAAATTAAAAAAATAATAATAATTTCCCATTATCATGACAGGTCATGCTTTTGAAGCCCGAATATATGCTGAAAATGTAGTGAAAGGTTTTCTTCCTGCAACTGGAGTTCTTCATCATTATCGTCCTGTTCCAGTGTCATCAACAGGTCATTTGCATCACATATATATGCTACTTATATAGTGTAAAAGATGTTTCAGCCCACACTTTTGCTGTTGGAAATAGCCAGTCTTTGTCCTTCCCTGCCTACAACATTGCAATTGCCTTATATAACTTATTAAGATTTCCTACTTCTTTTTTGTTTTGCTTATGTGGAATCTGTCTTTGAGCAGTTCGGGTTGAGACTGGGGTTGAACAAGGAGACACTGTTAGCATGCATTATGATCCTATGATTGCTAAGCTTGTAGTATGGGGAGAAAATCGTGCTGCAGCATTAGTAAAATTAAAGGATTGCCTCTCAAAGTTTCAGGTATACTCAATTTCAGAATTACAGCGTAGCAATCTTAATGAGTCTATTATAGTCATTGTTACAGCTGTTGCACATGTATGCATTTATTTCCAAGTTGTACACATTTTATATAATTTTATCAGGTATCTCTAGGCAATGGATCCTCAATGGGGATGACTCCAAGTATGATGCCTATTGTCTGGATAAACAGGAATTTTGTCTGATAAAATTGTAAAAAGGTTTGTTCAGATGGTCAGGATGGTTCTACATATCAAATTTGGGAGGGGAGATCCCTAAAAGGGCCAAAATATATAATTCTACTTTTGTGCAATAGCTTCTATTTAATATGCATCTTGTGTTTCCTCTGTACCATTCCTGGGATCCTATAGGTTTATTGCCTCATAACTATAGGTTCTACAATTTTTTGGAAGTTTCAACTATTTTTGGACAGTGAATTTCTTCTTGAGATGTATTTTATCTTTTAGACAGACTTAATCCTGATTGAATCACTAAGGCAAATCTTTTGCTTAGGTTGCAGGTTTACCAACCAATATCAATTTCCTCCAAAAACTTGTGAAACATTGGGCATTTGAGGATGGCGATGTAGAAACTCATTTCATTGAACACTTTAAAGATGATCTCTTTGTTTCTCCTACGAATGCAGTATCAGCAAAAGAAGCACATGAAGCTGCTAGATTTAATGCAACCCTAGTAGCTGCGTGTGTTTTCTCAATGGAACATTCTCTATTGAAAGAAAATTCCCCTGGTAATTGAAGGTCTCATTCTTTTCTTGGGATATGGTAGTTGCTCTTAAAAGATATTTACATCTGCCAATGTGTTCAGCAGGCAACAACTCACTCTCCATATGGTATTCGTCCCCACCTTTCAGAGTTCATCATTGTGCTAGGCATACAATGGAAATTGAATGGGAGAATGAATATGATAGCGCTGGTTCAAATGTCCTTACACTCTCTATTACTTATAAGCCAAATGGAAACTATCTGATTGAGGTATTCATCCATTTGTAATGTGTTTAAGATAATGGTTTTTGTTGGCCAGTAATTTTGAAGTGATTTATGTTTAAGAGAGCATTATCCCCCCCCCCCCCCCCCCCCCCACCGACAAATTATATCCAATACAGGGTTGTTTTGGCATGATTCAATTTGCTGTATATGTAAATACAGACAAGAGAAAATTGCTCCCCTGGTTTTGAAGTCAAAGCAACACATCTAGGTAACCATGATTTCAGAGTTGAAGCTGATGGTGTAAGCATGGATGTCAGTTTAGCTGTTTACTTCAAGGTAGGAGCCTCTCTCTGCATGCATCTTTAGGAGTGTAGATAAATTAATTTATGGACTCTCTTCTGTACAGTTTCCATTGTTCTTGATTTTTCCCTATAGAATTCCAGTATAACTAATTATTGATTGCCAATTTGAGCTGGCAGGATCAAACAAAGCACATACACATATGGCATGGGTCACATCATCATCAATTCAGACAGAAAATAGGACGTGAGTTGTCTGGTGATGATGAAGCCCAACATAAGCCCAGTTTTGATACAGCATCCCACCCCCAGGGAACTGTTGTGGCCCCCATGGCTGGTTTAGTAGTCAAAGTTCTGGTGAAGGACGGGACACAAGTGGAGGAAGGGCAACCCATATTAGTCTTGGAGGCAATGAAGATGGAGGTTTGTGTTAATGCTACTTTCATTTTGCATCTAATTATTCCTTTTTCAAAAGTTTTCTATGCTGAACTGAATTATTTTTTCTTCTTCCCTTTAAAAGCATGTTGTAAAGGCACCATGTACTGGGTGTGTCCATGGGCTTGTAGTTACAGCTGGCCAGCAAGTTTCTGATGGTAGTGTTCTCTTCAGTGTCAAGGTCAGTTATTTGCCCTTTGATACACTTAGATATGAGCTAATAGATTTGGAATTGGTACAACAGAATAAACCGAATGTATAACTGGTAGTTGCAAATGCTGAGAATAGAATGGTATCGTCTGGTGGATATTCTCTTACACTATTTGACTATTTGCTCTTTTACCTGCACTATGTGGTTTGGTTAAATGCTCTGTATCTTTTGCTTGTTTGTGGTACAAATGTAAACTAATTATTGGATGAAAATGAACAAATTTAAAAATTGTTTCTCCCTTGTGGTGATAAAGCTGAATGCAGTCTTCATGAACTTAAAGATATCAAGAGTGAGTATGTTTCATTCCAAAAAAAAAAACCTAGAACAGTCCATACATCACTATTGTGAGCAGATGTTCTTATGAAATGTGGTACTGTTGCTTAAAAATATACTGCATAAAAACCTCAGTTTTAATGTTGAAAGAATAACACTTTCTTAAATAAGACAAATTCGGTGTTAATGTGTCAAATATACTGCAATTGCATGCATATATAAGTTCTAGAGATTATCAGGATTTTTACCTCAGTGGCTCATTGCTCAAAAAATAATTTGTCAATTTTTTAGTTATGGACAAAATAATTCACCATTGTATTTAGGTTGTAGCTAGTATTTAACATTACCAGAGAGGTGGATGCATGAAAGGAATTGATAACTTGTTAGCCAGTTTGTTGTTATGTTCAATTGGAAAATGATTACGATTTAAGCTCTTATATTTGTTCTTTGAAATGTCATAGAGTCATTCAGTTGGTGATCTTTAAATTTGTAGATTAATTATGGTTAGAATATGTGCTTGGGCAGGATCAGTAGAACCATCATGATGACGAGAGATTATATGTGCTTGGCAGGATCAGTAGAACCATCATGATTTTACGTTCTCTCTCCTGACAAATATTGATCGAGCTCGTAAGAATTGTGCTCAAATGAGGAGTTAGCGGAAGCTCTAACTACATTTCTGTTGTAATAAAATTGATGTATATCCCTTGTTTACTAGATAAAATAAAATTTTACCATCATCAAGATTTAATAATAGAACTTTTGCAGGCCTTTCAGTAATGAAAAGTAAAAATTGTAGTGTTCTTGTTCTTCTAAGCTGATGAGCTGTTGTCTTTACCAGTCATAGTTTAATTAGCCTCCCATCAGAAACAATCATTATTATTACTATTATTATTTTTTTCTTAGTATGTTTTTTGTTGTTGTTGTTTGGTGGTTGTTACATGTCAAGAGCATTGTAGCTCAAATCTTGGTGTTTCCAACAAAGTCATCCAAGGTTCCAATCCACCCCAACCCCAACTATTGAAATATCAAAAAATTATTAATTCTTCTCATCAAATGCTGGACGGATCAGCAGTAGATGTGCCTAAGGAATTTCTTAAATAGACTTGTCTAAAATTAGCCAAAATGTAGAACTTATTGCAATGTGATAATAAATGTTAGTATAATGATTAAATTCATCATTTTTCTGTACACTTTAATTTTTGGAACAAGTAATAGATTAGATATTGATTGTTGCACAACTAGAAACGACTCCGTAAGTGCATTTTGGGAAAATGAAAAAAAAAAATGGTAGAAGTGGGAAAATTTTCTTTAAAGCTCTGTAAAACTCTTTTGTAATCTTAACTCTTAAGAAAAAATTGATATCTGAAATTTTTATGAAAAGTTCTACAATTTACTTTCATGCTTGTAATTTGCCAAACGTTTAAAATGTTAAAAGAGTTTGTCAATTAAAGTTCTATAACTAAAAAGTTATTCTATTAAGTGCTTGTTTGGTATTGTTTTAAAAAAACTAGGTTTTAATTTTGAACTTTTGCAAAATAAGGCTATAATTGAAAATCTTTTTAGTGTTTTGATTGTTTGATAAATTGCTTTGAATAGTGTTTTAAAACTAGATTTTTTTTTTTTTACAAAATAGAAATTCTATTATAGAATAATTTAAGTATATATGTGTGTGAACCTTACTCCAACTTTCTAGAGATTTGAATCCTTGTTCTTGCCCTCGACACCTCTCAAGCACTTATACTTGTGGAGTGACCATCGCGCCAAGAGTGCGTAGTGGTAAACTTAGATTTATAAAATATATATAAATAGTAAATTGTGTAGTTTTTTCTATGAAGTTTCAAATTTCAAATTTAACCTTAAAGCCGAAATTGTCTATTTATGCTACTAGAGCTTTAAGGCTATTAAAATCATATTTATGGTAGTTTACCAATGGATTTTCCAAGTGACTAGACTGTGACATGGCAGTAAATTACATGTTAGAAATTAAGGCTCTATATGATGACTGATGAGAAGCATAGACTTTGCAAAGTTTTTAAAATTACGTAGCTATCAATGTAAAGCAGCTTTCTTCGTATAAACCTTATTCTACGGCATCTTCTGGGTTCGCTTACCTCATTCCAACCGCGTCTAAAAAGAATTTATATTAACTTGTCAAATCAAACACCAAGGCAAGAAGGCCATGTGTTTTTTTATTCTTTGAACGATACTGAGGGACAGACAAAATAAGATGCTTGAAATGAAAGGGCAAAATGAAGTAACCTGTCACATTACAAGTAAGGATTACAAGCATTATTATTCAATACAAATTTGCGTGGAAGTCATGCTGTTTTCCTTTTCTTTATTATTTTAATCAGATAGCAAGGCCACACAGACACACACACAAAATAAATAATAAATAAATAAAAAATTTGCAACATTTTTTTCGGATGAATTGGTAAATTTTTACTGGTTTTCATTTGAGTTTATTACTGATATAACTCTTTTACTTACTATTAACATTTTTTCACCTCATGTGTGAAATTTATTGTGTTTATAGATTTTCTCTTTAATCAAACAATATAAAGCCAGTGTGCCGTGCAAGACCAAATGGTAAGAATGGAAGCTCCGTAGTCTTCAAGGTAATGCCCCCAATAGCTAAAAAGGAACATCAATGATGTTAATCACGCGTGATGAATATATATTATTATGGGTCATGATCAATTAGCATAACTTTTTTCTTAATGTTACTCTATTTAATACTTTTTAAGTAGATTAATATTTTAAAATTTTGTACAGTTAGAATATGCATTTTTTTTTTGTTTTTTAATATGCATGTCAAATTTTATGTTAATAGGGTATAATTTACTATTTGATCCATGGTCTCAATTATTTTATGCATAATTTTAAGATACAAAATACTTGAAATTTAGATATTTTGTGAATACAATAATTATATATCTCTAATTATCTTGAAATTTTACTAGTATGGAAGTTATAAGTTTGGATGAAAAAGATATAATCTAACAATGGATTTGTTAAAATATACATTTAAATTTCAATAAAAAATTAATGGGGAATTTAACAACATAAAAAAAAAAAAAAAAAAAATTGTAATTCAAAACCAGAGGATCCTCTCCCATGTATCATGCAAATCTTTAGAAGACCTTATTATTTTTTATCAATTTGCCAGGCTTTATGATAAATATTTGAATCTGTTATATCCCATGCAAGCTTGTACCATTGGATGGTCCACCAAGCCTGTATTCTCATTTTCAAGAATTATTTTCTGATTTGTGGCATGGTAGAAACATGCATTTTTTTTTAATTATTAAAAGAAAAACAAAATGAAATGTCAAATCTATAGTTTCTTTTATTAAATCAATTTCTTTTTTTGTAGATGAAACTTTGTTTGTTCTAAATTAAGCACAAAGCAAGCAATGCAAGCAAAAAAAAAAAAAAAAGGGTTGTACACTTTGCACTAATCCAAAGCTAGAGAGTAAAGATAGAAGAGAAGCGAGGGAGGGCGAAAAGAGCAATTTATGTGTTGAGGAATGTACCGTAAATCGAATAGATCAATGTTCATCGTTGGGATATGTATGGAATATATCATGGTTGGTTGTATACGAAGAATCAACTAAGCTGCCTTTGTGGTTTTTGTTATGTTATGTTTCCAATTCTGGATTCTATGGCTGGCGCCTTCAGGTTGATGAGGATGCTGTTTTTGGGTATCTTTGCTTTTCCACCTCCTAAAAGTTGTCAATACACAAATCTATAAATAATGAAAAATTTTAAAATAAATTTTGCTAGACTTGTTATTAGCTGTGGAATATAAACTAATCACCAATATAACGCATGATATTTCCCAAGTGTATGAGACATTACTGGCCAAAGAAAAAAAATTGTTATTGACATGCATGTGCTACTACTTTTATGCCCAAAACACCCTTGTGATGTGATTTATGCCACCATACGAATACACATTTGTCATATGAGCTATATAGCAAAAGAACATTCAAAGGTATGGTTTATATAAATGAAGCCTAAAAAAAAAAAAAAAAAAAAAAAAAAAGGAAGAAAAAAAAAGTAACCGAAGCGAATAAAACATTCACACTTCACAAGAAA
Organism: Quercus aquifolioides; assembly: GCA_019022515.1. NCBI lineage: Eukaryota > Viridiplantae > Streptophyta > Magnoliopsida > Fagales > Fagaceae > Quercus > Quercus aquifolioides. The sequence goes on from CM032336.1 coordinate 23,743,429, forward strand.
TGTAAGTTTCAATTAGTTTAATTATTAAAATTTATTATCGTCGACTAAAAGATCTAGAATTGATTACACATATAAATAATTAATTACTATCTTAACTTAATAATAAGAATAATCATCATAGAATAAACACCATAAATTAAAATCCTATCATATCTAATAAGTGACAAATGTAACAATGACAAAAATATTGTGATGTAAATCCGTTCTCAAAAAAATGTATAAACAAGCACTAGTCACGCACCAAAACGAAGTCAACTAATTTCACATGCTGAAATACTTGCATGATACATTCTACAAGGTGTCTTATCAAAAAAAAAAAAAAAAAATACATTCTACAAGGTGGGTCCCAACTTGAGACGTGCTTCACTTCTATTGATCAAAGCAGAGATTTTGTCATTTTGGCCTTCAACAAGTCCTAGGGAGTGGCCAAAATGGCCCTTTACCATCAATTTTTGAAATATTTGTCAAAAAAACACTGTTTCGGAAATAAACAGGAATCTACCACTTTTTCGAGTACTCGAGTTTGGTGAACTCGAGTACCCTATTTTATAGTTCCACCGTGGCTGCTGAGCTGGAAATTGGCGATTAAAAAAAATTAAGTGGTACTCGACCTTGGTAAACTCGAGTACTATGCAACACAATACTCGAGTATACCAGGATCGAGTACCGTTTATAAAAAAAATACAGAAATTTTTTTTTCTACAGTACTCGAGTTTACCAAACTTGAGTACTGTGTAATTTTTTTTTTTTTTTTTTTTTTTTTTTTGCTTGAGGATAATTGAAAAATAAACATAAAGATAAAAATAAGTAGCTTTTCTATGTTTTTATTTATTTAAATAGAAGCATTGTAAGATATAGAGATTTTAATTTCGAAATATGAATTTAATTTCTACATTGATTAAAATTGTTCATTGTTTTCTCATAAAAATTGTTCACTATTTTCTGTATAAACTATTTCTACGATTTTACATTAAATTATTTTCTGTTCAGCATTATTTAAGAAATTGTTCGCTCTCTTTTTTGCATAAATTATTTTCTGTTCACTATTTAAAAAATTGTTCACTGTTTTCTCATAAAACACCTAGTGAAATCGTGTTTTCTAAATTTAAACGCCAAATCTGAATGCTTTTTCATGTTTGAATTTCACAATAATCGAATATATTTTTCTGCATTGATAAAATCTGTTTCTACATTTATGAAATTTTCTCTCTGCAGATCATATTTCCTGTATATTCAAATCTGCTTATTGCATTCATAAAATCTGTTTTTTGCATTAATTAAAACTGTTCACTGTTTTGTCATAAAAATTGTTCACTGTTTTTTGCATTAACTATTTCTAGCATTGGCGCAGTTATTGCGCTTAAATGGTTTTTGTGTTTTTCTAAATTTGTAACCATATGAATAATGGACAAACTCCATGAAAGAAAAATGAATGATTCGTATAAATCACCTAATGGCAAATGCCTCGAAAAATTCGAATTAGTTGAATGTAGAAATTCGAGAAAAATCAATAGAAAATCAATGAACGTAGCAAATCGTGAATGTGTACATAAGATGTACAGATAGTCTAGACTTGTTGAGAAATTTGATTTCGTTGAAAGTACAAAATAATGAAAATTCAAAGGAAAAGTATGTACGTTAGATGTATAGATCGTATGAATTTGTTTAAAAATTTGAATTCATTGAATGTACAAAACTGTGAAAACTCAAGGGAAAATTGTGTACATGAGAGGTACAGATAGTACGAATATGTTGAAAAATTTGAATTCGTTGAGTGTGTAAAATCGTGAAAATTCAAATGAAAATTGAAGAGCATACCAAATTGAGTGAACTTAATGGAAAATTAATTACATTAGATGTACAGATCATCTATTTTTTTGCATTGATAAAATCTGTTTCTACATTAATAAAATTTGCTCTCTGCACACCATCTTCACTGTTTTCTCATAAAAATTGTTCACTGTTTTCTGCATAAACTATTTCTCGCATTCTACATAAAATTATTTTCTGTTCAGCATTATTTAAAAAATTGTTCACTCTCTTTTCTGCGTAAATTATTTTATGTTCTTGATTTAAAAAAATTGTTCACTGTTTTCTCGTAAAACACCTAGTGAAATCGTGTTTTCTAAATTTAAACGTCAAATTTGAATGCTTTTTCATGTTTAAATTTCACAATAATTGAAAATCCAAATCTGTATGTTTTTTCATGTTCGAATTTCACAATAATCGAATCTGTTTTTCTGCAGTGATAAAATCTATTTTGATACACACTTTGTCAAAATTATCCAACAATGATAGATTGTGATTGGTTGTTTATCACTTTCTAATAAACTCACTATTTTTTCTACTTCACCTACAGTCTACCATGTAGAAGTATAGAACAAGTGCGACAAAATGAGTAGAAATTAGAGATGATTTGAATACAATGAATCGTAATGTATTGAAAATTTCCCTTTATTACATTTTATTATTATTATTATTATTATTATTACTCCTTATTTAGTTTATCTAAAAAGTTAAACATTTTTGGGTTTATCCAAAAATCTATGCCACGAAATACATTGCGGGAAATCTAGACCAAAGAATTGCCAAAATAAAAAATTGAGCGGCATTGTTGCTGTACTTAAATAAGTTGTCATAAGCAGCATAAATTACCAACCAACCAAAAAAACAGAAACTACATCCACCTGATCAAATAAAGGTGGTAGGTTGGGTTTTCAGTTTTCACATACAACTTCGAAGCAGGTTCTTGACCAAATATTTTGTTTCTTTAAAGCCTTTCAATATCAGATTTGTTATATACTTTCCCTCTGTCTAGGGGCTGAGAGAGAATAGAATCTATATGTCTAGAAAAAAAAATGTTTGTAACAGAATCTATGTTGGTTTAATGGCTGCAATCGTGCCTGAAAAATAAAATAAAATGTAGCTCAATAATCAATTTTCTATTATGACTTTTACCTCAGAGCATGTTTTGAGTGTCCATTTATGTGTGTGATTTTGAACTTGTCTCTGTATTTTTTTTTTTTATGTTTGAAAGTAGTTGTGCCTGTTAAAAGTACTGAATGTTGATGTTATGATCCATAACACTCAAAACTGTTTGTAAGATGGATTTTGGCTCAAGTAGGACATGATATACTATTCACTAATTTCTGCATAAACTATTTCTAGTATTCCGCAAAAAATTATTTTCTGTTAAGCATTATTTAAAAAATTGTTCACTCTCTTTTCTGCGTAAATTATTCTCTGTTCACTGTTTAAAATTTTTTTTGCTGTTTTCTCATAAAACATCTAGTGAAATCATGTTTTCTAAATTTAAATGCCAAATCTAAATGCGTTTTCATTTTTGAATTTCACAATAATCGAATCTCTTTTTCTGCATTGATAAAATTTGTTTCTACATTAATAAAATTTGCTCTCTACACATCATGTTTATTGTATATTCGAATCTGCTTACTGCAATCATAAAATCTGTTTTTTGCATTAAGTAAAACTGTTCACTGTTTTCTCATAAAAATTGTTCACTGTTTTCTGCATAAACTGTTTTTAGCATTGGCGCAGTTATTGCACTTAAATGGTTTTTGTGTTTTTTTAAATATGTAACCATATGAATAATAGACAAACTCCATGAAAGAAAAATGAATGATTCGTATAAATCACCTAATGGTAAATCCCTCAAAAAATTCGAATTTGTAAAAAAGTTCGAATTAGTTGAATGTAGAAATTCGAGAAAAATCGATGGAAAATCAATGAACGTACCAAGTCGTGAAGGTGTACATAAGATGTACAGTTAGTCTAGACTTGTTGAGAAATTTGATTTTGTTAAAAGTACAAAATAATGAAAATTCAATGAAAAAGTATGTACGTTAGATGTATAGATCGTATGAATTTGTTTAAAAATTTGAATTCGTTGAATGTACAAAACTGTGAAAACTCAAGGGAAAGATTGTGTACATTAGATGTACAGATAGTACGAATTTGTTGAAAAATTCGAATTTGTTGAGTGTGTAAAATCGTGAAAATTCAAATAAAAATTGAAGAACATACCAAATTGAGTAAACTTAATGGAAAATTAATTACATTAGATGTACAGATCATCCAAATTTGAAGTCGTCAAATGTACAAAATAGTGAAAATTCAATTTAAAACTATGTACTAATGTACTAATCATCCTGATTTGATGAAAATTTCAAAATTGTCGAACGCACAAAATCGTGAAATCTTAATGGAAAATCGAAATTGTTGAACGTACCAAATCGTGAAAATTCAATGGAAAGTTGTGTACATTAGATGTACAAATATTATGGACTTGTTGAGAAATTTGATTTCGTTGAAAGTACAAAATCGTGAAAATTCAAGAGAAAATTGTGTACATTAGATGTACAGATCGTTCAAATTTGTAAAAATCAAAATTTAGATGTACAGATCATTCGAATTTGTTAATTGTATAAAATCTTGAAAGTACAATATAAAATTGTGTAAATTAGATGTACAGATAGTCTGAATTTGTTGAAAAGTTTGATTTCGTTAAATGTACAAAATCATGAAAATTAATTTGAAAACTGTGTACTAATGTATTGATCATCCGAATTTGTTGAAAAATTCTAAATCGTTGAATGAAGTAATGATGATTTCCAAAAATTTCTACCTACGAACATTAGACGCTGTTGCTAATGTCTACACGTTCTGTGCAATACAAAATGTTGTTGTTAATGTCTGACAACTGATGATTATGTACATTCAACTTTTGCAAATCTAAAGATTAACTGTTCATTAACTGTTGAGTTTACACGATCTTGTTCATTCAACGATTTCGAATTTTTCAACAAATTCGAATGATCAATACATTAGTACACAGTTTTCCATTTAATTTTCACGATTTTGTACATTTAACGAATTCAAACTTTTCAACAAATTTAGACTATCTGTACATCTAATTTACACAATTTTATTTTGTACTTTCAAGATTTTATACAATTAACAAATTTGAATGATCTGTACATCTAAATTTTGTTTTTTACAAATTTGAACGATCTGTACATCTAATGTACACAATTTTCTCTTGAATTTTCACGATTTTGTACTTTCAACGAAATCAAATTTCTCAACAAGTCCAGAATATTTGTACATCTAATGTACACAACTTTCCATTGAATTTTTACGATTTGGTACATTCAACAATTTCGATTTTCCATTAAGATTTCACGATTTTGTATGTTCGACAATTTTGAAATTTTCATCAAATCAGGATGATTAGTACATTAGTACATAGTTTTAAATCAAATTTTTACTATTTTGTACATTTGACGACTTCAAATTTGGAAACAAATTTGGATGATCTGTACATCTAATCTAATTAATTTTCCATTAAGTTTACTCAATTTGGTATGTTCTTCAATTTTCATTTGAATTTTCACAATTTTACACACTCAACGAATTCGAATTTTTCAACAAATTTGTACTATTTGTACATCTAATGTACACAATCTTTCCCTTGAGTTTTCACAGTTTTGTACATTCAACGAATTCAAATTTTTAAACAAATTCATACGATCTATACATCTAATGTACATACTTTTCCATTGAATTTTCATTATTTTGTACTTTCAACGAAATCAAATTTCTCAACAAGTCTAGACTAACTGTACATCTTATGTACACCTTCACAATTTGGTACATTCATTGATTTTCCATCGATTTTTCTCGAATTTCTACATTCAACTAATTCGAACTATTTTACAAATTCGAATTTTTCGAGGGATTTACCATTAGGTGATTTATACGAATCATTCATTTTTCTTTCATGGAGTTTGTCCATTATTCATATGGTTACATATTTAAAAAAACACAAAAATCATTTAAGTGCAATAACTGCGCCAATGCTAAAAACAGTTTATGCAGAAAACAGTGAACAATTTTTACGAGAAAACAGTGAACTGTTTTACTTAATGCAAAAAACAGATTTTATGAATGCAGTAAGCAGATTCGAATATACAATAAATATGATGTGTAGAGAGCAAATTTTATTAATGTAGAAACAAATTTTATCAATGCAGAAAAATAGATTCGATTATTGTGAAATTCAAAAATGAAAAAGCATTTATATTTGGCATTTAAATTTAGAAAACATGATTTTCACTAGGTGTTTTATGAGAAAACAGCAAACAATTTTTTAAACAGTGAGCAGAGAATACTTTACGCAGAAAAGTATATAACAAATATAGATTCTATTCTCTCTCAGCCCCTAGACAGAGGGAAAGTATATAACAAATCTGATATTGAAAGGCTTTAAAGAAACAAAATATTTGGTCAAGAACCTGCTTCGAAGTTGTATGTGAAAACTGAAAACCCAACCTACCACCTTTATTTGATCAGGTGGATGTAGTTTCTGTTTTTTTTTTTTTTTTTTTTGGTTGGTTGGTAATTTATGCTGCTTATGACAACTTATTTAAGTACAACAACAATGCCGCTCAATTTTTTATTTTGGCAGTTCTTTGGTCTTGATTTCCCGCAATGTATTTCGTGGCATAGATTTTTGGATAAACCCAAAAATGTTTAACTTTTTAGATAAACTAAATAAGGAGTAATAATAATAATAATAATAATAAAATGTAATAAAGGGATATTTTCAATACATTACGATTCATTGTATTCAAATCATCTCTAATTTCTACTCATTTTGTCGCACTTGTTCTATACTTCTACATGGTAGACTGTAGGTGAAGTAGAAAAAATAGTGAGTTTATTAGAAAGTGATAAACAACCAATCACAATCTATCATTGTTGGATAATTTTGACAAAGTGTGTATCAAAATAGATTTTATCACTGCAGAAAAACAAATTCGATTATTGTGAAATTTGAACATGAATAAACATACAGATTTGGATTTTCAATTTAGAAAACACAATTTCACTAGGTGTTTTACGAGAAAACAGTGAACAATTTTTTTAAATAGTAAACAGGAAATAATTTATGCAGAAAAGAGAGTAAACAATTTTTTAAATAATGCTGAACAGAAAATAATTTTATGCAAAATCATAGAAATAGTTTATGCTGAAAACAGTGAACAATTTTTATGAAAAAACAATGAACAGTTTTAATTAATACAGAAAACAGATTTTATGAATGCAGTAATCAGATTCGAATATAGAGTAAACATGATGTGCATAGAGCAAATTTTATTAACGTAGAAACAGATTTTATCAATGCAAAAAAACAAATTCAATTATTGTGAAATTTAAACATGAAAAAGCATTCAGATTTGACGTTTAAATTTAGAAAACACGATTTCACTAGGTGTTTTACGAGGAAACAGTGAACAATTTTTTAAATAATGCTGAACGGAAAATAATTTTATGCAAAATGCTAGAAATAGTTTATGCAGAAAACAGTGAACAATTTTTATGAGAAAACAGTGAAGATGGTGTGCAGAGAGAAAATTTTATTAATGTAGAAACAGATTTTATCAATGCAAAAAAATAGATGATCTATACATCTAATGTAATTAATTTTCCATTAAGTTTACTCAATTTGGTATGATCTTCAATTTTCATTTGAATTTTCACGATTTTACACACTCAACGAATTCAAAATTTTCAACATATTCGCACTATCTGTACCTCTAATGTACACAATTTTTCCTTGAGTTTTCACAGTTTTGAACATTCAATGAATTCAAATTTTTAAACAAATTCATATGATCTATACATCTAACGTACATACTTTTCCTTTGAATTTTCATTATTTTGTACTTTCAACGAAATCAAATTTCTCAACAAGTCTAGACTATCTGTACATCTTATGTACACATTCACGATTTGCTACGTTCATTGATTTTCCATTGATTTTTCTCGAATTTCTACATTCAACTAATTCGAATTTTTCGAGGCATTTGCCATTAGGTGATTTATACGAATCATTCATTTTTCTTTCATGGAGTTTGTCCATTATTCATATGGTTACAAATTTAGAAAAACACAAAAACCATTTAAGCGCAATAACTGCGCCAATGCTAGAAATAGTTAATGCAAAAAACAGTGAACAATTTTTATGACAAAACAGTGAACAGTTTTAATTAATGCAAAAAACAGATTTTATGAATGCAATAAGCAGATTTGAATATACAGTAAATATGATGTGCAGAGAGAAAATTTCATAAATGTAGAAACAGATTTTATCAATGTAGAAAAATATATTCGATTATTGTGAAATTCAAACATGAAAAAGCATTCAGATTTGGCGTTTAAATTTAGAAAACACGATTTCACTAGGTGTTTTATGAGAAAACAGTGAACAATTTTTTAAATAGTGAACAGAAAATAATTTATGCAAAAAAGAGAGCGAACAATTTCTTAAATAATGCTGAACAGAAAATAATTTTATGTAAAATCGTAGAAATAGTTTATACAGAAAATAGAGAACAATTGTTTTGAGAAAAAAATGAACAATTTTAATCAATGTAGAAATTAAATTCATATTTCGAAATTAAAATCTCTATATCTTACAATGCTTCAATTTAAATAAATAAAAACATAGAAAAGCTACTTATTTTTATCTTTATGTTTATTTGTTAATTATCTTCAAGCAAAAAAAACAAAAACAAAAACAAAGACAAAAAAAAAACAAAAATTTACACAGTACTCGAGTTTTGTAAACTCGAGTACTGTAGAAAAAAAATTTTCTGTATTTTTTTTATAAAAGGTACTCGAGCCTGGTATACTCGATTATTGTGTTGCAAAGTACTCGAGTTTATTAAGCTCGAGTACCACTTAATTTTTTTTAATCGCCAATTTCCAGCTTAGCAGCCACGGTGGAACTATAAAATAGGGTACTTGAGTTCACCAAACTCGAGTACTTGAAAAAGTGGTAGATTCCTGTTTATTTCCGAAACAGTGTTTTTTTGCCAAATATTTCGAAAATTGATGGTAAAGGGCCATTTTGGCCCCTAGGGAGTAGAGAACTTTTTTTTTTTTTTTTGGGTGTGGGAAAATGTTTGTGCGTGTGGTTGTGGGGAGGGGGTGGTTATACTAAATAGAAGGTCATTTCCTTTTGGAATCAAAATAAAAGGTCATTTAAACAATATTACAAAAGCTAATAACTTTTTATAATACTAAATTAATATCTTGAAAAATCCTATAATAGATTACGTGTTCTTTATGTTCTTAATATGTATGTTAGTTTGCCAAATACCTTATAACTTAATTGGTATTTTATAATATTTTCAATAAAGATATCTAGCGGTCTAGGGTTTAAATCCCATTCTCCCAACTATCACATTATCAAAAAAATAAAATAAAAATTATGCCAAATTTAATGTCAATCGAACATGTCATAGATGATATAGTTTAGATGTCTAATCATCTTAAAATTTTGCAAGAATTGAGTTTATGAAGAAAATGTTGGCTGCGTTTGGTTCGATGCAAATCGAATTCTGAGTGTAAAATGAATGCAGGGGAAAATAAATTCTTGTAAGGAAATTAAAATCTGGGTGTTTGGGTGTGTAATGGAAAATAGTCCGGAAAACGATTTCCAGTGTTTGGTAACTGTTGAGGTCTAAAAAAATCATAACACCAAGGCCCAAAAATAGCACAATGGGCCAACTCCATAGAAAGTAATATTAAAGTGGTTGAGCTCACCACAATGGAAAAGTATGGTAAACCCAAAAGATCTGAAGCCCAAAACCCATGAAGGGACAGGCCTTAGGGCCCATGAAAAACGAAGGGAGGAAGGAAAAAAGCCCAGCCTATCCAGAATAAGAAAATCAAAGGGAGTCCAGTGAAAGAACTGGGCCGGGATACCCAGAGGCTGCCAGGGGCTTGGGATCCTCAGGACATGCACCACAACTAGGAGGAGATTGAGACGGTTCAAAAAGAGTACCCAAAAACACAAGAAACGAAGGACAGATGCGTCCTTCTCAATCGCCCTATGATGCAGAAAGGAGCTAGAAGGCTTGGAAAGTAACAATTCATGAACAAGAGGGCTGGTACCTCGGGCAACCTAGAAAGAAGAACTATAAAGAGAAGTAGTCGGGAAAACCTTCAATTTGGCAGGAATGATTTGGCTCAACTGGGAAAAATGTCAAAAAGAAGGACAACCGAAAAGCTGAGTTTGAAAAGGGAAGGTTTAAAAGCCTTGAGGGAAGAGAGATTGGAGGTCAGCCCTCTAAGGACATCCCGGAATGGAAAGTCAGCAAGAAACTTTTAGGAAAACAGCACAAAAAGAAGAAAATTATGAGAAACAAGGAAAGTACCAGTCATCAGAAGGGCTGGCACAACATGGGCTCTGGTAACCAAGGGAGCAGGGGAAGGGAATTAGTGGTACCCCGAAACCCTACAGTGACACTATAAAAGGGAGAAGCAGCCAACATTGGAGGGGCATTCAGCAAGAGAAAATCACAACAGAATCATTGAGAAAACTCTGTCAAAAACTCAAAGAAAGTAGGGAAATATCGCCCGGTATCCCAGAAACAGTCACTGTAGAACATACTTGGATTCAAAGGGATTCAAACTTTGCAAGTCTTAGAGGCTTAGATAGCCATTTAAGTCTGTAATTTTTAAGCTTATTTGGATCTTGTAACACGTCTTAGTGAAATATTTCATACTAATTTGAGGATCCTTAACAGTTATTTCATGTGTTTCATTATTATATTTGTTTTTCCTTTGCTGTTTCTCTTGCTGTTCAATACATATATTCTTGCTTGTTAGTATGTACGTATTGTAGGATTCTTATTCTGTGCACCACTTGGTTTGTAAAACAGCCCATTTAGTTACGGTGAACCAAGTCCAGTCCCTTCAAACTACAACAAGAGGGCCCAGGGTCCTCGCTTTGGCTTGGGCTTGGACACTGTCCAAAAAGGGACTCTCACATTTTGGCGACTCCACTGGGGACTGGGTAAAGGAGAGGGAAGAAGCAGTCCCTTCGCAGAGCATGGCTCCAAGACCAAGGAACAGCAAAGGTACCAATGCGCCACCTGCGGCCTCTGAGCCCATAGGGGAAAATGAGGTGGCCTCTAGACAAAGGAACGATGTGCCTCTAGTAGAACATGAGGTTGTATCAGGACAAAGGCACGCAGGACAGGAGCCAGACCCCGTGGCTCGAATGGCAGAAATGCTGAAAGAATTGCAGCAAGAGATTCGCCTTCTCAAAGAGGGCAGGACACAGGAAATTAGGGATAACGTCTCCCCTGTGGTCAACTAGGACAGAGCCCAACCAGAGGGAGGGTCAGTAGTAGGAGGGGGACCCAACCTCCAGTACCTAACGTTGGCAAATGTCAATGCCCTTTTGGAACGGGAAAGAGAAAAATTCTCGGGGATCCCCAAGCAATTTTCTCGGGATCCCCCGTTCTTGCCAAAGCTCCTTGGCAAGCCATATCCCAGGGGATATGAACTCCCGAAGTTCCATCCTTTTGATGGAAGAAATGGAAGTGTTGTGGAACACGTGAGTAGGTTTATTCACACTATGGGCCCTTACGCAGGAAACAAAGAGCTGTGTCTAAGGGAGTTTGCTAAGTCCCTAGTGGACAGAGCATATACATGGTACACCACGCTGAGGCCTGGGTCCATTAAGACCTGGGACGAAATGATGGAGAGGTTCTGCATAAAGTATTACCCAAGTGAAGACAAGGTCACCTTCCAAAGCCTCCAGATGGTGAGGCAAAGGCCTGGGGAAGATCCTGTCCAGTTTATCAAAAGATTTGAGGACATTTCTCTGGACTGTTATGGAGACCATGAAGAAAAAGAGCTTGTGGAGACCTACATATCCAACATGCTCTTTGATTATGGGCTCAGCCTCGAAAATTTATGCATAACTCAATTTGCTGACTTGTTGCAAAGAATTAGAAGGATAGCGCAGACTATGAGAACAAAGAGGGTGCCAGTACCCCAAGCCATGACAGCGTCAGTTGGAGAAAAAAGAAAGGGGCCTAAAGGGAAAATGTTCGAGGAGCCCCCTGTGATCCCATGTACTGCAGAGGAATTGAACATTGTCTTGGACAAATGGATTGGAGATGGAATTGTTAGGCCATTCACTGTGTCCAGGCCACCAACCAAGGAAGAAAGGAAGAATATTTTGTTTTGCAGGATTCATAACTATGTCTAGCATTCCACCAAGGATTGCTGGACCTTCCGTAGGCTTTTTCACAAGAAGCTTAGGGAGGGAACCCTAGAGCTCACTCAAAAAGAGCCCGAAATGCAAAGGAACCCTCTCCCCAATCACAAGGGAAAGGGGGTGGTGGCTGTATGAATTCATAGGAACCCGGCATAAACAGAAGAATCTGAAGGATCCTTCCATCCAAACACAGTCAGGACTCTCCAAAAGAACCCCAAGTTTAGATCGCTATTTAACCAGTTGGGATTTGGGCTAGAAGCAAGAAGGGTGGCCATAGAGTCCCTTATGAGTATAGCAGTAGATTCGAGAATGGAATGTTTCACAGCATAATCCTATGCTAGTCGAGCTTACTTGGAGACAACTAATGCAATAACCTTCATTGATGAGGACATGAAGGTCGAGCATCCAGATCATCGAAGACCTCTGTACCTGATGGCCACCATAAATGGCATTCAAGTCAGAAGAGCATTAGTAGACACAGGGACATCACTCAACCTCATAGCCCTAAGTACCCTGGAAGCCTTGGGCCTAACTAGCAGGAGAATCCTGGGGGCTCCCATAGAGATAACAGGATTTGGAAGATCAGCAGAATCAACCAAGGGATATGTGCAGCTGGCCTTAAGAGTAGGCCTAATAGTAGCCCTGACTAGATTTCATGTAATCAATTCGGAAGTATTCTATCATGTGCTGTTGGGACGCCCATGGCTCCATAAGCACTGCCTTATTCCATCCACATACCATCAATGTGTTAAAGGAAGATTGAATGGGAGGCCCGTAAGGATCCCTACCAACCATAGCCCTTTCAGTCAAGGAGAAGTAAACTTTGTAGAAACGATATTTTACACTGAGTTGGAACCAGATGATGAGAGCCCCACGCCGGGGACCCCAGTGATTCCTATCTTGGAAGAAGAAGAAGGAAGGGGTGCCTGTGACCTGAGAAACCTCTTAGAGAGAAAAAGGCAAAAGAGAGAGCCCAGCTCTTAAGGATCCCGAGAATGTGTAGTAGTACAAGAACCTGGAGGAAGGCTAATTTATCGTTTATGAAGATGCGCGGGGCCTGAATGTATCATGCAGGAGGGTCTCGGACCACCAGATTGTATGATGGCTCAAGAAGAAATCCAGAGGAACCAGTCAAGGAGGTGCAAATTCAGCCTGAGGAAGAATTAAGAGAAATAAACTTGGGAGCTGAGCTGGGATCCCAGAAGCCTGTTTTCATTAGTAGTTAGTTGACAACACAAGAGAAAGAGCAATTAATGGCCTTACTCAAGAGATGCCTGGTCTGGATCCGGGACTGGTGGTCCATTCTCTCAACGTAGACCCAGGAGTCAAGCCAATAATCCAGCCAGCCAGGGTCTTTCACACTGATGTAGAAGCTCAGATAACTCAAAAAGTCAAGAAGCTGCTAGCAGCTGGTTTTATCAAGCCCATCTAGCACCCCAAGTGGCTTTCCAACATAGTACCCGTAAAGAAGAAGAATGGCCAAATCAGGTGCTGTGTGGACTTTCACAATTTGAACAAGGCGTGTCCAAAAGATGAGTTCACTCTGCCTAATATAGACCTTCTTGTGGATTCAGCTGCAGGAAGTGCCATGTTTTCATTTATGGATGAGTATAGTGGGTACAACCAAATCCGCATGGCTACTAAAGATGTAGAGAAAATAACATTCAGGACTCTAATTGGGAATTTTTATTACACTGTGATGCGCTTTGGCCTTAAAAATGCAGGGGCCACGTATCAGCGAACCATGACAGCTATCTTCCATGACATGATGCATAAGGAAATGGAAGACTATGTGGATGATATTGTGGTAAAATAAAAAACCAGGACAGGACACTTTCAGATACTTGAACAAGTTTTTGAAAGGTGCAGGAAGTACAAACTATGCATGAACCCCATGAAGTGTGCCTTTGGGGTATCTGCTGGAAAGTTTCTTGGGTTCCTAGTACATCACAGAGGCATAAGTGTGGATCCAACCAAAGCCGTAACTATTGCAACGATGAAAAGGCCTACAACTGTAAGAGAACTCAAAAACTTTCTGGGGAGGGTCTCCTACATCAGAAGGTTTGTACCAGTATTGGTTTCGGTCACAAGTAGCTTATCCAAACTGTTGAAAAAGGAGGTTGAGTTCACTTGGGAAACTGAGTAGCAGGAAGCCTTCTAGAGGATCCAGCAAATCATGAATCATCTTTCCACCCTACAAGCACTAATACGTGGGCGACCCCTGTTGCTATATTTAGCATCAAACTCCCAGGCTATAGGAGCCCTACTAGCATAGGAAGATGATGATGGGAATGAGCAGCCCATTTATTATGTAAGCAGGACACTTAAGGATACCGAGACCAGGTACCCCATGATAGAAAGAGCATGTCTGGTGGTTGTATATGCGTCCCAAAGACTAAAACGATACTTCTCAGCCCACCAGATCCTCTTGGTGACTAAGTCACATCCCATAAAATCGCTCCTCCACCAGCCCCTCCTGACAGGAAGGATAACATAGTGGCTGGTCTTACTCTCTCAATATGACATTGGTCTCAGGACCCCCAAGGCTGTCAAAAGTCAAGCCATAGCAGATTTGCTAGCCCAGTCCCAGGAAAAGAGGAATGCTCACTAAGCGAGGAAATCCCGGGGGAAGTGGCAGTGGCAGAGCTCCCAGGAAAGAAGTGGACAATCAGATTTGATAGGTCAGCGACGACAACTTCAAATGGATTGGGAGTTGTACTAAGTTGCGAAGATGGGGGCACCATGCACTTATCTTTCGAGCTTGGGTTCTCCTGTTCGAATAATGCAGCTGAATACGAGGCATACTTGACTGGGTTGACCATAGCACTCAGAATAGGGGTAAAACACATGAGAGTTTTAGGAGACTCCAATCTTGTGGTCTCCTAGGTGAAAGGTGATTTTGCACTAAGAGAGCAGAGTTTGGCAACCTTCAGAAATTGGGCACAAAGACTAGAGCAGGAATTCTAGACTTTTAGCATGGAATACACCCAAAGGAGCAAGAACAAGTTCGCTGATGCACTAGCCATCTTGGGATCCCAAATGCCATTTGAAGGAAGAGATACTCTGATAAGAGTAAGCAGGAACATTCCATCATAGGGATCCTCAGAAAGATGTTCCCTGAGAAACCAGAGCAGGAAGATTGGAGGAGTGGGGTCAAAGAAAAAAATGAAAGATTGGAGGAAGTATCAAGGGGCTAAGGGATTACGCTTTGATAGAAGGAGAGTTGTACAGGAGGTTGCCCGAAAGGATCCTATTCAGATACATTAATGAGAAAGAAGGAAAGCTAAGATTGGAAGAACTACATAGCCAGGTCTGTGGGGTTGCAGAAAAATCAGCCTATACAGAAGGATGCAGCGCATGGGGTACTACTGGCCAAATATGAACAAAGAAGCAGCAACCATATAGGAGAAGTGCCCAAAATGTCAACTTTCAATGGAAAAGGAAGAAAGCTATGCTGTATTTGTTACAGACGATTGGAGAACTCCATTCATGGAGTACTTGGCTCAAGGGATCCTACCCACTGACAGGACATTAGCCTACTATCTCAAGAAACTTATAGTCAGTTACTTCTTACAGAATGGGATCCTATTAAAAAAGGGGTACAACGGGAATCCCTTAAGATGCCTGGGGCCAAGGGAAGCTTGAGAAGTAGTCAGGGAAGTCCATTCTGGTGACTGTGGAAGTCATCTAGGGAAAAGAAGACTCTACAAGCAGTTGCTGCTGTTGGGGTACTATTGGCCAACAATGAAAAGGGACTCCGAGGAACTGGTCAAAACATGCCATGCCTGTCAAGTGCTTGGAGATGCAATTCATACTCACCCAAATGTGCTGCAGGATATGACAACACCATGGCCTTTCCACACTTGGGGGCTTAATCTTATAGGACCTATAAACCCTCCTTCCAATGGTTACATATGGATCCTAGCAGCCATCGAGTACTTTACAAAATAGGTAGAAGCTATTCATTTGAAAAAGGCCATTGGAGCAGCTGTGGCAAACTTCATTCGAGAACACATCATTACAAGGTTCGGGATCCCTAGGAGGCTGATCGGTGACAATGGGATCCCGTTCATAAACAAGGACATGAAGAACTTGACTGAAGCATATTACATCAAGTATGGAAGGTCTACACCATACTACCCATAAAGAAATGGTAAGGCTGAAGCCACTAATAGGGTGATGCTGAAAATCCTTAAAAAAATGAAACACGAGTATGGGGGAAAATGGAGTGACCACTTGGCAGATGTACTTTGGGCATGCAGGAGCTCTGTAAAGACAGCCACATGATTCTCACCTTTCTCCCTAGTGTATGGGACAGATGCTATCAGCCCTGTGGAGTTAGTTGTTCCCACACCAAGAGTAGTGCTTGAAGAGAACCAAGAGGACACCGAGGGCACAAATAATGAAAGAAGGGTGGCAGATCTAGAGGGGTTAGAGGAAGAAAGAGAAGTGGCCAGAAGGAGGAGCCAGAGGTACCAGCAGAGGATGACTAAGGCATATGCACAGACTGTACACCCAAGGGACTTCACTGAGGGGCAGCTAGTGTTGAGAACAGTAGAGCATGTGAGGAGAAACCTCCCAAAACCCTCCAAATTTGCCCCAAAATGGGAAGGATCCTACATCATCAGAGAAGCCCATGATAGTGGGTATTACTACCTCACAAAGGAAGATGGGACAGTCTTGACAGATCCCATAAATGGGGAGTGGCTGAAATAGTATTACGCATGAGAAGGGAGAAACCTCAGTTTACCGAGGCCTTTTTGCCAACTCTCCAACCTGTTAAGTGTTTCACCATTCTTTACTTTTGTTATGAATTTTGTTTAAGTAATTTTGTTCGAGAACCCATGGTAAAAGGACATTCTGTGATCCTTATTACCTTTGATAATCTTTTCATGTTCCTTAGATGGTAATTGTGCTTTGATTCAATGAAATCTCTTTTATTTTCCATTAAGCTACAGCTAAATTAAATATTGCAAAATTCAAATATGGTCAGATTTGAGGGGAGTACTCGGGCCAATGCAAAAAAAAAAAAAAAAAAAAAAAAAAAAAGAACTTTGACACATGACCCAAGACTCACACCACAGTTAGTTCAAAATACATGGCCTGGGACCACGGGCAAAAGTAAGTGCCCGGGATACCTAGCCCAGTATTTGACAAAAAAGGACCAACCTGGTTCATGATCTGGGACAAAAAAAAAGGGAGAAAAGAAAGAAAGCTCCCAATGTACCCAGTTTAGTACCTGCGTAGCAAAGCAACCACCGGGGTACCTGATCCAGGACCTACGGTAAAACTTGTAAGGACCATGGCCCAGGACTCAGTACCAAAAAAAGAAGAAAGAAAAGCAGTATACAAAAAAGAGAAGAACAGATCCACATACTATTGAAAGTTAGAAGCAATCTCGAAAAGAAAAAAAAAAAAAAAACACAAATATAGATCCATGTCACAAAAAATGAGGAAGAAAAGCCAGAAATAGTGTTCAACAGAAAAAGATAAAGCTTATACAACCCAAATTGTTTGAAAAAAAAATAAATACACATCTGAACTAGCTAAAAAAAGGTGGGGGGGGGGGGGGGGCTAAGGAATAAGCTCGGCCAATAAAAAACTGTCTGGAGAAACAACAAGAACAGCTGAAGAAGAGAGAACTCTGCCTTTTAACCTTCAAGTCCTGCAAGATTTTGTGGGCACGAGCTAAAGCCTCCTCAGCAGTAACAATTTCAGCATCAAGGCTCCTGAAGGCCTGCCTCTGGAACAGCATATGGGCCAGTGAATGCAAATGCTCCAACAAGAAGGACAAGTTGAACTTTGCTTCTATAAGATCCTGCACTACTCCCCTCCATTCCAAAAGCCTTTCCTCAGATTAGGAGTCGAGAGAAGAGTTCCTCAAGGAAATCAACACTGCACATAGCAACTCCATCAGGATGTTGCCCAAAAATACACCTCCCCTGAACCCACTAGTGAAATCTCCATGGATCTTGAACAACCTTTCTAGCAATGGCAGGCCTTCCACAGGCACAGAGAAGCGCAAGTAGTTACCATAGGGAGGCCCAAAGCGATAAAAATGGTTGCAAGGAGGTTGTTGAACTCCAAAAGATCCAAACGGGCCAGGAAAGCAGGGAGCCCTAAGTTAGGATCTGAAACAGTCACCTTTGGAGCTTTCTCCATTGTTGTATCTACACTCGAAGGGATTAAAAAGCTTTCAACCCTCTGGATAGTTTGGGGTGCCCTTGACTGAGATTCGGCAACCTGAGCAGACTCCACAGCTACCTCAGGAACTACGGGCTCAGAACCTTTGGCACTTGTGACAACACCTGCAAAAGCAGACATAGTTCAAAAGGGGAAAGAGCCAGGAAAGAAAGGCAAAGTAAGAAAGTAAAAAAAGAAAAATCAGAGAACCAGTATCAGCTTCCTGTGGTGGAGCTTCCTCCTCTTGCTCCTTTAATTTCTTGGAGGACTCTGTGAAAGAACATACAGCACGTTGAAGGAAGGGTGAGGAAATCTTGGCAAAATGGCTAAAAGAGGGTAAGGATACTGGGGGCTTTGCCATAGAAGGAAAAGGCAAGGGAAAAGCACAACAAAAAGTGAACCACACGCACCTTCAGAACCCTCTGATTCCAAAGAAGAGGCAGCCTTAGGGGCAGATCGAACACTGGTTTGACCTAAAAGAGAAAGAGAAAATGGAAACTCTAAAAAAAAAAAAAAAAAGGGATAAAAGAGAGATGGAGTTAAGTATTTTATAAGGGGTGAATGAGGCTCACCTGCTTGTATGGATGGAGACGCGCCCCCCAAGGGTTCTTTGCTTAACGCAGGTTCTGTCACAAGTTCAAGTGGCACAGTTTTGATGGGACTGAAAGTCTGCACGGGCTGAGGATCATGGGAAACAGGGGGCTTGGAAGCTTCAGGATCTTGAGTAACCAGGGGAATAGAAGGCAGAATGGGTTGGACATCCTGCATTGGCTACCCAACCTCCTTAGTCTTACCACCACTAGGGGGCTCCTCTCCCACGCCTGGGAAAACAGTAGTGGAAGCATCAGCCACTTCTTCCTCCAGAGTCCCACCAGTCGTGGGAGGAGGTACCTCCACCTGCAAAAGAAAAAAAATGCATAAGTACATAGCACCAGAAAAGGGTGAAAACAAGCAGAAAGAGGCACGAAGAGAATAGGACCATACCATATCATCACTAGACGATTGACTCCTACCTCTCTTGGGATCTGACTTGCGTTTGGACTACAAGGAAGAAATAATCACTTATCAGTTAAAAGAGAAAAGGAAAGACATTGCAACAACAATAATAAACTACTGCAAAATAAAAGAGAGAAGAAGGAAAGAGGCCTTGCCCTTCTCTCTCTCTACGGAGTCTCCAATGGTCTTTTGTCAACTACGGGTACGCCCAGAGGGTCCTAAGGGAGACTAGGGTACAAAATCAGAGGATCCCAAAGAACCCTGGGCTAAAGAACTCACAAGAACCTGAGAGAAAGAAGACTCTACCTTCACTCGAGTCCTTGGAAATAAAGGATGCCCAACTTCCTTTCCCATTGTAGGGGAGCTCACTCCCTCGGGTTCCTCAAAAATTACTAACTGCTTCCGAGATTTCGCAGTCTTTCTCTTCTTGGTCTTAAGGCCAACCTCGGTACCCTCAACACCCTCTTCAAGCTCAGCTTGCTTAACCTTTTCCTGCTTAATCTTCTTCTCTTTACCTTTGCCAATGGGAGTGGCAACACCAATTGCCTCTACTGCCCCTCTTTTAATTGGCACACCAGAAGAGGCACCAATAATAAGGACACATCCTGACCAAGTCTCTGGAAAATCTTGAGCCTAACACACCCAACCACCCCTAGAAGCATGCCACTCCGCGAACCCTATCTTGCTGATTATGGTAGCAGATACAATACCAGCAATAGGGAGGGATAAGCGCCTGTTGGATGTAGGAGCAAAAAGAATAGTAGGATCAGGAACTCTCCCAATCTTGCCAGAACCAACATGATCAACAAAAGATTTCTGAACTCTTCTCCAATAGCCAGCAAAACCACTGGAAGCAAAAACTCCCCTCTGAGAGTTGGGCACAATAAATTGAGGACTTCTCCGTGACCAGTAAGAGAAGGCCTGGAGCCTCAGGAACGGGTCCAGAGAAGGGAGAGAAGGCACCACATCCTTAAACACTAGTGGGATATCCTGATCAAAGCCAAATTACCAGAGTACCCGGTGCGCTGAGTAATGGGTGTACTTTGGGCCACCTGAAGAGGGCACTGGAAGCCATGAAGGACTAACACAAGCCAAGTAGGCTAAACCGTTTTCATCACTAGGACGCAGGTCAAAAGTATTCCCTGGAGAGTTAAGAAAAGAAGCCAATACAGAGTCACAAACAAACTCGGGGCTGAACTCCCGGGGAGAACGCCACTTTAAGTGCCCTGCTTGGTCAAATAATTCAACCAGATTAAGGCCACCACCTTTCAAACTAGCCCAACAAAAGATAATGGGATGGCTATCAGTAGAATTACCACATAAACCTTTAATTACATCAGGGGATCCCTGGAACTTGTCTTTTACAAACTTCAAATTTCTACATTTTGCTAAAGTAAATGAAGAACAGTCCCACATGAATACCTGGAGAATGGCATAGTGGAGGGACGAGGTGATCGCATAGCAAGAATCGCCTTCAACTTCATCTCCATGAAGCAGGTCCAATTGAGAGTAAACATGGCCCAAGAACATGGGGGCTAGAGGATATTGAGCACCCCGGGCCAATCTAATTACCAACGGGAAGAAAACGGATTTAACCCCGTACCCGGGGTACTCGCTAAACAAAAACTTGCTGAGCCAAAGTGCCAAGAACCCAGCTCGCCTGACTACTTTGTCTTTCCCTCGCGAAAGATTCAGGACCCACCTACCCATTCTGGTCGATTCCTCACCAGGAGAAGCAATACGCTCACCAAATTGACTGAACAATTTGTCTTCAACCTTGAGATCCTCGTCAGAAAGGCTGATGTCAAAAGGACTCTCATCTCCAAACACCAAGAAAGAGGAGGTTATTGACCACATCCTCCAAAGTGATCGTCAGCTCACCAACAGAGAAGAAGAATGTATGAAGGGAGGGGCACCAACGGTGTACCAAGTGCCTGAGACCCTTAGCGTCTCTGAAACCCTCAAGGTTCCTGGAAATTGCCACGGCTTTCAGAATCCCAGCACGCTCTAGACAGCCTACAAATTCCCCATCGGAAAGTTCCCTGTCCACCCATATGGGCCAACCAGCAATCTTCCCAGGAATAAAGTTGAAGAAAATAGGAACCGCCTCCCGAGATCCCCGCCTAATCTGGAGATCTAAAATCTCTCTTGGGTCTGGGACCTGAGCAGAATTGGCAAAACCCGCTTTGCCGGAAAAAACCCAGGCGTGAGGAGACGGAGGGGCCTCGCCATGGGACACCAAAGGAAAGAATAGGCTGGGAGTGTACTAGGGGTCCCGTAAAGGGAAAGCCGGATGCTCCATGACCCCCTGAGACTCACCCTACGCGGAACCAGAAGAACTCTTGCCCTCAAAGGGGCTAGGAGTATGCTCCCTCCTTTTTCGAGAGGAAGAGGAAGCCATAGAGCAGCAAGTACACTGGAAGTATGGAAGTTGAGAAAATGAAGAATACAGAAAGGAGAACAGAGAAGCAGATTAATTGGAAATGGAGGAGATAAACTTGAGAATGGAAGACTCTGGGAAGAAAAAGGAAAATATGAAGTAATTACAATAATGACACAAAGAGTAGTTAGAGAAGACGATGTATGGAAAGGCGCGGCAGTTGCCAAAAAAAATTAAATTTTAAGGAAGAGAGTTATTGGCAGTTATTAATAGGGGTTACAGGGAACGTAAAAAGTGGGTGGGAGTTTTCACTCCAAAATTCAACTGTCACGACCCGTGCAAAGGGGAGAGTTACGAAAGAGGGAAGCGCAACACAGAAAGTGGACCAAGATACCTGA
The DNA here is from genome assembly GCA_019022515.1 of Quercus aquifolioides. NCBI lineage: Eukaryota > Viridiplantae > Streptophyta > Magnoliopsida > Fagales > Fagaceae > Quercus > Quercus aquifolioides. The sequence goes on from CM032336.1 coordinate 23,765,489, forward strand.
AGGTAGCAGGAAAGTTAGGATCTTGAAGAACAGAGAAGGGAAACCCTGAAGTTAATCAAAATAGTGAAGAAGAAAGTCCTACGGAAATTAAAACTTTGAGTTACTCACGTGTGGGCTGTAGGCAACTCACGAGCTCGGGGGACTAAAGGTTGAGGTCTAAAAAAATCATAACACCAAGGCCCAAAAATAGCACAATGGGCCAACTCCATAGAAAGTAATATTAAAGTGGTTGAGCTCACCACAATGGAAAAGTATGGTAAACCCAAAAGATCTGAAGCCCAAAACCCATGAAGGGACAGGCCTTAGGGCCCATGAAACGAAGGGAGGAAGGAAAAAAGCCCAGCCTATCCAGAATAAGAAAATCAAAGGGAGTCTAGTGAAAGAACTGGGCTGGGATACCCAGAGGCTGCCAGGGGCTCGGGATCCTCGGGGCGTGCACCACAGCTAGGAGGAGATTGAGACAGTTCAAAAAGAGTACCCAAAAACACAAGAAACGAAGGACAGATGCGTCCTTCTCAATCGCCCTATGATGTAGAAAGGAGCCAGAAGGCTTGGAAAGTAACAATTCATGAATAAGAGGGTTGGTACCTCGGGCAACCCAGAAAGAAGAACTATAAAGGGAAGTAGCCAGGAAAACCTTCAATTTGGCAGGAATGGATTCGGCTCAACTGGGAAAAATGTTAAAAAGAAGGACAACCAAAAAGCTGAGTCTGAAAAGGGAAGGTTTAAAAGCCTTGAGGGAAGAGAGATTGGAGGTCAGCCCTCTAAGGACACCCCGGAATGGAAAGTCAGCAAGAAGCTTTTAGGGAAACAGCACAAAAAGAAGAAAACTATGAGAAACAAGGAAAGTACCAGTCATTAGAAGGGCTGGCACAACATGGTCTCTGGTACCCAGGGAAGCAAGGGAGGGGAATCAGTGGTACCCTGGAACCCTAGAGTGACACTATAAAAGGGAGAATCAGTCAACATTGGAGGGGCATTCAGCAAGAGAAAATCACAACAGAATCATTGAGAAAACTCTGTCAAAAACTCAAAGTAGGGAAATATTGCCCGGTATCCTAGAAACAATCACGATAGAACATACTTGGATTCAAAGAGATTCAAACTTTGCAAGTCTTAGAGGCTTAGATAGCTGTACGGCCCCCGCACCGTGACCCATAGAGGGCCTTGGGCCCTGGCCTGGGTATATGGCCCATGAGGCCGGTCTCCCTCTACCTAGCGGCCCACCCTGAGCCACGCGGGCTGCAGGCCCAAGCTTTGCCTTTACATCGTTTCTCGGCGAACCCCTTCCCGAGCAGTGATGAACATACGGCTCGCGGAACACCCCGCCCTGTACCTACCCGGCCGTGCCTCGGAGAGGCACCGCTGCCGGGAACTGTCGTGGAGGTGGGAACTAAGTTCCAACGCCACCCTCACCGCTCCCCATGCCCACCTAACCACCCACTTACGATCGATAACACTGGACCGCCGGTTGCACTTACTGGCAAATAATTATGACCTCTCCACTATTTTGTGAACTATAAATACAAGAAGTTTTGAGAAGACAAAGGTTGGAGAATTGAGGGAAGGAAGAGTGTAAATAGAGAGAAAACAGAGTAAGGAAGTGGTTCAGGCCCCCGAGGAGAGGAAAGTGATTCAGTTGAGCCTTGGTGTTTAGAACGACCCAGTGTAGGAAATCCAAACCCACTATACAAGTAAGTTGTGAGCCCAAGTGAGGCCCAGCCCAACGGGTTTTCAGTTTTTGGTGCGCACAATTGGCGCCGTCTGTGGGAAATCCTACTAAGCAGTGGTTCCGCCGAGACTCGTATACAGTAAAGATGTTTGGAGGTAACGCCGAGAGTGGCTCGGCAGGGTCTTCCAGGGGCTCCACCTGGCGGGAACAGAGACAGAAGAGACGCGAGGATCCGTTTTACGAGCAACTGGAAGAGCGGTCCGGCCTTGGAGAAGGGTCGTATCAAACGGGGAGAACGGTATCCCATGCTTCCCGGCATAGGCAGCCCGACGTCAGGGATGAAGAGCTTGAGCGGCTGCGGAGGTTAGTACAAGACCTGGAGTTGGAAGCACGAAACGAGCGCCGCCGAGCCTGTCAAGACGACCGAGAGAGAAGGCCAGGCGCCGAGGAAGAGAGACGCGGGATGGGATCGAATCAATCAGGATCCCGCCACCACAGGGAGCACTCACACTCGAGGGAGTCCCGTCGCCGCCGAGACCGCTCCCATTCAGCAGAATCTCACCGGCGGCGAAATCGCTCTCGGTCGCGGGAACACGGGAATCGGGGCTCGGAGTCTCCAGAGGGACGGCCGAGGAATGCGGCCATGGATGCTATGAGCCGTGCATTGCGCAGGGCGGCTCGGTCACCATTCTCAACAGATATTGAACGAGCACCGATGCCGGACAGATTTACGCGCCCGCCGTTCAATTCGTATGATGGGAAAACGGACCCCGTAGAGCACGTCAGCCACTATATCCAGATGATGTCTTTGCATACCCGCAATGACGCTCTGATGTGCAAGGTTTTTCCCTCCAGCCTTGGTCCCACGGCCTTAAGGTGGTTCAACGGGTTGCGCAAGGGCTCCATTCACAGTTTCGCCGAGCTAATACAGGAGTTCGGTTCCCGTTTCGTGACGTGCAGCTGGGAACAGCAACCGGTGGACGCGCTGCTGTCTATGAAGATGAGGGCAGGGGAAACCCTCCGTGATTACGCTAGCCGATACTGGGAGCTCTACAACGAGATTGGCGGAGGGAACGAGAAGATTGCAGCGAGCACTTTCAGAATGGGATTGCCTGACGACTCGGGGTTGAGAGAATCATTAACTAAGAAGCCTCCCGAGGACATGAGGCAGCTGATGAGGCGCATTGAGGAGTACAAGCGGTTGGAAGATGATAGGATACAAAGCAAGGGCAAAGCACAGGTGACAGATCGTCCTCGGCTGAGCGGTTTTCAACAGAGGGCACGGGGAAATTTGAGGATTCAAGAGCCAGTAGCACCAGCAGGGGAGGTGAACGTGACGTTCAAGGAGCCCGTGCATAAAATCGTGGATAAGATCAAGCACGAGCCGTACTTCAGATGGCCGAACCGGATGGCTGGCGACCCCTCTAGGAGGAATCAGAACCTATACTGCACCTACCACAAAGACCGGGGGCATACTACCGAGCAGTGCCGAGTGTTAAGGGACCATCTCGGGCAGTTGGCTAAGGTAGGACACCTCAAGGATTTTGTGACGGATGGCGGGGATAGAGGAACAGGGCATGGCGCCCCACACAAAGGGAATCCCCTTCCGCCCCCTCTTGGGATAATCGATGTTATCCACGTTGCCCCGAGGGGCATCTCGACGGCAAAGGGGAAGGAGGTGCTGACGATGATATCGGTAGAAGGGAGTACGGGCGTGCCGCCTCCCGCGAAGAAGATCAGACCTACCCAAGAGCCGATCTCTTTCGACGACAGTGACTTAGAAGGAACCATTCAGCCACACGACGACGCATTGATAGTCACGGCAAGGGTTGGCGGCTTCGTTGTGAAGAGGATAATGATAGACCAGGGGAGGGGAGCGGATGTTATGTACCCGGACCTATTCAGGGGGCTCGGGTTGAGGAATGAGGATCTGACGAAGTACAACACTCCCCTGGTTGGGTTCGATGGGAAGATGGTGGCGCCCGAGGGGCAAATCTCTCTGCCCGTGAACGTGGGGGGCAAGGAGGTGATGGTAAGCTTCTTCGTAGTTACCTCATACTCCCCCTACACGGCGATTCTAGGGAGGCCATGGATACATGCAATGGGGGCTGTCCCGTCCACTCTGCACATGAGGGTCAAGTTTCATACTGATTATGGTGTCACGGTGATACAAGGAAGTCAGCAGGCGGCCAGGCAATGTTTGATCGCCATGGTCGATTGGAAGGAGCAAACCGACCGGAAGGGTCAGGCCGATCCCAAATGTTCGTCGTCGGGGACGCCTTTATAGCAATTACAGGGCCCGCCAGAGAAGGAGGTCGCGCGCGCCGAGAACATGCTCAAGGTAAAGGTGTTGCCGGACACGGACAAGTACTTCCAAATAGGGGCGAGCATGGAGGACCGGGAAAAAGTAGAGATGTTGCTACTCCTAATACAGAATGTGGACGTATTTGCTTGGAGTCCATACAAGGTGCCCGGGGTGGATCCCGAATTCATCGTGCATAGACTTGGAGTTGACCCCTCATTTGCCCCTAAAAAGCAGAGGCCGAGGAGATCAGCCTGGGAGCACTCCGAGGCAGTAAAAGTGGAAGTTCAGAGATTGAAGGAGGCAGGGGTGATTTGAGAAATCATCTTCCCGGATTGGTTGGTGAACACCGTGGTAGTGAAGAAGAAGAACGGCAAGTGGAGGGTCTGCGTCGATTTCACCGATCTGAACAGAGCCTGCCCGAAAGACCCTTTTCCCGTGCCGAAGATTGATCAGCTGGTGGACGCCACGTGTGGGCACCCGAGGATGAGCTTTCTAGACGCTTTCCAAGGGTATCACCAGATCGCCCTGGCGCCCGAGGATCAAGAAAAAACGGCGTTCATTTCCCCGGAGGCAAATTACCACTACACAAGGATGCCCTTCGGACTGAAGAACGCCGGGGCCACTTACCAACGAATGATGACAAGAATGTTCCGAGACAAGATAGGGCGCACGGTCGAGGTGTACATCGACGACATGGTGGTTAAGAGCAAACAGGAAGCCCTGCATATGGGGGACCTCCAGGCGGTTTTCGAGGTTCTCCGATGGCACAAGTTGCGCCTTAATGCGGAGAAGTGCGCGTTTGGCGTAGGGGCCGGGAAGTTCTTGGGGTACCTGATCAGTACACGGGGGATTGAGGTCAACCCCGACCACATAGAAGCAGTGAGAAGACTGAAGCCACCGAGAAACCCGAGGGAAGTGCAAGTACTAACCGGGATGCTGGCTGCCCTTAACCTGTTCATCTCAAAATTCGCAGATCGCTGCCGTCCATTCTACCAACTGCTGAAGAAATGGACGGGATTTCGGTGGAGCGAGGAGTGCGAAGAGGCCTTCGCGGATCTGAAAATTTATTTGGCGCGAGCGCCTATGCTAGCGGCACCGGAGGCAGGTGAGGATTTATTCATGTATCTGGCGGTATCCGAGCACGCCGTGAGTGCTGTGCTATTGAGGGACAAAGGGATCCAGCAACCCGTATACTACATCAGCAAAACTCTTGTCGACGCCGAGACGAGATACTTGCCCTTGGAGAAGCTCGTACTAGCCCTGATACACGCCACCAGGAAGTTGCCGCACTATTTCCAAGCTCACACCGTACACGTCCTGACCGAGTACCCATTACAGTCGTTATTGAAGAGGTTTGATTTCACGGGCCGTATAGCCAAATGGGGGACTCGACTCGGTTCCTTCGACATACGGTACAGACCTCGAAGCTCGGTGAAGGGCCAGGTCCTTGCGGATTTTATCGCTGAGTTTTCGCCCAGAGAGAAGGGGGAGATGGTTTGCCGACTGGAGGCTCGACCGTGGAAGATATTCGTGGACGGCGCGTCGAGCTCCACGGGGGCCGGTTCAGGAGTTGTTATGATTACCCCCAAAGGAATACGGCTAGAACACTCGTTTAGATTGAGTTTCAGGGCATCCAACAACGAGGCGGAATACGAGGCTTTCTTGGCCGGACTGAGGGTAGCTTCGAACCTGGGGGCTCGGGATATTGAGCTATACTCGGATTCGCGTCTGGTGGTTAATCAGGTGCAGGGCAGTTTTGAAGCCCGAGATCCCCAGATGAAAGCGTACTTAGAACAAGCAAGGCTAGTTATGACCAGCTTCAACACGGTGAAAGTTTTCCACATAGCCCGAACCCAGAACAGACACGCTGACTCCCTAGCCACGCTGGCGTCCTCAGTAGCCGAGGAGATACCACGGCAGATCAAAGTCGAGCTTATTTCGGAGTCGAGCGTCAGTGTAATGAGAAACTTGGGAACTGCAGGGATCAGTGTCACGGCAATCGCAGCCCCTGCCACGTGCTGGATCGACCCCATTATCGACTTTCTGGCCGATGACCGACTGCCGAGTGACGAAAAGGAGGGCATCAGGATCCGTAGGATGGCTCCTCGGTATTGGTTGGCAGAAGACCGGACTTTGTATCGAAGGTCCTTCGGAGGGCCGTACCTCTTGTGCTTACGCCCGGAGAAGGTGGGCGAGCTCTTGGCGGAGCTCCACTCTGGGGTGTGCGGCGGCCATGTCGGGGGACGTTCATTAGCGCACCGAGCAATGACTCAGGGTTTTTGGTGGCCTCAGATTCAGAAAGACACCGCCGAGTATGTGCTTAAGTGTGAGCAATGTCAAAAGCACGCCCCTCTGATCCATCAGCCCGCGGGCCACCTGAACCCGATCAGCAGTCCTTGGCCTTTTGCGCAATGGGGGCTGGACATCATCGGCCCGTTCCCTAGGGCGACAGGCGGCCGAAAGTTTGTTTTGGTGGCCGTCGACTATTTTACCAAGTGGGCGGAGGCGGAAGCGTTGGCCAACATACGAGATGTGGAAGTGAAGAAATTCATATGGAAAAATGTCATCACCAGGTTCGGGGTGCCGAACACTATCATATCTGACAACGGGCTACAGTTTGACAGCCGGGCGTTCTGAGAATTTTGCAGTGGTCTCGGCATCAAGAACAGGTACTCAACTCCTGCTTACCCACAGGGCAACGGTCAGGCCGAGGCCGTGAATAAGGTGATTGTGAGTGGGCTGAAGAAAAGGCTGGAGGGAGCGAAGGGAAACTGGGCCGAGGAACTTTCCAAAGTCTTGTGGGCATACCGCACCACTCCTAGACGGTCCACCGGGGAGACCCCTTTCTCTCTCACGTACGGAGCGGAAGCCGTGATCCCTACCGAGGTGAATCTATGCAGTGCGCGAGTAGCGGGTTTCGATCACGCCCAAAACGACGAAATGATGGTAGGATATTTGGACAAGGTGGAAGAGTACCGCGAGATGGTGACAATACGGCTCGCGGAATATCAGCAGAAGCTCGCCCAAAGATACAACCGAGGCGTGAGAACGAGGGAGTTTGTCTCCGGGGATTTGGTTCTCCGAAGAGCCGTGGGCAACATGCGAGACACTGGTGCCGGGAAATTGGCACAGACGTGGGAGGGACCCTATAGGGTCACGGCTGTGGCTGGCACCGGGGCTTATTTCTTGGAAGACCTAGACGAGAGACAACTTCCCCGACAATGGAACGTCCATAATCTGAAGAAGTACTATCATTGATGGGCGATTCTCCGAGCATAGAGTTAACCGCGACATGTTGTATATGTTTTGTTAGTTATACTAATGATGTTTTTCATGCAGATCCGCACTGTTTTAACCAAAATTCTCGGTTCGATCCCATTCACCGAGCAATGTTTATTCTTAGCCGATGCGTTCTAAGGGCAGAAGCCTGATCCTCGGTTCGATTTATCGCCGAGCATGCGGAAACCTTAACGGCCCGTTCTAAGGACAGAAACCTGACTCTCGGTTCGATCCTAATCACCGAGCAGGTGGAAACCTTCGTCTTTTTGTTCTAAGGACAGAAACCTGACTCTCGGTTCGACCCCCATCACCAAGCAGGTGGAAACCTTAGCCTTTTCGTTTCAAGGACAGAAGCCTGACCCTCGGTTCGATCCTATCACCGAGCAGGTGGAAACCTGAACGAGTCACTCTAAGGACAGAAACCTGACTCTCGGTTCGATCCCTATCACCGAGCAGGTGGAAACCTTAGCCTTTTCGTTTCAAGGACAGAAGCCTGACCCTCGGTTCGATCCTATCACCGAGCAGGTGGAAACCTGAACGAGTCACTCTAAGGACAGAAACCTGACTCTCGGTTCGATCCCTATCACCGAGCAGGTGGAAACCTTAGCCTTTTCGTTTCGAGGACAGAAGCTTGACCCTCGGTTTGATCCTATCACCGAGCAGGTGGAAACCTGAACGATTCACTCTAAGGACAAAAACCTGACTCTCGGTTCGATCCCTATCACCGAGCAGGTGGAAACCTTAGCCTTTTCGTTTCAAGGACAGAAGCCTGACCCTCGGTTCGATCCTATCGCCGAGCAGGTGGAAACCTGAACGATTCACTCTAAGGACAGAAGCCTGACCCTCGGTTCGATCCTATCACCGAGCAGGTGTAAACCTGAACGATTAATTCTAGGACAGAAACCTGACTCTCGACTCGACCCTAATCGCCGAGCAGGTGGAAATCTTAGCCCTTTTGTTCTAAGGACGGGAACCTGACCCTCGGTTCGATCCTATCACCGAGCAGGTGGAAACCTGAACGATTAACTCTTAAGGCCAGAAGCCTGACCCTTGGTTCGATCCTATCACCGAGCACGTGAAAACCTTAGTCATTTCATCCTAAGAGAAAAGCCTGACCCTCGGTTAGATCACTGTCACCGAGCATGTGGAGGCCTTACCATGGTCGGACACATCACAATAAAGAGACAACCAACAAGAGTTCATTACTCGGTCAATACGAAAGAGCAAGACGATAAAGCATTCATATTAAAACATGGAACTTAAATTAACGTTTTTATGCCAAAACCCGACAACTCGGGATAAAGAAAAGACAACGTAAACAAGTTATCCCGTCACCACAACCCGGTGACATAGGCAATTCCGCTCATCTAAATTCTCAAAAGAAGGAAAAGTAATGAAGGGCTGGCTTTCAACTTTAGATATCCGCCGCATGAGCGGAGGATGCGTCCTCTTGAGAGTGTTGGTCGGCGTAAGGGGTTGGCGGCTGGATGTCCTCTCCGGTTCGGTCCTCGGCATGGGGGTGGCTGGTCCCCTCCATATCGGTCGACACTGCATGAGAATCAATGGCGTTCACCAGTTCCCTCATGCTGGAGGTCTCTTCCTCGTCAATGACAAGGGGCGCAGGATTCTCGGTGTGGGGGATGCTCGGGAAAGGGATCTTGCTGCGATCCCTCAACGGAGAATCCTCGGGAATCCCCAGGGCTTGAAGAGCGGCGAACCAACCCTCCTCATATCCAAGCCTGTGGGCCTGGCGAATGACCGGTTCCGCCGAATTCTCGGCATCCGCGAACCCCTTGTTATACCACTTGTTTTCACAAGCCTCCAGCGCCGCCTTCGAGTCGGCCAGCTGCCCTTCCAGCATGGTATTCAAGCTCTGAGCCTCCGCCAATTTAAGCTCGGTGCCTCCCAATTGGAGTTCCAGTTCCTCGCACTTCGTTTCGACAAGAGCCTGGGCCTTTACGGCTGTACAATTTTATCCTTTGCCTCCTCGGCAATTTTCGACTGCTCCTTCGCCGTGGCCTCGGCGACGTCTTTCAGAGCCTTTTCCTGCTCAACGTCCTCGGCCAGCTCCTTCATCCTCCCGTCCACAACGTACGACATTTGCGCAGCCTGACCACACAATATTCACTTTGTAAGGTAAAATGGAAAGTACACGTACATAAGCAAATGGGAAACCGAGAATCGTAAAGAAAAGTGAAACAGTTACCGCTATGGTGTGCCACTGCAAACGCCTCCCCAAAGACTCATCCGTCGATTCCGTGAAGGCGTGCAAGTCCTCGGGCAAGAGGATGCCGCGCACCAGACTCTGCGCCACGCAGCCACCATGACCTTTGTCCCATACTCGGGTACTGGCCGTCGATGGAAGAGGCTCGCCGCCAAGTTGGAAGGAGGGTCGCCATGCTGCCAGAGCCCGGGAAGTAGACGCCAGGTCTATCCCGGTTTGCGCTACCGGTTCCCGGATGACAATACCGGCCGAGGGTCGGGGGGGCACGTTGCCCGAGCCCGTCTGAGTCTGATCGGTTGTGCGCGCCCTTTTTCGAACTCGGGTCGATGGGATAGCGGGAGGCGAAGCATCTCGGGCAGGGGTTTGTTGTGGCTGCACGGCATGCCGGGCACTCGGGACAAAGCGGTCTATCGTCATCTTCCTCCTAGCCACCATGGCGATGCCTTGATCGGATCCTGTCTCCGAAGAGTCAGTCGGTTCTGCGGCTGCACCCTCCCCTTCCCGAACAGGAGCCTCGGGCTCTACGGTTCTCTCAGGCTGAGCAGGAGCTTGCTGGATTTGCTCGTGGGCGCGTCTCCTACGCTCGGCAGATACGCGCTCGGCTGATTCGTCACGGATGGGCTGTCGCTCGTCTGAACAAATGTACCGGGGACCGAGATCACGTGCCTCGCCTACAGTTAGCCTTGGGGGGAGGAAGTTTGCGTGCCAAACGTCGATATATGAGATGAGAGGACTGTCAACTAGCAAAGCTTGGCCGAACGGCTGCCAAGTTGAGTAGACGGGACTGACACCGAGGATGAGGTGGGACGCTCGGAGTTGTTTGTCCGTGTGCACGAAGATTTTCGACCTGAGTACGAAGTTCAGGTCCCGAACATGTACCACTCTGATGTCCGGCTTGAATCTTTTGCTCTCTGCACAAAGGAAATCAGGGTTAGCGATTACATAACCGGACCGAAATCGAAAGACACCAAAGTAAATAAAGGCTAGTCACCGACCAACGTCGCGCGGCGAAAACGCACAGGGGAACCCCTCGGCAAACCAATTGCCGCTCACCCGAACGAAATCTTTAGCCGAGTTACGATTTGAATCCGGCAGGCATGAAATAAGCCGTACCCTCGCGTCCCTAGTCTTTAGATAATAGTCAGACTCAATCTTGCCACACAAACTATACATCTGATTAATGTCATAGTGATTTAGTTGCAACCCGTACAACCGGTTCAGCCTACTCACGCAACTCACTACCCGGTAAAAGTTGGGAGGGAGTTGGTCGGGACAAAGGCCGTAAAATCTAAGGGTACTAAGAATTAGAGGGTCAACCGGGAACCTAAGCCCGCCCTCTAGAATGGCCATCAAGGGAAAGAACACCGTGTTCTCACCACGGCGCCTCTGAAGGTCGATATCGCCCATATTGCAGTAGGCGATATCTACGTCACTAGGAACATTATATACTTCCCTAAATCTAGCCAAAGCATGCTCGGAAGAAAGGAGGTAAGAGTAACTCATGTTTTTTCCAAAACGAGTGTTTTTAATAAAAGGGAAAAGAAATGCTACGAATATCAAAGAATAGACTGAAATGGCTGAACTGAAAAAGCAAGAAGAGGGAAAGGAACTTACTGTGGGCTCTAAGGAGGAAGTGTGTTCTGGGCCAGTAGATGAACCACGAAAGGAGGATGCTCGGCAGAGTAGGATACTGAAAGGTGAGGAATGCGAAAGTGAGAGTCAGTGACTAGAAGGACTATTTATAGGCGTGGGGAGTAAAATGAGAGGCAATTAATGATCCACTGGAAGGAAACCACGCGGATCGCCGCTTCAACTGCCACACGCGCGGCGCCTCGGTTCACGAACCGTCAGACAATGATGGCGGGTAGGCCGTCAATCAATTCCAAACGCGTCTTTTGAGACGCGCATTAATGCGCCCATCAGTGGCCGGGCACTGACCCTTCGACTTCCCAAACGGGCATTTACCCCTCGTGATCCTTGATTCACCCCCGGGAATGGGGAGCGAATCAAGGGGGGGCTATTGTACGGCCCCCGCACCATGACCCATAGAGGGCCTTGGGCCCTGGCCTGGGTATATGGCCCATGAGGCCGGTCTCCCTCTACCTAGCGGCCCACCCCGAGCCACGCGGGCTGCAGGCCCAAGCTTTGCCTTTACATCGTTTCTCGGCGAACCCCTTCCCGAGCAGTGATGAACATACGGCTCGCGGAACACCCCGCCCTGTACCTACCCGGCCGTGCCTCGGAGAGGCACCGCTGCCGGGAACTGTCGTGGAGGTGGGAACCAAGTTCCAACGCCACCCTCACCGCTCCCCATGCCCACCTAACCACCCACTTACGATCGATAACACTGGACCGCCGGTTGCACTTACTGGCAAATAATTATGACCTCTCCACTATTTTGTGAACTATAAATACAAGAAGTTTTGAGAAGACAAAGGTTGGAGAATTGAGGGAAGGAAGAGTGTAAATAGAGAGAAAACAAAGTAAGGAAGTGGTTCAGGCCCCCGAGGAGAGGAAAGTGATTCAGTTGAGCCTTGGTGTTTAGAACGACCCAGTGTAGGAAATCCAAACCCACTATGCAAGTAAGTTGTGAGCCCAAGTGAGGCCCAGCCCAACGGGTTTTCAGTTTTTGGTGCGCACAATAGCCATTTAAGTCTGTAAATTTTGAGCTTATTTGGACCTTGTAACACATCTTAGTGAACGCATTGTAATCCACAATTAAGAAAAATAACGAAATATTTCATACTGATTTGAGGATCCTTAACAGTTATTTCGTGTGTTTTATTATTATATTTGTTTTCCTTTGCTGTTTTCCTTGTTGTTCAATACATATATTCTTGCTTGTTAGTATGTACTTATTGTAGGATTCTTGTTCTGTGCACCACCTGGTTTGTAAAACAGCCCATTTAGCTGCGGTGAACCAAGCCCAGACCCTTCAAACTACAACAAGAGGGCTTGGGGTCCTCACTTCGGCTTGGGCCTGAACACTGTCCAAAAAGGGACTCTCACAGTAACATTTTGAAAATGCTATTTTCCTACAAATTTTTCACATTTTCTCAGCTTCCAAACAAATTTTATATAAGAAAATCCACCACCACCCACAGAAAATCCACTACTATCCACACAAAACCCACCACCATACAACACAAAAACCACCAAAACACCACCACAACAACCAAAAAAAAAAAAAAAAAATCAAAGATTAAAGAGAGAAAGCAGATCGGCGAGTGGCGAACAACGAGATCGAGAGGAGACAATCTGACCTAGAGGGCGGTTGCAACGAGATCGAGAGGAGATGATCTGACCCAGAGGAGGACGAGGCAATCTATAGGGCGGCAGCGACAAGCTTCAGGCGGCGGCGACGATCAGACCCGGTTCAAAAATCAAAACTGAGAGAGGGAGGAGGAAGAGAGAGTGATCGCAAATTAAGGGAAAGGGAGAGGGAGATCGAGAAAGAGAGAGATCGGGCATGGGTGGGTCATGGGCGACGAGACTGGTCAAGCGGCGGCAGGCTTCATGCGGCACGATCTCGAAGGCGCGATCTCGTCGGCGTGTCTGGGGTTGGGGTGCGATCTAGCTCACTCTCTCTACTCTCTCTTCTTGCTCTCTCTCTCTCTCTCTCTTTGGGTGTCTGTGAGTCCGGAAATCATTTGAAGGTAAAACAGAAACGTAAATGATTTTCCAGGTCAAAGGCTATATTTTACGATCAAAGTTATTCATTTTCCGGAAAATTTTATTTTACATGTGCACCCAAACACGTTGCTGGGTGTAAAATATTTTCCGGAAATCATTTACACCCAAAACAAACGCAGTCGTTATTCAATGATAGACTTTGTCAAAATTCTTGTGCAATGAAAAAAATATTAAGTAGTGTAACATTGTTTAAACTTTAAACTGTTACAATAGATATATCTTGAACTTAACTCTTAAATATATATCGAATTATTGTTTATGATTAGTGACACATCTGTTTGTAGACTTATATACTAAAATTTGTAGCAATCCTACCATTACTTAAATTTTTTCTATAATCTTTTTCATAGAGTTGATATGTTGTGATTGGTGCTGAATTAATGCGACGGTTCTAATCATAACTTATCATATTTACAATTATGTAAAAATTGATAAAAATATTTGTATACTTAGCATTACTCTTTACACCTTGGTTAGTCTCCTCTTATTATTATCATTGCCTAAAACAAAACAATATTATTTGTTATTTAGGTCATTCTATAGGTTTTTTTTACCAGTGTCATATTTACCTAATTTTAATTTAGTTAATTTTTGGTTTGAACTATTAAAAATTGCAAAACTAAAATATAGTTCGTTCCTTAAGTGCAGGGCATTATGTTTTCTAATTAAAGTCAAATACATGGTAATATAAACAATATTATTTTTTCTAACGACAATTATATTCAATACAGCTATGTCTTTGGGTACAGTTAGTGAACCTAAATAGCTATACCTAAGTTTAGGCAGAATCCTGACAAAAAGAGAAAGGGCAATTACGCCAATTCAATTGCAGAAATTATGAAAAAAAGAAAAGAAAGGTAGAGCAACTCAAGTGACCGGTAAATCCGTTAAATAACAGCGTATCCAACTACAACAACTACATAGAATATATGTTTGATTTTGAAACAGTCACGCAGCTAATCTAGGCCACAACTGTTCTGTACTTTTTTTTTTTTTTTTAATTGCTTCCTTCCCCTTTCATTCCTCAAATCTTGTCCACAAAGCTCTTCACTTTCCTTTCGAATCCACCTATTCATCACCCCCACTACCTTTTTGTTTTTGGGTTTTTGTCCCTCTTTCTTTTTCTTTTCTGTGGGGGTGAGTTTTTTTTTAATTAGTGTTTTAGTTAATTTTTAATATTATACTAGTTATTTTTCTGTATTTGTTGCATTGGGTTTTTTGGTTCTTCCAGAGAATTGCCAAATTTGAATATTTATGATAGACTCAGGGTTTTGAGCTCCTAGTTTTGTGGGGTTGGATTCAAATTTTCTTTTTTTTGAAAATTTTGATTTTGAAATCTATTATTGACAACTGAGTAAGAAAAAGTCTAACTTTTTTGAGTTTTTTCATTGCCCATTTCGATTATTTCAAAAAAAATTTGTTAGTTTTGGTTTGAACTGAAAAGCAAATAAATGTTATCTATGAAATACAGTCCATTTTTTTTACTACAATTAGTCCTGTTTTTGAAGAAAAAACTTGTTGAGTATTTTTGGGTTTCCTTTGTTTTTTGCTTTTTCTGAAATTTCTGATTTAAAATGGATTTGAGCAATGGTGAGGGATTTGGAGCTGTCATGGCAGCTGACAAGTCCAAAAATCATGAAGTAGACATTGCTTTGAAAGTGTCTAATTCCAAAGAGGAGGAGGCCTTGAGCTCAAAAGTGAATGATGTGGGAAGTATTAGTAGCAAGGATATGTTTTTCAGGGCTGATATGATTGACTTCAAAAGCTTGGATATTCAGCTGGAAAAGCACTTGAGCCGGGTTTGGTCAAAAGACAGGGAGGTGAAGACTCACAAGGAAGAGTGGGAGATTGAATTGGCTAAATTGGATCTAAGAAATGTTATAGCTCATGGGACTTATGGGACAGTATACCGAGGTGTCTATGATGGCCAAGATGTTGCAGGTAATTTGATCAGTCATCCTGCTTTCCTTGTTTAAGAATTCATCATATATCCTGCCAATGAGGTATCGCTCAACAGGCACTTCCTTCTCCCATAATAATGGGATGAAGGGTGAGGCCATGGGTTCAAGAACCACTGAGTGTGAGTATAACTTATCAACAAGTAAATCATATATCTCTCTTAATGATATACTTACTTTGTTAGATTTATGTTTTTGGCTATCTTATTCTTTGTGTTCCATTGTTTAAAAATTGGGTGCATGCTTTATAATGAATTCAAATTATTAGTTAAACTGGAGTGAAGAAAAAGTACCTTGTGTTATCAAAAAATATATAAAAAAAAAGTACCTTGTGAAGTATATTGCTAGGCACAGTGCTAAACGATTTTTCAGACCTTCAAATCCTGAATCGTGGAATTCAATTTCTGATTCTGTGCTTTTAACTCACCTCCTCCCCCCCTAAGAATAAGGTGGGGGTGTGGCCATGGCTCATGGGTTCAAAACCCACCAGCTGTGTGTATAAATTAATTATTTCAATCAAATTCTTGTGCTGACAATCCTTAGTTTGGGGCAGGAATAAGCAGCACACATGTGATATATGATGAGTTTTACAAGGTGTGGCTTTCATCATGTGTAAGAGCCACTCATTTTGAGGCATGATCCTTCCTCAATTTGTATTTAGAGGCTGCATATTGAAGCTTTTGAATATCCCTTGAAGGCCAAGCCCAACATACCTTCGATAGTATGTTGTATATCATATCTTTTATGGTTTTAAAAGAAACCTTTGCTTAGGGGATTGGGTAGGTATTTTGTGCAATTTCAAGTGTGCACTAATATATTCTGAAGAACAATAGATAGTAAAACAATAAACATATGCAATACACTATTAAGTTCTGCATATATGTTACGTTAATGAGAAGAAAATTTGTAAAATATCTAACTATTCAATGTAGGTGCCATGTTCTCAAGTGTCTAACATACCAATTTTTATATAGAGAAGTGGCCTGCTGTATTTGTCTGTAACATAGTGTTATTTGTTGAAATTTTACTGTTAGTAGAAAATGTTTTTCTTTGAAACCATAGAGACATTCCTTTCTTGGGAGTTTTAAAGTTTCAATCTTGGTTCAGATTTGACTTTTTTATCTTTGAAAAATCTGCTAAATTTATTCTCAGTGATTGCCTTTGCAGAATCCTGTTTCAGTTAACAACTAAAATCTGATTAAAACTTTAGAGAAATCTGTTTTCTATGATATTTCCCCAAAATTGAAGATGCTTGTATGATGTAATGTCCACTTCATTTCCTAAATTATCTCCATTCCTGCTCCCAAGGTGCAAACTAGATGCTTAGTCCAAAGATTCATGTGATTTATTTTTGTTGGGACTCCCATAGAAAGTGCTGGGTGTCTGTCAACATTTGCTTCCAATGGATGACAGATACTGTGCTAGAAACTTGATAATCAAATAGTATTCTGATACCTAATAGAATAATGTTAAATGATTAAATTTACGTAATAGTGTCATTATATCAGCTTCAATTCATTAAGCATCAGTCAAACTGAGGACTTGATTGCTCCATTTCTTTTAACTGCAATGACAGTTGAGCTAGAGCTCATTGACGTGTTTTGTGCTAAATATTAAGTTGATGTAGTATTTTTCTTCTGAATTTGGACTATGAGGTTTACTATATTATATCAGAAAGCAATACATTTATGCGTGTTTCCATATATACATAAATATGTACATGTCTGTGAGTGCTTTGTAAGTATGATGATGTGCCAAATATCAGCCTTTATAATTGTAAAAAGCAGTGTGCTTTCAGTTCTATGAAATAACCCCTGAAACATTGCTGAACAGTTCAATAGCATTAAATTATCTCATTTCTGTATATAGATAAAATTTTTGAAAGGACTGACTGCCCACTGTTATTCTTAATATTTATAGTGAAGCTATTGGACTGGGGAGAGGATGGTATTGCCACAGCTGCTGAAACTGCTGCTCTTAGGGCGTCGTTTCGGCAGGAAGTTGCTGTTTGGCATAAGCTTGACCATCCAAATGTTACAAAGGTAGAATTTATGCATCTTTGACGGATACTATGATGCCATGCATTTTTACAGTCAGTCCACACATGCGTGCACACGCACACAAAGAGTTTAAAAAATAATCATTGACTGGTTATATTTGATAACAAGAGAAAAACTTTTATCTTTTTGTCAAGTGATAACAATAGAACTGAGGCCCAATTGAGTTAAGTTGTATTAACTTCAATAGTTTATTTATGTTAAGTTTTAAATTCAAATAATCTTTTCAACAGTTTATTGGAGCTTCAATGGGAACTTCGAATCTCAAATTCCCCTTGAAGAATGAATCAGGTGAAGGTCATAATCCTCTTCCATCCAGGGCATGTTGTGTTGTTGTTGAGTACCTTCCGGGTGGGACTTTAAAGAAGTTTTTAATTAGGAATGTGAGAAAGAAACTTGCCTTTAAGGTTGTCATTCAAATTGCTTTGGATCTCTCTAGAGGGTAAGTATATTAATTATATTAGGCTGGAGTTTATTACGGTGTGCTGTTGGATTTAAATTATTGGATCATGACTATGTATTCTTTAATCCAACCTTGCAGGTTGAGTTATCTTCACTCAAAAAAGATTGTACATCGTGATGTCAAAACGGAAAATATGCTGCTAGATTCTCAGAGAACTTTGAAAATTGCTGATTTTGGGGTTGCTCGTGTTGAAGCCCAAAACCCAAAGGACATGACTGGAGAAACTGGTACCCTTGGGTACATGGCCCCAGAGGTACCCACTCCTTTTTTACAGAATTCAGTCATGTCTACAATTGGGAGTATCATAACCATATAATGTTCAATTCCACAAAATCTTTTTAGTGGTGTGTTTCATTTTGAGTCACTAAAGATTTGAAGCGAGTTGTTATACTCCTATTTCTGGCTATAATTTCCCTTTGCTTAAAGCTAGAGACAACTTTAAGAAGATAATTTTTGCAGGTCCTTGATGGTAAGCCCTACAATAGAAAATGTGATGTCTACAGTTTTGGAATATGCTTGTGGGAGATCTATTGCTGTGACATGCCTTATCCTAATCTTAGTTTTGCTGAAGTTTCATCTGCAGTTGTGCGACAGGTTCGTTTTTTGTTTATAAAAACACTACAAGATTAGGTTCTTTAGCAAGTGTCACTATACATATGTATATAAAATACAGAAATTCAACGCTGCAATTATCAACTAGTCTACTTGGAAACATCCTTTGGCATTGCCTTTTATTTTATTTTATTTTATTTAAAAAGAAAACTTCATTGATTTATAAAATTCAAATCTTTTTACTCCAGTGCCTAGTGATATAAATTATGTGCTTAATATCTATGTTCTAGCTTAAATGGCCTTAAAATTATTTGTCTGGGGTCTTTGAATCATTTTGATCACCAAAAATTTTCTGCAATCTTAGGTACTGCTTAGTTTACTTCCAAACCTGTGAAAGGTCAATAGTTGGCCTTAAGAAATTTTGACTAGTTTATTTTCCTTCGACTTACAATTCGCTTATCTCCAAATATTGGAAAACCGTATGCATGTTTTTTCCTTATACAAAATGTTACCTTATTCATTGCACCATGTAGCAAATGTCTATCTTTCCATGCGTGCTTTTGGCCTAGGGGCCTTGTTTAAGGTTGGAATATATTCAGCCCTGATCCCTAGATGGCTTGTATCTTTAGGTGTTTTATCTGGGTGCTCTAGGTCATAGAATCTGACTTTTTGCTGAAAGTTTGTTTGCAAAAAAACAAGATTTTAAAAAGCTGTGTTGGCAAACGCACACAGTTGCCTACCATAAAAAGTGATGCTATGTTGATGAAATGTGTTTGAAATTGTTTTTGACAGAACTTACGCCCAGAAATCCCAAGATGTTGTCCAAGTTCATTGGCGAGCATCATGCGAAAATGTTGGGATGCACACCCAGAGAAACGTCCAGACATGGATGAGGTGGTGAGAATGTTAGAAGCATTAGACACTAGCAAGGGTGGTGGCATGATTCCTGATGACCAGGTTAATGGTTGTTTCTGTTTCAGCACAGCTCGTGGCCCATAATAGTATCATATTACTAGTGCAAATGAAGTTAGTCTTGCAGAACTAGTTTGCTTGACTTGCAAATGGTCTTAAAATAAGTAGTTCACAATTTTCTGTAGTGGATAAAAAGAAATACAATTGACATTTTAGAATTTGGGGTTCCTATGAGATCTTTCACAATTTCACTGTATAGAGATTGGTGGGGCAACAATTTATAACTGTAATCACTTTTGTTGCATAATATTAGTAGCATGGTTTGTGGTTTCCTGCAACTTTGTATTTGTTACATAACTAAGCAAATCCCAAGAAATACAATAATCTGTCTGTTAAAAAGCAGAAACGATGAACAAAAAAAAAAAAAAAAAAAACCCATTTGTTTCTACACATACCTTCTCTATGATTATTAATCTTACAATATGCAGGATCTATATAAGTGTTCTATAATGCCTCTCACGAAATGAATATTATTGAGACTAGTATGTTGGAGTTTGTTACAAGAATAAAACACAACATCCATAAGCTAAATGTTCAAATGAATTTGGTGAGAAAAGCAAGAGAGAAGCTTATAGATAATCAAAGGATATATAGTCAAGAGATGCAACTCTTTAGCAATGCGGCATAACCTTAGGTAATGAATTGGATTGGGCTTATTATGTCAAGAGATGCAACTCTTTGGCAATGCGGCATAACCTTTGGTAATGAGTTGGATTGGGCTTATTATGGACATACTTTATTTGGGTTTGGTCTGTAATTTAAACATTGCCTTTAAGCTTCATGAAGTAAAGTTAGGAGTATTTGTGAATTTAATTTCATTGTTAAACTATTGTAAGACCTCTTTTTATAAAAATAAGGTAGAGGGTGAGATCGTGAGTTTATGACCCATCATGTCATGTAATTACGCATTTCCACTAGAACATGAATCTCGAATCTACAGTGTGCAAGATTGCAATTTGAGGGGGTTATGATTCTTATGAATAACCATGAAAGACTATTCTCTCTGCCCATTGCGTGTTTGGCATATTATTGGGATGAACATGTTCTATGTTGTGAGTGGGAATCTGCTTGTGTTGCACAAAAGAATTGTGCTTATCACAAGGTCCAATTTGAAAAAAGTGAGATGGTGGACTTATAATCAGCCCCAATTATAGATAGGCAGATCATGGAAATGTGTTACTAATCAGTAATTACCTCTCTCTTTCTTTGTGAGAGGTTGTGTAGGTGCAAACTCAATAATAATAGAAATAACACAAAGAGAAACTGAATAATACTTCTGAATATTATTAATTTGAAGAGAAAAATTACATAACATTATTTGGACTGAGGCGACACTCGCTCTCTTTAAGGCGATTCAATGTCATGACCCAAATCCATGGAACATGAATTAAGATGTATGACTAACCTGCTAAACTTAAATAACTCCATAAACATAATTAATCCAAAATAAATTAATACTCCAAATAAACAATACTCTTAAAAACCTCTTACAAAAATCTAAACTCCACAAATTGGAAATAATCTCCACTGTATAAAACATGAATTACAAAATAAAGGTAACTAAAATTCTATAAGTCTTCAAGTAACACTGAAATCACCTACAACTTCCATGCTCTACCTTGCACCTTACAAAGCAATCCAAAGGTTCTATATTCCCAACTACACTTTAATCTGAAAAATAGTAATTGATGGGGTGAGCCACACATCTAGTAAGTAATTATACAGAATACACAACGGAATAGAGTCAAGCAAAGTACGAGTATTTTGATTTTTCACAAACTCATTCAATAATATCAAAATAATTATTTCAAAACATATAATGAATCACTTAATACATATGTAATCGCTTCTTAAAGTCATTTGTAATCACATACATATAATTGATCAGAGCACAATGTCACATATACACATCACATATTCTCACATACAATTATGTGAGCGGATTTACACATATATCTGATCAATTCTAAAAACATCCATTTTGAGTCACATATCACAAAACGAAATATATACAAAATATAATAATTTTCTTAATATTAACAATTATTCCAAATATACAGGCATAGCGAATATCACAATATTGAATTGAGCATAAATCAAAGGATGCTTGACTCTCATGAGGAACGAATAGAAACTGAGGAGTTTATATAAATATATTACAATTCTTGAGTAAATCTGAAAATTCAATTTGCTAAAAGAAACATTTTAAATACCATTTGGAGAATAGGAATATGACTTTGAAATCACTTGGTTTAACAAATTTAAATAACCAGAACCTTTTTAGAAAACTTACATTGAAACTCAATTATTTTCGGAAAATGGTTTAGTTTAGAAATCATCTTTTAAATGAGATTTGGACATTCAAAACGTTATTTAAAATTTGAAGTATCTCTTTAAAACATTATTTAATAGTCGAAATTTCTCTTTCAATGATGCAAAAATACTTTTGACAAACTTTAGAAAATATAAGTTTGAAATACAAAGCTTTTGAAAACTTTTAACTTCTAAGAACCTAATGGACAAAACTTGTGCATATTATGCATAATTACTTACCTCTCTTGCTAATACTTATGAATACATCTGAACAGTTTAATCTTTTGTAAGCTCTAAACAAAAGAATGCTTTAATCAGTAAGCATGGAATCTAATCCTTACAACCCTTTTCTTTCCTACTGTCCTACAAAATCAGGTATGAAAACTACTTTCGTATTGAAGAGGATGAAGATTAGAGGTGACGGATCCGTCTAGAGGGGCTTGAAGGTGCTGGACGGATTTGCTCGTATTGGACGAATCATGTGTGAACTGACTAGGGTGGACGGAGCAAAGGACCACGTGGCACTTAGCTACTCATTAAATGGTCTCCAAGAAATCCTAAATAGAACTTACTTGCCTCGTACGATAAACCCCAGTCTACAAAGTCCTAATACGAATAGAATCCCAACACTAGGGGGATTCTGGAATATACGCATCAATGGAGATCTTCCCTATAAGGAAAAGACTTGTTATGCAAGTAGGAGAGTTCAATTCTACACTACTATAAAAACCCATAATCCCTCACAAACCAAGGTACGTATAATTCACCCCAACTCTGGCGCTCTAGGGTTGCGAAAAGATTCTAACTTGACCTTTGGAGGATACTTGGCCGGCACCACACCGGTGTCCTCTGTGAAAGTCTTTCCTTGTTCTTGTGCAGGAGTTGTTATGAGTGTGCGGGGACTGTGTAGCTCACTGGTGATTTTCTCGGCATCATCACGTATATACCATTGAATTAAGCAATTTAATATTCCTTATCAAAGTCTCACTGCAACAATATTTCCCCAAAACTAATTTGTACTTCTAGAGTTCAAACAAATTTCTATAACCACAATTAATATTCTAGGCCGCCCTGAAATACTCTTTAAGATCCAAATATATATTTATAGTATCCATGGAAAATCTCTACCCGTAGGACTTAGCAACCCATAGCATGTATTGACTAAAATCTTTGAAACTTAAAACAATATTATAGATTACAATAAGAGTTAATAATTCAGCACTGCTCCAAGGTTGCGTTAACTCTAGAAACTTTTGAGACTAAACCTTTTATATATTTCTATATAATAATAAAAAAAAACTCTCTATTCATTGCACTGTCATGAGCATTCAGGGATTTCGTAAAAAAATTCACTTAATAACATAAAAGCAAGAATTTTTTTTTTTAAATCTAAATATTGGCCCTACCCAAACGACATCACTAAAACTGTAAGACACAAAACTCCTATAGGCACAAAACTTCTATAGGCTTATCACCTATTCGTGCGTTCATATGAAATAATAATGCAAACCTTTCTTCTTCTTCTTCTTCTTCTTTTTTTTTTTTTTTTTAATTTTTGTCTCTAACAGTGAGAAATCATACCTTGGACAAATTGTTTGTCTCTTCAATTGTATGTGTTCTAAACTCCAAGGGAAAAGTACACCTCCTAGTCTCCTTAGTGATAAAACCCTTTCTATGAAAAACCTTAATTTATCTCTTCATCTACCTTATATTTGACGCATTAGAGATGTGGGCTTAGTGGGGTAGTGGGCTGTAGATTAAAACCCACTTAAACTTATCTCTTTAGTCTCCAAAAGGCCCATAAAACATCTTTCTCTTTTATTTATTATTTTGACTACCGCACTAAATTGTATGCACTAAAACTTTAATCTTCTCACCTATTTTGTAATACCACAAAATTGTCTACTTCCATCCTACTATGCACACACATATAGTACCTAAACTCTATATTGATAATGATGATGATGGTGATGATCATAAAATCAAATCGGGGTATTACATTCAAGCCCTTGGTTGGCTGCTCCACTAGAAAGAACAACCTTCCTTGCCAAGAACCTCTCTATTTTTTAGTGTATAAGCACCTCCCCCTTGCACACATATGACATATCAAGCCCAATATCTGAATCAATACATATTAGCTCATTAATCACCATAATTAAAAATAATAACATAGTCTCTCTCATTTTTAATGTGGGATTAAACAATTTCTCTAACTCCCCATCTTTCATATTAACTCCCACATGTTTACAATTATGTTGTAATATAAATTCATTTTAATTAATTAATATTAAAATGCTCCAACAATCGCCCACTCATTTTAATATTAAAATTATTTTAGTTAAAGAGAGATGACTAAGCAAAGATGGGTCACTATGCATCATAAAGGTGTGCTCTGCATTGAACTTTCACTTAGTAAAATAGCGATCTCAACTCTAGAGTTGTAGTGGTCTCCGACTTGAACTAAGTAGTGACGCTTTGGGGAAATTAAGCGTCATTGCTTACACATAACAACCTAGGTGTTGACATGAACTTTTATAGTTAGCACTTTGCGGCCGTTTGCTGATCCTAGTTTCATGAGTGTATTTGAGATTAAGTCCAAATCTCATAGGGAGCGGCCCCACCCCCACTCTCACATAGGTGAAATTTTGTCAAGGTTGTTCTTGTAATTCTGACACCCCACTCATACGAGCTACAAATTTTATAAAGAGTTTTTTTACTCAACCTCTCCACATTATTGAATAAATGCACTTATATCATAGTGATGAACAATTAAAAAATTATTTACAAAATAAATAATTAAAAAAAATAAATAGTGCATTTCTTACGACTATCATATGGTTCATTTTTCGCATTGAACCCAATTCTCAGGATCTCTGGTCCTTGGGTTGGGTATCCTCATACATGGCTCTTGATTTTATGAATTTTAGTCTCATCCCCCTCGATGCATTCCAGACCCTATCTTTTACCAAGGCCTTGGTAAATGGATTTGCAAGATTATCATTAGATTTAATATAATCCACAGTTATGATGCTGCTACTTAAATAAGATCGCACGGTATTGTGCTTTCTTCTTATAGATCTGGATTTACTGTTGTAATAATGGTTTTTAACTTTACCAATTGCGACAGTGCTATCACAATGAATAATATAGGTGGAATTGGCTTTTCCTAAAATGGAATTTCATTCAACAAATCTTTAAGCCAATATGCCTTTTCACTAGCTGAAGCTAACGCTTTTAATTCAGCTTTCATTGTTGAATTAGCAATTATTATTTGCTTTTTGGATTTCCAACAAATAGCACCACTACCTCAGGAAAAAATATAACCAGTGGTAGAGAGAGAATCACCTAACAAAGTATTCCAATTGGCATCACTAAAAGCTTCAATCACAGCAGGGTACTTTTTATAAAATAAGCCATAACTTTTGGTATCAATTAAATATCTCATGACTTGCTTAATAGCTAGTCAATGATCTCTACTAGGTTTGTTAGTAAATTTGCTAAGCACTCCTACTGCATATGCAATGTCAGGTCTAGTACAATCAATAGCATAACACAAACTACCAATGATGCTAGCAGAATCCTTTTGATTAAAAATCTCATTATCATTATTCACAAGAAATAAATGAACACTAGAATCAAAAGGAGTAGCTACACTTTTGTGATCATGAAAATTAATATTTTCTCAAAAAAATTTCAACATAATGTGATTGATTAAGAAATATTTCATCACATGTTTTTATAATTTTCATGCCCAAAATAAAATTAGTTTCACCAAGATCTTTCATATCAAAATGGCTTTTAAGCATATTTTTTGTCTCATTTATAACATGCATATTTGAGCCAAAAATCAACATATCATCCACATAAAAGCTAATAATAACATGTAAATTATTTCATGATTTAGAATAAACAGACTTATTACATTCATTTGATTTATAACCATTCTTAGTCATGCAAGAATCAAACCTTTTATGCCACTGTTTTGGTGCCTGTTTTAAGCCATATAGGGATTTAGTTAGCTTACATACCTTCCTTTATTGTCCAGGCTCTACAAAGCCTTCAAGTTGATCCAAATAAATCTCTTCCTCTAGGTCCCCATTTAGAAAAGTAGTTTTTACATCCATTTGATGAATTTTCAAATCAAAAATTGCAGCAATAGCAATTAACAATCTAATAGATGTAATTCTTGTTACCAGAGAAAATGTACCAAAGAAATCAAGATCAACTTTTTGTTTAAAGCCTTTTGCAACAAGTTTAGCTTTAAACTTATTTATGGATCCATACAGTTAAATTTTTTCTAAGGACCCATTTACAACCTATGGTCTTACAACTCGGTGGAAGATCTACTAATTTCCAAGTTCTATTAGAAATCAGAGATTTCATCTCATCATTTACAACCTTTTAGCATCAGGTGATATTAAAGCTTCTTTTAAATTTTGAGGATTTTTCTCAATGTTAATAACATAATAATTAGGACTAAAATCATTTTCAACTCTAGCTCTTTTACTTCTTCTAGGTTCTATTTCAAAATTTTCTTGATTTTGTAAGTGAGAAGTAGAAGAATTAGGTTGTGACAAAATATTTTCTTCTCCCCCACTATTTTTCAATTTAAAAGGAGAATTTTCTTCATGAAAAATTGCATCACTAGATTCAAAAATTATTTTGTTTTCAAGATCAAAAAATCTATAGGCTGCACTATTAATCGCATAACCAAGAAAAGGACAAGTAGTAGCTCTTATACCAAATTTAGGTATTTTAAGGTCAGTAAGCCTTACATAAACAAGACAACCTCATACTCTCAAATATCCCAAATTTGGTTTATGTCCTTTCTACATCTCAAAAGGTGTGATATGTGACTTTTTATATGGCACCCTATTCAAAACATGACATGCAGTTAAAATAGCTTCACTCCAAAAATGTAAAGATGCACCAAAATCAATTAACATAGATATTTTTTAACTCAATTAGAGTTCTATTTTTTCTTTCAGCCACACCATTAGAAACAGGTAAATGTGGTGCAGTAGTTTCATGGATAATTCCTAAAGACTAAACAAATGAGTTGAATGTACTTGATTCATACTCACGGCCTCTATCACTTCTTCTTCTTTTTATTTTTCTACTGAATTGATTTTCAACTTCTTTTTAAAAATCTTAAAATTTTCAAATGCATCACTTTTATTTTTCAACAAATAAATAGTTGTATATTTTGAGAAATCATCAATAAAAGTGATAATATATCTATTTCCTCCATGAGTTCAGGTTCCCCCAAATTCACATAAATCAAAGTGAATTAACTCAAGCAATTCAATATTTCTTACGACACTTTTATGAGACATTTTTGTAATCTTAGCTTGACTACAAGTTTCACATTTTTCAAAATCTTTTGACAGTCTTGGAATTAATCCTAAACTACTCATGATTCCCACATATTTACTATTTATATGACACAAACGAGTATGTTAAAAATTAACAGAAGAAAGCATATAAATTGAATTGGTAGATACTTTATTATTTTCAACATTTAATTTAAACATTCCATCATAAGCATAACCTTTGCCCACAAATAATCCATTTTTAGTGATCACATAATTATCAGATTCCATAGTCTGCTTGAAGCTAGCATTGTTAAGCAAAAAGTTTGACATCAAATTCTTCCTCATGGACAGAGTGTAAAGCACATCTTTCAATGTTAGCACATGTCTAGGAGTGAATTTCAAATCGACCTCACCACTCCCAAGAACCTTGGTTTTGCTATAGTCATCAAGCATAACTGTTTTTCTTCTTCACAAAGAGTGTACACCTTGAACCAATCTTTGTCATAGCAGATGTGCCTATTAGCACCAGAATTTGCCCACCACCCTTCAACATATTGCACCAAATTTATGTTTGTAATCATAGCCATTAAAGGCTTCTTGACTATGTTAGCCTGCGAAATAGATTCACATTTCTGAAATTCGCAAAATCGAGCAATATTCTCACTCTTACCACAGACAAAACAAGATCTATTAAATGGATCTTTTGAAGGGGGTCTTTGATTCTTTTTGTTATTTTTATTCGGGTTTCCCATTCCTTGAGGTCTATTATTATTTTTTAAAACTCTCTTTTTAGGCTTTAATTGACCATTTCTAGGAAAATGATTTTTTGGCATATTATTATTGGTTGAAGTAAGGTTTACCTTTGTGGTGGAATTACCATTGCTCTCTTGTGTCATTAATGCATCTTGTCCTCTAGTCTCCTCCTCAACACGGATGCGTGTGATCAAAGTCTCTAAGGATGTTTCCTTTTGTTTGTGCCGCAAAGTCTTTTTGAACTCCCTCCAAGATTGTGGTAGTTTATCAACTATGCCAGCTACCACTAGATTATCTCCAATCTTTATGCCTTCGGATCTTAATTCTGCCACGATCATCTGGAAGTCTTGTGCTTGATCCACCACCAATTTCCCACCCACCATTTGGTAGCCAAAAAATCTATTGGCAGCATACTTCTTTGCACTAGCCTCTTCAGTATCATACTTACTTTGTAAAACTTTCCATATTTTCTTGGTAGAATTATAAGTTGTATCACAATAATCATAGAAATGATCGGCAAGACAATTCAAAAGATAAGTGCAATAGTTGTATTCATCTTTTATAAATTTATCTATTTTTTCTTGATGGGGACGAAATTCTTCCTCACTCATCTCATCGATAGAAACCTTTGAAGGATTTTGTTAGTAAGGATGTAGGTGACTTTAAAATTGTAGGTGCAAACACAATAATAATGGAAATAACACAAAGAGAAACTAAATAATAGTTCTGAATATTATTAATTTGAAGAGAAAAATTACACAACACTATTTGAACTGAGGCGCGACACTCGCTCTCTTTAATGGACTATTAGTTTGGACCCCCTCGCTTCACCTCTCCCTTGCACACATATCTAGTCCAATATTTGAATCAATACATATTAGCCTATTAATCACCACAATTAAAAAGAATAACATAGTCTCTCTCTTTTTTAATGTGGGATTAAACATTTTTACTAACTCCTTATCTTCCATATTAACTCCCACATCTTTACAATTATGTTGTAATATAAATCCATTTTAATTAATTAATATTAAAATGCTCCAACAGGTTGATTATGATTAAAAATTTAGATAAAACATGAGAGTGATCATGACAAAAGTTACATGGGTCACATGTGTATGCATGATGGGGACATGGTAGAAGAGTATAGGGCCACAGAACAAAATTTTTCTCCAAACTAATTTGGAGAAAAACCCTTTAAACTCCTCATATATTTTTATATTGAGTGTGAATTTTGAAAATTTAACTGTTGGATTGCATGTTCTTATCATATCCTTAATGCTTGCAAAATTTCAAGAAAATCAAAGATCAATTGCTATGTCATCAAACAAATGTAAAAACTTTAAGTTTTTCTAATTTAAACTGTGTGTAAAAAATAAATTTATTGATCGAATAGTAAATAACATTCAATTTAAGCGAAATTTGAGATGGATGTTAAGAACATAAGGAACATGAAATTCAATGATTAGATTTTCAAAATTCACACACAAAAATGAAATATATGAGAAGTTTAAAAAGTTTCTCTCCAAACTAGACTTTGTATGGGCCACACCAAGTACTCTTCTAGATTTCCTTAAAACTAAATCTTATCCTTTCTATGAATGATTTGACACCATCAAAGCAAATTATCTTAATATCTTACATATTTTAATTGTTGTTAGGATCTAAACTGATATCAATATATATTACACAATTTTTTTCACAATTCATTTAAGTGATGTGTGTGTGAGTGATGGAAATGCAGAAGTAACATTTTTTTTTTCACCATTCACAAGGATATGTCAAAATTTCAATTAGTTTATTAAAAAAAAAATCACTTTGAATTTTTATTTTTGGGTATTACTTAAATAGAGTGTTACTGTTTATAGAAAGGATTAAGATTATGATTATACAAAGCTGTAGCCTATATGTGTAGCAGTGATGTTTATGTGGCTGGTCTCATTGACCATGACTCAAGACAATGGGATTGTGGTAAGCTATTCAATTTATTTGATATGGAGACAGCGATGAAAATACTTAAGATAAATCTTCCACATCCCCAACAAAATGACCAGATTTTTTGGTGTTTATCAAAATCGGGCTCTTTCTCAATCAAGTCAGCTTATATGTCAATCATCCAACCCCAGTTAATTGGCCCAAATCCTCTTAGTATCAAAGAATGGAAAAGTCTATGGAAACTTAAGGTCCATGCCAAATTTAAGAATCTCCTGTGGAAGATTGCTTGGAGGATGCTCCCTGTAGGTGAGGAGCTGGAAAAAAGACTTCATATCCCATCCACTGAGTGTTTCTTATGCAAGAATGCAGTTGAGACAATTGAACATATTTTCCTCCAATGTTCGTGGACCTCTCAGGTATGGCTTATGGCTCCATGGCCTTTAAATATGTCTAATTTATCTCATATTGATATTATAGAATGGGTAAAATGCATCATTGACCCCAAAGTGAAATTAGGAATAAGGGAAGAGGATTCCCATCATTTCCAATTATATGCCTCAATTGTGTGACAGGATTTGGATGCAGAGGAATAAGGCTAGATTGGGCGAAGATATTGGTTCAGTGGTAGATCTAGCCAGGAAAATTTAGAGCTCTTTTAACGAACAAAAAGCAGCTTGGGAAGAAGATCGTGGGGGAAAAACTAGAATTGATTGAGTCTAGTTGGACCCCTCCTCCAGCTAGTTGGGTGAAATTAAATTTTGATGTTGCCGTAAGAGAGAATAAAACATCAATTGCAGTGGTGGGCAGAGACAATCATGGCAGAGTTGTTTTGGCTTGGATTGACATTTTGGACCCGGGAAGCCCCCTGTGGGGTGAAGCTAAAGCGGCCTACATAGCAGTTAATAAAGTAGTTGAAGCTGTGCTCAAAAGAGTGGTAATAGAAGGTGATGCTTGGAATGTTATTGCTCCTCTTAAAGACAAAAAGTCATCATCTGAATGGACTATAGATGTAATATTGCAGAATATTTTAGCTCTTTGTAATCTGTTTGATGATTTTATTTTTATTTTTTTTGAAAAGAGAGGGTAATTTCTAGGGGTGTGCAAAAAACCGAAGAACCGAAAAAACCGATTCAAACCGATGCAAAAATTTCGGTTCGGTTTCGGTTCGGTTCAGTTTCGGTTTTATTAAATAAAAAACCGAAAAGTTCGGTTCGGTTTTCGGTTGCAAATTTTAATAAACCGACCGAACCGAACTGACCCGAAATATATTATTATATTATAATTTATATTAAATATATAATATTTTGTAAATATCTCTGACTGACCCATTGAGAACTGAGATACGCTTTGCTATTCTCAAAAAAAAAAAAAGAGATACACTGATTCACGCTTTGGGGCATTGGACCTTTGGCAGCTTTTGCGTTGGGCAGTGCTTCCATCACTTCATATTAAAACAATTTGGCAATTCCCAATTCAATTTTCAAATGATTCAAAATTTAAAAATTAAAACAATTGATCCGGCCTCCCAGCTTATCTTTTTAAATATAACATTTTAAAACTTATTAGATTAATTACCTATAATTAAACTAAGTAAATATCTAATTAAACTAATTAAACTAAAACTAATTAGAGTATAAAATCAAAAGTTGGAAACCTATCCTACATACTCCCACACTTTTCAGTTTTCACTCTCACACTTTCCACTCTCTCTCACTTCAGACATCCTCCACTCCACAGTCCCTACCTCTCACGCCGAATCACCCTCTGCCGCCGCCTCCTCACGCCACCCTCCCCACGCCGACTTGATCATCGGCTTCTCATCTCACGGTGAGTCTCTGTTTTGAAAATCTGTTTGTGCATCTGACCTTGTATGTGCGCATGGAACTTGAGAAATTAATCTTATTCTTTTTCTTGTTTTTGTTCTTGTTCTCAGAACCACAGGCCGAAAGTGTTCAAACCTAGTATTGGAGTGAATTTCTTCCACATGATTATTATTCAACGCGGCACAGTCCAATCATGGTAAAGAAGGTATAAAAGGAATGTACTCGTGCATTCCAACCTTAGAATCTAGAAAATCTCCTAGTATTGGTGCATGTTACACTAAGCTATGTACTTTTTCTAGATATTCCGTTGTCTAATGTTAGGCTTATGTTACACTGCATTTTCTTTTTAAAAAAGGCCAAACAAAAAATTTTTGGAAAAAAAATCAAAGGCCCAACTAGCCCAAACTCCAGGCCCAAAAACCGAAATCGACCGAAAAACCGACCGAAACCGAAACAAACCGAAACCGACGGTTTTTCAACTATTTCGGTCGGTTTCGGTTGAGACTTTTAAAAACCGAAAATTTTGGTTTCAGTCGGCTGGATAAAAAAAAACTAACCGAACCGAACCGATTACAGCCCTAGTAATTTCTCAGCTCATTTGCTAGCCCTTTGGGCTGCTTTTTGTAACAATTCTGGGCCTGTTTCTGTCTCTGATCCATCTTTGTTAGTGGCTCAAGCTTTGGAAAGGGATGGGCAAAAGGCCCATGAGTTCCATGCTGTACTAGACGTGGATTCCTTATGAGAAATAAAGATGTTTATTCAGCAAAATAAATAAATAACAACTTCAAAGTAAGCTGAAACTGAAACTGAAACTGACTCGAGCAAGCGAGCGAGCGAGATAGATATATAAAGTGATGGGAGTCGGCATCGAAACAACGTCGTCGTCACAGTCGCAGTGGGATTTGATGAGGGAGTTTGTAGAAAGTGAGGGAAGAGTGGCGGCGGTGGTGGACGGTGGCTTGGCGACGGAGCTGGAGCAACACGGTGCCGACCTCAACGATCCACTCTGGAGCGCCAAATGCCTCCTCTCTTCTCCTCATCTCATTCGCCAGGTCCTCTCTCTCTCCGTATATTTATGTGTACCTATTGGCTTCTGTATTCGTATTCGTATTTGTTCTTATCTCAATTTGCGTTGAATGTAATGTAATCCAACAAGAGAGACATATAACAAATTCAAATTGAAAAATAGTTAATTTTCTCCTTAATTTGGTTGGTGAAAATATAGGAGAATATAAGGCAGTTGGAAATCTTGAATTTTTAGATATATATATATATATATTAGTTGGGGCCCAAAAGAGACTAATCATTTTTTTTTTTTTAATTTTATTTTAAGATGGGAGAATGTAATGACTAAGAAATTATGAATTTGATAATATTTATTAGTTGGGGGGTCCAAAAGAGTAAGAGAGAAATTGAGAATGTAAATATTAAAGGAAAATTATTTATATTAAAAAAAAAACCCAACTTTATGGTTGTGTGAAATTTTAGAAATTTAAAAGGGTTTTTTTTTTTTTGGGGGGGGGGGGGGTAATGTTATTGGTTTGGTGATGAGGTTGCTTGGATCTTAGGTTTTGCAGTTTGTGTGAAGATTTGGGATACAATGTGGACATGGTTTGTAAAATTTGTGGTGAAAGGAAAGGAACATTGGAACTTATGGATATGGACTGTTAATTATGAACTTGGACTGTTAAATGGGCACGGCTTTGACACTTAGAGATTCTGTTTGTTGAATCAGTTAGCTTTTTAGGTTTGTTTGTAGCAGACTTTCATTGCTATAGATGTAGCATTAAACATATGATAGGACCACCATGTGGTGTTGAAAATCAGTTTCAAGAACTGTGCTTGTCTTTTCTCTCTTAAGTCAGTCTTGTGACTTGTATAAACCAATAGCAGCTTTCCATGTAAGTATTGAATCTTACTCTGCGATGCAAATCCACCATCTGATAAAGTTTGCGTAAGTGTTTTATGAAATATCTGTTTTGATGAAAATTTTAGGAGGGTGTAAAAATATTTGAAAGTTAAAACTCATACAATAGATTTTTTTTTTTTTTTTTTTTTTTTTCTTTTCTTATTTATTGCACTTGATCAACTAATCAGACCAATCTACCCATTGTTATAAGGTGAAAAATGATCAGTTAAAAATTTTAAAGTAATTAAAACATTTAATGAATAACATTTTATGAGTAAAGGGTTAATTTGGAGATGTTTCTTCAGATGAAAAATACTTTACATTAAATGTTGGTTTCAAAATTTCACAATTGGACAAAGTACAATGATCTCAGCTTTTTGTTGGCTTGAAATTATATAAAGTATGATATAACCTATCAAAAAATATAAAGTATGATATATGGGAAGGGGTCACTTTAGAACATATATCCTAAGTGGAAATTGATTTATGTTTAAAATTTCTCTTTTCATTTATTTGCGTAATTCATTCGAGTTTCTTGATGGTGCAGGTACACCTTGACTACCTAGAAGCTGGTGCAGATGTTATAATAACAGCATCTTATCAGGTAGGTTCCATTAAATAATGATAATCTCACTATTACTTTTCTTTACCCAAAATGAATTTCAAGTTTATCCATATGTGCACAGGCCACAATTCAGGGCTTTCAGGCTAAAGGCTTTTCTAGAGAAGAGGGTGAAAACTTGCTTAGAAGAAGTGTTGAAATCGCCATTGAGGCACGAGATTATTATTATAACAGATGTGCTGAATGTTCATCTAATGACACTGGAGTTGGAAGAATTCTCCAACGTCGCCCAATCTTAGTTGCGGCATCTGTGGGGAGTTATGGGGCTTATTTGGCTGATGGTTCTGAGTACAGGTGAGTCAACAAGTGCTGCTTAAAGTAATTGCATGAGCTGCAATTTTCTTTGGCTTTGATATTTCCTATATCTAGCAGTCCCTGGTTAAACTTTAACAACCTCCTTTATGTGTATTATTGGCATAACATTGTACCCTTTTCGTTATTCTTGCCTCACATGCTTCTATATTGAAGTTTGGCAGACTTGTTCTTTCTGTGAGTTCAGAATTGTTGTCCAAATTGACAATTCAATGATCATGTCTTTTTTTCTTCTTATGTACTCTTAACAGTGGGGACTATGGTGATGCAATTACACTAGAAACTTTGAAAGATTTTCATCTGAGAAGGGTTCAAGTCCTAGCAGAATCAAGTCCTGACCTAATTGCATTTGAGACAATTCCTAATAAATTAGAAGCTCAGGTATTTGCCTATTCTTGTTGGTTTTCAGTAACATTATAATCTCTTCATAGCAGATATTTAATAAAGGCCTATATTATTTTATTGTTGGCTTCATACTACTGATACTTGTCATGACCCACTGATATGTCGAACTGATGTGCCCAATATTTGGGTTGGGTCATCAGTCAAATTCTTGATGGACGCCCAACCACCACCCCCCCCCCCCCCCCCCCCCCCCCCCAAAAAAAAACCCCCAGGCTGTTCTTTATTGAGAACAATGGATTTAGGCGTAACTATGGTGTTTCACTTCTTGCTTTTGTTCTGAAACCTCGGTGTTCATGCAGGCTTATGCAGAGATTTTGGAGGAAGAAGACATAAAGATTCCAGCATGGTTTTGTTTCAATTCTAAAAATGGTGTTAATGTGGTTAGTGGCGATTCCATTCTTGAATGTGCATCCATTGCTGAATCATGCAAGAAAGTTGTTTTAGTGGGAATCAACTGTACCCCTCCTCGATTAATTCATGAACTTATATTATCTATTAAGAAGGTATCATCTTTATGGTGCTGTTCATTTTGTTGATTTTCTTATTTTGCTTTGGGTTTTATTTGTCTCTATTTTTTTTTTTTAGCTGAGCATGAGACCAACTTTTTTCTGTTCTTAAGAGCCATCTCACCTATTGACCTTTTTGTTCTTTCTTTTAATATAAAATCTTGCATAAAACAATTTAGTTCTTCTAGATTATACCATTATTTATTTATTCATTTGATAAGTTAGATTATACCATTATTTCTTGGTTTATTGACTCTCTGTAGAGATGGAGGTTAACGTAATCATTTGAGTTGGCAAAAACATCATTTAATTATATGGGCAGTTAATTTGGACCTGTGAGGCCAACATATAATAGATTACTACCATAACAAATCACATACTGGGATAGATTTATTGTCCTTGATAGATAGTATCACTGTCTGCTGACTTTTATTTTTTTATATTTTTTTTCTGATCTGTAATGTAGTATACTAATACTTCCTGTATAATGCAGCTCTCATTCTTCATCTTTCAATGAATTACTTACTTTTTCTGATAAAAAAAAACAAATCACTACTGAGTCCATATGTGTTACACTTGCATTCCAATTTTGCTAATTTTTAGTCCATTTATCTTTTCTTTTTCTTCCCTTGTTATAGAGTTTCTGCCAAGAAAACTAGGCTTAATTTAGAAAGATTTAAAATTGAAGATTACCTTGTCACATATTGAATTCTCATTAAACAATATATAAAATGTATGCAAGTGTACCCTCATTCTTCCATGTTCTGGATAGGCGGCATACCATGTTCCTATACCCCCATTCACTCTGCATGCTTTAACGATCTGTAGTCCATTTTCTTTGTTTCAGTGAATTAACTTCTTGTTTGTGAAGAATCATATGACATATATACGTACTTATTTAATTTCCAATTGAATCTTTTATCTCTGCATGATTGCATTCCTACAAGTCACTCTGCCTAGTGGATTTTTAAACCTTATTATTTTGAACAATTCCTTCAGGTATCAAAAAAACCAATAGTTATATATCCAAATAGTGGTGAAAGATATGATGCTGAGCAAAAACAATGGGTGGTACGTTCACTTTCTTTCGCTGCACTTGTACAAATATTACATCTACATTTACAACTCTTGTTTTTTAATGAAGTTCTGAGTGTGAAAATCTTTCCCAGAAAAATATAATCTTACTTGAGAAGAGGGTTAAAGTTGTATTTACTCTTTACCAATTTTCAGAAATCTAGGCTGTGCCCGTGGTTGATGCAACAATTTACTTAGACCTACTTCACTACTTTATCGGAAAAACTTCTATTCTCACTTATTTAATTTTGTATTGTAATGAAGGCAAAATCCAAATTCACTAGATTAGCACAACAATTTACTTTTTTATCCTAATGAATAAAAGCATATCAATGATTGATCACATCATGATCTGCTTCCTGGTTGTTTTTATGTTTTTCAAACCAAATTCAATGAAAGCTTATAAATACATTCTTGACCTTATTCTTGTATACTATCACACCCACACTGCCTTAGACCTTGTTTTTTCATTGCAGCAAAATACTGGCGTTTCAGATGAAGATTTTGTCTCGTATGTAAACAGATGGTGTGAGGTTGGGGCTTCCCTTGTGGGAGGTTGTTGCAGAACAACTCCAAATACCATTAAAGCCATATACAGGACTCTTTCCAATAGATCTGCTCCTGCTCTACCGCCATAGGTACTGCTCTGACTTGAAGAGAGCGAAACATAATCTCTTTATTGCAGATGGTGGAAAGGCTTGCTCTATCTCCAATAAAAAAAGGGTTTCTGCTTGTTTTGGGAAGGAGGGCCTTGTACAAGCTGTTAGAGGATGAGGCAGTTTCCTCATAGAGCTTGCATATTTGAATCTTAGAGCCAAAATAGAAAGAACATCTTAATGTGTCATCAGTACTTCACCTCTTTTAATTCTTTGAGCCAAACAGAAAGTTTAATTAACTATACGAACCGTTTTGGACTTTGGAGACATTCATTCATCATTTTTTAGATGTTGCTCTTCCACCACCCCCCAACACACACATTCTTTGAGCCAAAAGTAATGTGATCTGAAATATGTAAGCTAAAACATGAAATTGGGAGAGGAAAAATAAAATCATCACATTGCTATGCATATACAATACAAATGCACGAATCAATGACTTGATTCTAATGTTAGTGCTTAGTACTCAAATGAATAGCATATTAATTTATTAAAATTGAAATTCCATTACATGATTACGTGTTGAGGACATTCATGATTTTAGTGTATATGAAGAGCTAACTCATGTTATTGGCTTATTAAAAAAATAAACTAATAACATGAGTAAGCTATAGGTTGAAACTATTTCTAAAAAAAAAAAATTACAACACAAGGATTGTTTTTTTTTTTTTTTGGTGTGTGAGAGAGAGAGAGAGATTGGAAATAGGTGCTTACGTATCTTTGGATTTCGATAACAATTTGGCTGAATTTGCCATCCATATTTTCCTTCAATTGCTTCACATTCTAGTTACACATGAAAGAGACAATTAAAGGGTGCTTCACATTTTACAGAAGGCTTTACACGTGATTAATTCTTATTGCTTCTTCTTTTCTTTTCTTTTCTTTTTTGGTGCTGAATGCTTTAAATAGGGATATGAAAGAAATAATAATAAAAAACTCTTGATCTGATAACCGGTCCAGTCCACTCCAACCCGCCAAAGGCAATTTGGTTAAAATTTTCAATCTCAATCCGCCCAATCTGATCTGTGGACAATCCCTTCAACTACACATCATGACAATGGAGTTTTTCCTTCAATGGGACATTTTAAAACACAGCCATTTTGCATAGATTGGAAAGTGAAAATTCCAATTTACTGTAAAATATCATGTTAAACAAAAAGATTTTGTTGCGCATCATCTACTAATTATGGTACTAAAATATGCCTTTCTTCTTCCAATTCACTGTAAAATATCATTGCAACTTGCATCGTGTATATTGCTCCAACCTTCCCCTCCTCCAAACCAAAACATTCAAACAAATGATGGACTCGCGTAAACAATAGAGTCTTAATATATATTTGATGCTTAAAATAATTATTATTTTATAATGGAAGTTTCTTTCGCTCTGTTGGTTCGTGTTAGAGTAAAACCATCATCTCTCTCTCTCTCTCTCTCTCGGCATGTAGGACGAGTTGGCCATCTGTATCTTTCAAATATTACTCAAAAGTTTCTCAAGATAAACACATTCAATTTATTTATCAAAAAAAGTCTCAACCATCATCTTGGTAGGGACCTGTCAAAGTGCTAAAATGTGGATACCACCTCTAAGAGACGCAGAGGCAATAATGCAAATATAATAAAGAATTTCAACTATAAGTTGAAATTCATGTTAGCACTGCCCAAGATAGAGATTCATACCAATGATCATAATTCCTAGTTAGATTCTATAGGATTATGCTTAAAACCCAATAACATTCTAAAAGTTGGAATGGTAAATAATTATCAATAGGTTCAATAAGACTCGTAAACCAGGCTTAAAAATGAAACCCAAATAGAAAATTTTAAGAACTAATTCTTTGAACAAACTACACAAGCAACTCAAACTTTTCATGTAAAAATCAAATTAAAAAATAAAACCCATTTCACCAAATTCAAAAAAACATTGAAATGAATAACCACTACCTTCTAAGAGGGCCTAACTAACATCATAACACTTGCTTGCCAAACTCATACATTCCAACAAATGCAATGTCTCCACATTGGGGTCCCTCTCCACCACCACATCCGACACCGTGATTTGCACCGCGCCACGGTAACTCGTGATCCTCCCACGTACTCTTGCCACTACCCCAAGCCTAACCTCTGCCGCGAAATGACTCGCCATTTGGGCAATTAGTCGAACACTTGGCGGGCTGCAGCGGGAGAAGTAAGGCGACACAAGGTGGTTGAGCCAGAGGACGCAGACAATGCAGCCGGTGCCATCATCAACAGTGAATTTGAGGAATTTGTTGGGTTTGAGTTCCCGGGAGGTGATGGTGCCGACGGTCTCGGCACGGAAAAAAAAGGTGCCTCTGCGAGAAAAGGAAATGGGGTCTGAGGGAGAATGAGAAGGGGTTTGGGTGAGAGAGAGGAGGTCAAAAGCCAAAAGCTTTACATGGGTATTGTAGAGTCGGTGAAGCTGTTCCATTACAGAGAAGCTTTTTTTTTTTCTTTCCTGCATTCTGCTTTTGGGTTTTAGTTAACAGCTTGGATTTAAAAAGGTTAATGGGTCTGGTTGTGGTTGTTGTTGAAGAAGGTGAGGGGTTTTGGAGGGAAAGATTGTATTCTGCTTTTGGGTTTGGGTTTGGCTTTTTTTGTTTTTATAGACAGACATTTTGGTACTATCTTTTTACCTTTCAAAGTAGGAATAAAATTTATGCGTCAAAATTCTCGGATCATAGGCCAGTTTATAGTGCGTTTTTTTATCTTTGTAGAGGTTTGAGAGCCAAAATGGCCAAATACCACAATTTTTTGAAATTTTTAGCAAAAAATCACTATTTCGGAAATAAATGGCAATCTACCATTTTTTCTAGTACTCGAGTTTGGTGAACTCGAGTACCCTATTTTATAGTTCCTCCGTGGCTGCTGAGCTAGAAGTTGGCGATCAAAAAAAATAAAGTGGTACTCGAACTTGGTAAACTCGAGTATTATGTAACACAATACTCAAGTATACCAAGCTCGAGTACCTTTTATAAAAAAATACAGAAATTTTTTTTTCTAAAGTACTCGAGTTTACCAAACTCGAGTACTGTGTAAATTTTTTTGTTTTTTTTGTTTTTGTTTTTTTTGCTTGAGGATAATTGACAAATAAACATAAAGATAAAAATAAGTAGCTTTTCTATATTTTTATTTATTTAAATAGAAGCATTGTAAGATATAGAGATTTTAATTTCGAAATATGAATTTAATTTCTACATTGATTAAAATTGTTCATTGTTTTCTTATAAAAATTGTTTACTATTTTCTGTATAAACTATTTCTACGATTTTACATAAAATTATTTTCTGTTCAGCATTATTTAAGAAATTGTTCGCTCTCTTTTTTGCATAAATTATTTTCTGTTCACTGTTTTCTCATAAAACACCTAGTGAAATCGTGTTTTCTAAATTTAAACGCCAAATCTGAATGCTTTTTCATGTTTGAATTTCACAATAATCGAATATATTTTTCTGCATTGATAAAATCTGTTTCTACATTTATGAAATTTTCTCTCTGCACATCATATTTACTGTATATTCAAATCTGCTTACTGCATTCATAAAATCTGTTTTTTGCATTAATTAAAACTGTTCACTGTTTTGTCATAAAAATTGTTCACTGTTTTCTGCATTAACTATTTCTAGCATTGGCGCAGTTATTGCACTTAAATGGTTTTTGTGTTTTTCTAAATTTGTAACCATATGAATAATGGACAAACTCCATGAAAGAAAAATGAATGATTCGTATAAATCACCTAATGGTAAATGCCTCGAAAAATTTGAATTAGTTGAATGTAGAAATTCGAGAAAAATCAATGGAAAATCAATGAACGTAGCAAATCGTGAATGTGTACATAAGATGTACAGATAGTCTAGACTTGTTGAGAAATTTGATTTCGTTGAAAGTACAAAATAATGAAAATTCAATGGAAAAGTATGTACATTAGATGTATAGATCGTATGAATTTGTTTAAAAGTTTGAATTCGTTGAATGTACAAAGCTGTGAAAACTCAAGGGAAAGATTGTGTACATTAGATGTACAGATAGTACGAATTTGTTGAAAAATTCGAATTCGTTGAGTGTGTAAAATTGTGAAAATTCAAATGAAAATTGAAGAACATACCAAATTGAGTAAACTTAATGGAAAATTAATTAGATTAGATGTACAGATCATCCAAATTTGTTTCCAAATTTGAAGTCGTCAAATGTACAAAAGAATGGTTTCATTAATCTTTCTGATGAGTGGATGACTTAGACTTTTGGGATTCCTTCTTAGAAGATTGGAGGTTCCCTCCGAAATTGCTATTTGTTAATTTGATTTAAAAAAAAAAAGAATCTTATTGTGTTAGCCAGTGTTCTTAAAAAGTTCACGCATATGAAAAAACATTGCAATTGAATCTAAGGTTACCCCTTTTGCCACATGATTAAAAATCCTCTTGGGCTATTAAGTTTAATCTATTTAAGATTAGTATGTCAATCTTATTATTAGACATCTACATCTCATTGTGGATTTTCCTAGCAGGTGTGTAATTGATTCTGCTGCTAACTTTGATGTTTTAAAATGGCATGACAATTGCTTTTAGAAATGCACTTGATGAGTTTATTTAATGGGATTTCTAAATGCATCGAAGATTTATAACTTATAGCCAACTACTTAATTTTAAGAGTTTTAAGTAATGTTCATAATACTTGTAATTAGTTGTAGAAGCATAAACTGTGAAATAGTTTCTCATGGCCTTTAAAGAATCAATGCTTATCTATACTATTACTAACATATCCTGATGGAAATTTAGACCCCTTAAACAACCAGATTGCGTAGCCTAGATTAATTAGCCAAGTTGTAACTTAGTCAAATTAAGCAATTCTAGGTTAAAACAATCAAATAATCATATCATGTATATAAAACAAATAAAGCAGCGGAAATAATAAAGAACACAAGATATGATCACCCAGGAAACCACACGGTAAAAACCTGGGGAGGATTTGACCCACCGATCCTCAAGGCATAACAGAATTCACTATGAAAGAATTGAAGTTCTTACAGAAGGACTACAAGCTCCCCGCTCGACTTCCTAATGCTACCCACCAGTACGAACTTCCTGACACGACCACGCGCAGGCTCCGAATCCACGGACTACTTCTTTCTTGAATTCTTCAATCAGCTACAAGCTCCCCGCTTGCTTTTCTTTTAAGTTCCAATGGTTGCAACTATGTTGATCATCAAGATATTGACAACCCTAAGTTTATGTGAAGGAAAGCTCCTCGAAGATCTCACAAGAGATTCACACAAACAGCAAATATGAGTAACATAACAATATGGACCACCTTCAAAAACGTGGCTAGGGTTTTGTTTATATACCTAGGGTAAAAACATAAAACCCTAAACGTTTAATGAAGTAGGGCTGAGTTGGAAATTCTGCAGAATAATCAACCTGTGCGATTTTCGATCGATCGAGTCTATTCTTCGATCGATCGAGCCAGGCCAAAAGTCCCAAGTACTTCTGCAGCCACTCGATTCCAACTGTACAATAATAAACCAACTTTGAGCAAGCCTAAACAAGACTAAATACAATGTTTTG
The DNA here is from genome assembly GCA_019022515.1 of Quercus aquifolioides. NCBI lineage: Eukaryota > Viridiplantae > Streptophyta > Magnoliopsida > Fagales > Fagaceae > Quercus > Quercus aquifolioides. The sequence goes on from CM032336.1 coordinate 23,807,863, forward strand.
ATCATGGTTTGCCAACATTACAAATTAGAGTTCTAAATACATAAAATCCTAAGACCTTAGAACCTAACAAACTCCCCCTTTGGCAATCCGTGACAAAACCATAATTAAAAGCTCAAAGTTTTACAAGTAAAAGCCCTTTACAAAGGTAATGCTCATAAAATCAAATTCAGCCTAACTACTATCCATCAGTTGCAAGTGTAGACAGCAGCTTAGTTGAATCAACCTGTATATTCCTGAAATACTCAACAAACGCATAAACGCATGTGTGACAGAAAAGAGTAAAACAACAGGTATAACATTCTTGTAAGATTCACACAACACAAAATAAAGACATATAAGAATGATCAACTCATAAATATAAATCAATAAGCAGTGAATCATAAAGCAACAAGAATCAACAAAAATAACATGTATATCAATCAATGTTACTCCCCCTAACATGAATATTCCCAAAAATGATATACAGAGTGAAGCACCTAGATACAATCTAAAAAAAACTCCACAAGCTCCTCAAAAACAAAAGGTCTCCCCCTAACTACAAAAACTCCTCAACAAGTCAAAAATACCACTCCCCCTTTTTGTGACGGAATGCCAAAGAGCAATCACAAGTCGCCATCAAAAGGAGGTGGTGAGGGTGAATGAAGACGTGCCAAGTCAGCTCGTAGAGCACGAAACTCATCTAGCAAGTCCACCAAAATCTGACCATGAGCCGCCTGAACGGTCATGACAGTCTCCAAAGTACGACGAACATCGAAGTCGGCCGAAGGAGGTGGAGGAACATCAGCAGCAGCAGCATCATCACCAACTGGATCAGGAACATCCTCACCAGCAAGACCTGCAGAAGAAGAAGGAGGAGGTGCGCTACTAGAGGGCTCAGACCTAGGGTGTTTAGAACCAGCTCGAAGATGAGCAGCCCTTTGTCTAAGAAAAGACGCACCTATAGGAGCAATAACATGAACGGGCTCAGAGGAAGGGAAGCCACCAAGATCAAGATGAAGGAGAATCCTATGAATGAAAATAGGATGTACAAGAGCATGAGCAGAAGATGAACTCCTATAAACATCGTTCAAAGAACGAAGAAAAAGATGGGGAAAACTAATAGGAGCATCAGTAACCAGAGCGTACAAAAATACACACCTCTCAAGAGGAATGGTGTGAACATGGGAAATGGGCCAGATAGAATGACACGCTATCCTAAAGAAAAGATAGTGTAACCCGGAGAGCTCAGCAGAAGTGATCCGAGGATCAGAACCCCACTGGACAGTAGTCCCAGTGATGTAAGACAAGACATCACTAATCTCGGGAGACACGTCATATGGATAGACAGGATGTCGAACCAATGGTACCCCTAGAGCATCAGCCACTACCTGAGGAGTAATGGAGTACTCTACGCCTCGTATCCAACTCTTGACTAGAGTGTTGGAATCATAGATGCGGATAGAGATGTTCGAATAGAACTCTCTAATCAAGGCAGAAGGTGGAGGAGGATCAGAAACATCCACCAAGGGTAACCAGCCCCTACGCTCAAAGTTTGCCCTAATGGCAGGATCAAGTTCATCTAAGTGAACAGAACGCTCAGCCCAAATCTTTCTCCTAACATTCAGCTTCTCATAAATCTCTTGGTTTTCCTCACTCGAAACCTTTTCACGGTCATAGGATGGAGGGGGTGAAGGAGAAGGTGAGGGAACATTCCTACAGGCTCTAGTTTTCCTAGGCATAGTGCTAAGGAAAGGACAGAGACACAAAGTGAAAAACCAAAAGAACAAGAGAAAACAGAACCAAGGGCAGACTGCAAATTAGCACAATAAAAAATATAGAACAAAAATCTATATGATGCATGAACATTAATAATGTTGTGATGCATGATCTAATGCAGTAAACAAATAAGTTCAATTGAGATTGAATTGACAAAATTGGCTTGAACATGGAATTTTTATCAAAAATCCCAAAAATTGAAAACCACTTGTTGAAATTTTTACCAAAAAGATGAATTGAGCAATATAAAACACATTACATAGATTATAATGCTTAATTACAACTACACAAGAAGCCAATTTCATCAAGTTCTTCCCAATTTAACAAAAACCCCAATTCGGATCAAGAACAAACCCTAGATTTTTCAATTTTTCACCAAACTCAAATTTGATCAAATTAACAGGTAATAATCATGTTTATGAAGTGTCCCCACAAAAACCCAATGATCAATTGTATAAAATAAGGCTTGAATCAACAGAAAATCCCAATTATTCAAAGTCCGAAAATTACCCTCAAATGCATGAATTTATGCATGAAAACATGAAAATAAATTCAAAAGGAAGGGCATAAGTGTCTTACCGGCTTGAGGAGAGAGAGATTTTGCAAAAAGAACGGAGGAAAACGACAAAAATCACAGATTTGAGCTTGCCAACGCGGAGAGAGGAAAAAGGTTTGAAAAGTTTTTGAAATAGGAACTTTGAAAAAGTCAGAAAAGTACCTTTTAAAAAGCTTTTTCACGATGTTCGATCGATCGAAAATCAGATTCGATTGATCGAAACACACAGTCATTTTGAGACAAATGAAAGCACTTTTTCGATTGATCGAAAATCAGATTCGATTGATCGAAACACACAGTCATTTTGAGACAAATGAAAACACTTTTTCGATTGATCGAAAATCAGACTGGATCGATCGAAATGGGCAGAGGCTCACTAAATTTTGAGAAAAATCACAGTTTTGAAAGACAAACCAAATTTTGAAAAACAACTCCTCAAAGCATTAAATTACAGAAATAAAATGCATGAGTATGAGATGGAATGCTTTTTCAAAAACCCAAAATTTTAAACCCCAATTTTCTCAAAAACAAGTTTCAATCATTCTTCCTTTGAATATTCTCAAGCAACAAATATGTTGTACACAAATCTCAAGATAATTTCAAACTTGGTTGGTCAGACCAAAAACACACACTAGCATGTACAGTGTTTAACAAAGAGTAACTTGTGTAGTGTGTGATACTAGCAAAAACTTGAGATACATGTGAGGTGATATGTGAATAGTAATCAAACACAAAGTCTACACAATTCATCACATAGAATTTAAAAGAGACTATCACCTAAAGAGTTACATCCTATAACTCCCACATCTCCTAGAACAAAAGCTTGCAATCATGTAAGTTTCTTGTATTTTTGCCCCATTATTTAGGTGAAATTTGGCATAAAGCCTAATAGTACACACCGGTTTGAATTAAGTGAATTGGCATCAAGCCTAATAGTACACACCAGTTTTAAGCATTAAGCATTTAAAGAGGCTACACCTTATGTTCTTTTTGTGCATGTGCTACACTTTCTCGAGCACAAAATCTTATGATATGCACTAAGGTGTTCATGATTGACTAGTGAACAGTGGTGAGATGGTTATTTATGCCTTTCTCAAAAGGATCAAGTCCGACAGTCAAATAACATGTGACTTCAAAATCAAGACAAAGTGATTAATAACCACAAACATCTTTCCCACACAACATGCACTTCAAAGCTTTAACTAGTCAAGTGCAATATTTAAGCTCATCAATGTTAAACAAGGTACACAGAACATGACATGTGTCAAAAGATAGACCAACCTTGTTTTTCAAAAATCAAGAAAAATAGTGTCTAACATAATTTTTGCTTTTCTCCTTTTCCTTTTTTTTTTTTTTTTTTTTTTTTTATAAATTTTTTTTTTAAAAGAGAAAACAAATAAATCCTAGAATGAAATGCATGAATGTAATGCAATGCAAGTCCTAGAACAAAAACAATAAAAAGACACAAACCAAAGAACAATTGTCACCAAAGAATAGAGCAATTAAGCACAAGGACCATAAAGTCAAACACAACTTAGGGACACCGAAGAACACCAATCACTTGACGAAGTGTCTCAAACTTACTTCCATCAAGAGGTTTGGTAAAGATGTCAGCATTTTGACGATCAGTAGGGATATACTCAAGAACAACAATTTTCTTTTCAACCAAATCCCTAATGAAGTGATATCTAAGTTCAATGTGTTTGGTCTTAGAGTGTTGAACAGGATTTTTAGATATATCTATAGCACTAGAATTATCACAATAGACAACCATGGTGTCTTGAGGAATCCCATAATCACTCAAAAGCTTTTTCATCCAAAGGAGTTGGGAACAGCAACTCCCAGCAGCAATATATTCTGCTTCAGCAGTGGATAAAGAAACAGAATTTTGTTTCTTACTCATCCAAGCCACAAGATTGGCTCCAACATAAAAACACCCCCCAGTGGTGCTTTTTCTATCATCAGCATTCCCAGCCCAATCAGAATCAGAAAAGCCAGCAACAGACAAATTTGACTCTTTGCTATAAAACAATCCATAATCACAGGTTCCACTCACATATTTGATAATTCTCTTAACAGCATTTAAATGAGAAACCTTAGGATTAGACTGAAATCTAGAACAAACACCAACACTATAAGAGATATCAGGCCGACTAGCAGTTAAATACAAAAGACATCCAATCATGCTTCTATACAAAATAATCTCAACAGACTCACCTGATGGATCTAGTGTTAATTTTGCATTTGCAGCCATTGGTGTTCTAGCATGAGCAGCTTTGTCCAGTCCAAATCTTTTGACTAAATTCCTTGCATATTTAGCTTGATTGATGTAGATGCCGGACTCTGTTTGCTTTACCTGCAATCCCAAAAAGTAAGTCAGTTCACCAACCATGCTCATTTCAAACATTGTCTTCATTTCATCTGCAAAAGAATGAGCAAGAGAATCATTAGTAGCACCAAAAACAATGTCATCAACATAAATTTGAGCTACAACAAAACCAGTCTTATCCTTTCTTATGAAGAGAGTTGTATCTGCAGATCCCCTTTTGAATCCATGCTCAGTGAGATATGCAGTCAATCTATCATACCAAGCCCTAAGAGCTTGTTTCAGACCATAGAGGGCTCTCTTCAACTTGTATACACCATCCGGTCTGTGAGGATCCACAAATCCCTTAGGTTGCTCAACATACACCTCTTCTTGTAACATTCCATTTAAGAAAGCACTTTTGACATCCATTTGATACAACTTGAAGTTTAGATGACTTGCAATGGCCAACAGTATCCGAATAGATTCCAATCTTGCAACTGGTGCAAAGGTCTCATCAAAGTCAATTCCTTCCACTTGTGTGTATCCTTGTGCAACAAGTCTTGATTTGTTTCTAATCACGATGCCATGTTCATCTGACTTGTTCTTAAAGATCCATTTAGTTCCAATCACATTTACATTTTCAGGCCTAGGAACTAGTTCCCACACATCATTCCGAACAAATTGATGAAGTTCTTCATGCATGGAATTTACCCAATCAGCATCTTGAAGGGCTTCATCTACCTTTTTCGGTTCAAATTGGGACAAATAACATGAGTGAGTGATCACATTCAAGGCTTTTGATCTCAATCTCATGTTTTCATTCAGACTACCCAATATATTTGTGGAAGGATGATTCAATCTCACTCTAGAGGATGGACGTTTAACAAGAGATGTTGTAGTACCTTTCTGTTCAACTAGAGGACTGAACTCACTTTGTACCTGTCGAGTGTCATGAACCGGAGTGGATGGTTCTGAACTTGATGGTACTGAGACTGTATCATTTAACACCAGCAGCTCTTCCTCACTATGTTTCCCAACATACTCAGTAAGAGGAGACTCATTAACCTCTAAAGACTTATCTTGAGCAGGAACAGTGCTTTCTGAAGATGCTTCTGAACATACTTCATCATTTATCACAACATTTGAAGATTTCATGACTGTTTTGGTTCTCAAATTGTACACTCTATAAGCTCTACTAGTGGAAGAGTATCCTAGAAAGTATCCTTTGTCACTCTTTGCATCAAACTTTTCTAGGTTCTCTCTATCACGTAGAATGTAACAGTCACTGCCAAATATCCTGAAATACTTGACAACAGGTTTCTTCCCTCTCCAGAGTTCATAGGGAGTTTTCTTGGAGTCAGGTCTAAAATACACCCGGTTGAGTGTATGGCAAGCAGTGTTGATAGCTTCTCCCCAGAAGGACTTTGGCAACTTTTTGTTGTGAAGCATGACTCGTGCCATTTCCTAAACAACTCTGTTTTTCCTCTCCACAATCCCATTCTGTTGAGGTGTCTTGGGTGATGAGAACTCTTGGTGAGTGCCTTGATCATTGCAGAAAGTCGCCAGCTTGGTATTCTCAAATTCTCTTCCATGATCACTTCTGATTCTGGCTATCACAGTATCTTTCTCAACCTGCAATTTCTTGCATAGATGTATCATCCTCTCAGGAGCCTCAGCTTTATCTTTCAAAAGCACAACCCAAGTATATCTAGTAAAGTCATCCACAACAACTAGAATATACTTCTTTCCACCCAAATTTTGAACTCTGGCAGGACCCATGAGATCAATGTGTAACAATTCTAAAGGTCTTGAAGTTTGAACACTAGTCACAGACGGATGCTTGGATTTTACTTGTTTACCTATCTGACATGGTCCACAAATGCACTTATCAATCTTCTCAAATTTAGGTAAACTGATAACTGCCTCACACTTGGAAATCTTCTCTAACTGCTTATGACTGGCATGCCCCAACCGTTGATGCCACAAGTCAACTTGATCAATCTTTGCACTAAAGCATTTGTTGCTTACACTTGGTGTTATGCCATAACAGTTGTCAGTTGTCCTTATACCAACACACGTACAGTCACCTCCTCCATCAAGTATCTCACATTCATACTTGGTGAAAAGTACATTTAATCCATTGTCGCAAATCTGACTTATGCTGAGTAAATTGGCCTTCAATCCATCAACATACCAAACATCTTCAAACACTGGCAATCCTGGAATGTCCACAGTGCCAATGCCTCTGATCACAGATTTACTTCCATCTCCAAACGTGACTGTCCCAATCTTTCCTTCAAAGAGTGTTTTGAATAAATCTTTATTTCCTGTCATGTGCCTGGAACAACCACTATCCAAATACCAAAGACAAGAATCACGTGCCTTTAAGGAGGTTAAAGCAGTATAACATACATAATTCTTGTCACATGTGATTATGCCAATGTACTTAAGGAAAGATTTAACAAACACAACAAAAGGCAAAGATAACAAATAGATAAGTTGACAAATAAGCAGAATAATTTTCCAAGAATCCATGACAACAGGGGTCAAGGATCAGCTCAGAGATTAAAAATCTCAAACAAAAAGAGCTACCTGCTCTGATACCACTTGATGGAAATTTAGACCCCTTAAACAACCAGATTGCGTAGCCTAGATTAATTAGCCAAGTTGTAACTTAGTCAAATTAAGCAATTCTAGGTTAAAACAATCAAATAATCATATCATGTATATAAAACAAATAAAGCAGCGGAAATAATAAAGAACACAAGATATGATCACCCAGGAAACCACACGGTAAAAACCTGGGGAGGATTTGACCCACCGATCCTCAAGGCATAACAGAATTCACTATGAAAGAATTGAAGTTCTTACAGAAGGACTACAAGCTCCCCGCTCGACTTCCTAATGCTACCCACCAGTACGAACTTCCTGACACGACCACGCGCAGGCTCCGAATCCACGGACTACTTCTTTCTTGAATTCTTCAATCAGCTACAAGCTCCCCGCTTGCTTTTCTTTTAAGTTCCAATGGTTGCAACTATGTTGATCATCAAGATATTGACAACCCTAAGTTTATGTGAAGGAAAGCTCCTCGAAGATCTCACAAGAGATTCACACAAACAGCAAATATGAGCAACATAACAATATGGACCACCTTCAAAAACGTGGCTAGGGTTTTGTTTATATACCTAGGGTAAAAACATAAAACCCTAAACGTTTAATGAAGTAGGGCTGAGTTGGAAATTCTGCAGAATAATCAACCTGTGCGATTTTCGATCGATCGAGTCTATTCTTCGATCGATCGAGCCAGGCCAAAAGTCCCAAGTACTTCTGCAGCCACTCGATTCCAACTGTACAATAATAAACCAACTTTGAGCAAGCCTAAACAAGACTAAATACAATGTTTTGATCATGGTTTGCCAACATTACAAATTAGAGTTCTAAATACATAAAATCCTAAGACCTTAGAACCTAACATATCCCTTTGAGTTTTGCTTATGTTGGGCATATATGGTTTGATTTTTTTTTTCTTCTATTAAGAATTAAATCCTTCACTAACCAATATTTCACTATGCAAATGGCTCAATTTTGCTAGATAATATATTTGTGTGGGCTTTTATTGATGTTTTGCGTAGATTAGCATAGTGCGTGTTCTTTTGTTTTTTGTTTTGTTTTGTTTTGTGTATGTTTTTTTAATAGAAATGAAAAGAGAAAAAGAAGTGGTACAAATAGTGAGAGTTGAAGACAAATTTATAAGGTATTGCCAAAGATATTATTCCAATGTTCTAGGAAACTATGCCCTCCTTATGGACTTTGGCAAGATGATCTGTTCAAACCCAATGCCATTACAGTTGCACTCAGCCCTCCTACTCCTGTAGGGGGACTTTTGATTGAGTCCAATTCCAATATCACAGCACCACATAGAGTAGGGTCATACATTGCTAGGACAACAGAATTTTTTTAATGTGTTCTTCGCTTGCAATACTCTGATATTTATGCTCTCAAATATCAAAGTATTGCCGAGCTGTTGAGCAGCACGTGTGAAATTGTGCCGAGCTGTTCATACAATTTGTTTTCTGCATTAATTCAAATTTTTTTCTGCATGTGGTTCATATGACTACAGTTGGTGTTTGCGTAAATTATTTTCTGTTCACTATTTAAAAAATTGTTTGCATTTTTCTCATAAAACACCTAGTGAAATCGTGTTTTCGAAATTTAAAAGCCAGATCTGAATGCTTTTTCATGTTTAAATTTCACAATAATTAAATTGGTTTTTCTACATTAATAAAATTTGCTCTCTGGACATCATGTTTACTGCATATTTGAATCTGTTTACTGCATTCATAAAATCTGTTTTTTGCATTAAGTAAAACTGTCCAGACAAATCAAGACAGTCCAAACAAATACAAACAGATGTTCAAAAGTTACTACTGTTTACTAGCATGCATAAAAGGAGATCTGATAGATTCCTGAGATTTGAAAGATTCCCAGACAGACACAGACAGACTATTACTCATCAGTACTAATTTCCATACCACCAACAGATTAACTTGAGTTAAATTTACCTACTCAGGTTACTTTACCATGGTTCATTTACACAATTTTATATTGTACTTTCAAGATTTTATACAATCAACAAATTCAAATGATCTGTACATCTAAATTTTGATTTTTACAAATTTGAACGATCTGTACATCTAATGTACACAATTTTCTCTTGAATTTTCACAATTTTGTACTTTCAACGAAATCAAATTTCTCAACAAGTCCAGAATATTTGTACATCTAATGTACACAACTTTCCATTGAATTTTCACGATTTGGTACGTTCAACAATTTCGATTTTCCATTAAGATTTCACGATTTTGTACGTTCGACAATTTTGAAATTTTCATCAAATCAAGATGATTAGTACATTAGTACATAGTTTTCATTTGAATTTTCATGATTTTACACACTCAACAAATTCGAATTTTTCAACAAATTCGTACTATCTGTACATCTAATGTACACAATCTTTCCCTTGAGTTTTCACAGTTTTGTACATTCAACGAATTCAAATTTTTAAACAAATTCATACGATCTATACATCTAACGTACATACTTTTTCATTGAATTTTCATTATTTTGTACTTTCAACGAAATCAAATTTCTCAACAAGTCTAGACTAACTGTACATCTTATGTACACCTTCACGATTTGGTACGTTCATTGATTTTCCATCGATTTTTCTCGAATTTCTACATTCAACTAATTCGAACTTTTTTACAAATTCGAATTTTTTGAGGGATTTACCATTAGGTGATTTATACGAATCATTCATTTTTCTTTCATGGAGTTTGTCCATTATTCATATGGTTACATATTTAAAAAAACACAAAAACCATTTAAGTGCAATAACTGTGCCAATGCTAAAAACAGTTTATGCAGAAAATAGTGAACAATTTTTACGAGAAAACAGTGAACAATTTTACTTAATGCAAAAAACAGATTTTATGAATGCAGTAAGCAGATTCGAATATACAATAAACATGATGTGTAAAGAGCAAATTTTATTAATGTAGAAACAGATTTTATCAATGCAGAAAAATAGATTCGATTATTGTGAAATTCAAAAATGAAAACGCATTTAGATTTGGCGTTTAAATTTAGAAAACATGATTTCACTAGGTGTTTTATGAGAAAACAGCAAACAATTTTTTAAACAGTGAACAGAGAATAATTTACGCAGAAAAGAGAGTGAACAATTTTTTAAATAATGCTGAATAGAAAATAATTTTTTGCGGAATACTAGAAATAGTTTATGCAGAAATTAGTGAACAGTATATCATGTTCTACTTGAGCCAAAATCCATCTTACAAACAGTTTTGAGTGTTATGGATCATAACATCAACATTCAGTACTTTTAACAGGCACAACTACTTTCAAATACAAAAAAAAAAAAACACAGAAACAAGTTCAAAATCACACACATAAATGGACACTCAAAACATGCTTTGAGGTAAAAGTCATAATAGAAAATTGATTATTGAGCTACATTTTATTTTATTTTTCAGGCACGATTGCAACCATTAAACCAACATAGATTCTATTACAAACATTTTTTTTTTCCAGACATATAGATTCTATTCTCTCTCAGCCCCTAGACAGAGGGAAAGTATATAACAAATCTGATATTGAAAGGCTTTAAAGAAACAAAATATTTGGTCAAGAACCTGCTTCGAAGTTGTATGTGAAAACTGAAAACCCAACCTACCACCTTTATTTGATCAGGTGGATGCAGTTTCTGTTTTTTTTTTTTTTTTTTTTTTTTTTTTTTTGGTTGGTTGGTAATTTATGCTGCTTATGACAACTTATTTAAGTACAGCAACAATGCCGCTCAATTTTTTATTTTGGCAGTTCTTTGGTCTAGATTCCCCGCAATGTATTTCGTGGCATAGATTTTTGGATAAACCCAAAAATGGTTAACTTTTTAGATAAACTAAATAAGGAGTAATAATAATAATAATAATAATAATAATAAAATGTAATAAAGGGAAATTTTCAATACATTACGATTCATTGTATTCAAATCATCTCTAATTTCTACTCATTTTGTCGCACTTGTTCTATACTTCTACATGGTAGACTGTAGGTGAAGTAGAAAAAATAGTGAGTTTATTAGAAAGTGATAAACAACTAATCACAATCTATCATTGTTGGATAATTTTGACAAAGTGTGTATCAAAATAGATTTTATCAATGCAGAAAAACAGATTCGATTATTGTGAAATTCGAACATGAAAAAACATACAGATTTGGATTTTCAATTATTGTGAAATTTAAACATGAAAAAGCATTCAGATTTGACGTTTAAATTTAGAAAACACGATTTCACTAGGTGTTTTACGAGAAAACAGTGAACAATTTTTTTAAATAGTGAACAGAAAATAATTTACGCAGAAAATAGAGTGAACAATTTTTTAAATAATGCTGAACATAAAATAATTTTATGCAGAATGCTAGAAATAGTTTATGCAGAAAACAGTGAACAATTTTTATGAGAAAACAGTGAAGATGGTGTGCAGAGAGCAAATTTTATTAATGTAGAAACAGATTTTATCAATGCAAAAAAAAGATGATCTGTACATCTAATGTATGCTCTTCAATTTTCATTTGAATTTTCACGATTTTACACACTCAACGAATTCAACTTTTTCAACATATTCGTACTATCTGTACCTCTAATGTACACAATTTTTCCTTGAGTTTTCACAGTTTTGTACATTCAATGAATTCAAATTTTTAAACAAATTCATACGATCTATACATCTAACGTACATACTTTTCCTTTGAATTTTCATTATTTTGTACTTTCAACGAAATCAAATTTCTCAACAAGTCTAGACTATCTGTACATCTTATGTACACATTCACGATTTGCTACGTTCATTGATTTTCCATTGATTTTTCTCGAATTTCTACATTCAACTAATTCAAATTTTTCGAGGCATTTACCATTAGGTGATTTATACGAATCATTCATTTTTCTTTCATGGAGTTTGTCCATTATTCATATGGTTACAAATTTAGAAAAACAAAAAAACCATTTAAGTGCAATAACTGCGCCAATGCTAGAAATAGTTAATGCAGAAAACAGTAAACAATTTTTATGACAAAACAGTGAACAGTTTTAATTAATGCAAAAAATAGATTTTATGAATGCAGTAAGCAGATTTGAATATACAGTAAATATGATGTACAGAGAGAAAATTTCATAAATGTAGAAACAGATTTTATCAATGCAGAAAAATATATTCAATTATTGTGAAATTCAAACATGAAAAAGCATTCAGATTTGGCGTTTAAATTTAGAAAATACGATTTCACTAGGTGTTTTATGAGAAAACAGTGAACAATTTTTTAAATAGTGAACAGAAAATAATTTATGCAAAAAAGAGAGCGAACAATTTCTTAAATAATGCTGAACAGAAAATAATTTTATGTAAAATCGTAGAAATAGTTTATACAGAAAATAGTGAACAATTTTTATGAGAAAACAATGAACAATTTTAATCAATGTAGAAATTAAATTCATATTTCGAAATTAAAATCTCTATATCTTACAATGCTTCTATTTAAATAAATAAAAACATAGAAAAGCTACTTATTTTTATCTTTATGTTTATTTGTCAATTATCCTCAAGCAAAAAAAACAAAAACAAAAACAAAAAAATAAAAAAATAAAAAACATTTACACAGTACTCGAGTTTGGTAAACTCAAGTACTGTAGAAAAAAAATTTTCTGCATTTTTTTTATAAAAGGTACTCGAGCTTGGTATACTCGAGTATTGTGTTACATGGTACTCGAGTTTACCAAGCTCGAGTACCACTTTATTTTTTTTAATCGCCAATTTCCAGCTCAGCAGCGACGGTGGAACTATAAAATAGGGTACTCGAGTTCACCAAACTCGGGTACTAGAAAAAGTGGTAGATTGCCATTTATTTCCGAAACAGTGATTTTTTGCTAAAAATTTCAAAAAATTGTGGTATTTGGCCATTTTGGCCGAGGTTTGAGTCTTTAAAAAGTTTAAAACGTAGTAGGATCAGAAAAAGCATGAGTTGTTCCAATGTCAGGATCGAGGTTGAAGAGCTGTTGCCATACCCACACGGATACACTGATGTCAATTTCTTTTGAGGGGATAATGTTTCACATGTTGCTTGTATGTTATTGTGACTAGGGGTGGTAAAATTGGACACGACCTGTGAACTCGACACAATACGACACGAAATTAACAGGTTATAGGTTGAGGTTTAATGAGTTCGTGTCATATTTGGGTTAACACGACTAACCCGTTTAATAAATGAGTTAGGTTAGTGTTCAACCTATGGAACCTGTTTGACCCGTCTGACATGTTTAATTAAATGACATTTTACTAATATACCATTCAAACCCTAGGTACATGGTCGTCAAAATCCCGATTTGAATCGTAGGATCGTACGATTTTATGAGCACACCTCACCAAAACGTTTAGAATTGCACTAGGATCGTATGTAGGATCGTACAGGATCATAAAATCGTATGGGATCCTATCGATTCTACCGATCCTACCAAAACATCAGTTTTTGTTTTTTTTTTTTTTTTTAAAGGGATAAACTTTTGGTTTTGATGAAGTTTTAAGGGTTTTTTTTTTTTTTTTTTTTTTTTCTATGTTGTGATAGTATGGCTTTTTATTTTTATTTTTTATAAAATTATTATAACCTAAGCAAATGTTTTCTAGTTTTTAGTTCACTTGTAATAAAAATGAAGGAATGCTTTATCATTTCTAAATGAAGAATTTATATTGACTTTGCTACATTTTAAGCTATAATTTTGTTAAATTTTTTTTATCAATATACTAATATGTTTTATAATATTACTAAAATGTTTTTCTTATATATAATTTTATTAGTATGCTTGTATTTGTATATTGATTGATTGATTTTTTTGAGCAACGCTTTGTAATTATTGTTGAGCGGTATAACTTGAATAGTTGAGTGTGGAGTTGTATCTTGATCTCCTTTGCAGCTCTAATATACAAATATACAATGTCTACATAGATAATAAAATGGTTGATGATAATTAGGACGGTGGTTATAAGAACCCTATAATGAGAATAATTAAATGTTCACTTCACTTTAATATTAATCTTGCTTTTGGATTTCATATTTTAGTTAGCTAGTTTTTATTTGATAACTTATTTTAGATTTTAAACTTAGAACTTGGAACTTGGAACTAGAACTTGGAAAATATTTCCATATTATTGATAAATATTTTGGTATTTAGTTGCTAATTAAACATTTATTGAAATTTTTAGATACATTGGGTCAAAATGTAAATATATTTGCTTCATTAGTAGACATAGCGATGTAAGACATGCAAATTACATTATATGATGCAAATCTTTATTTTTTTTATAGATAAATTCACAATTTATGTGATTATTCAACATACAAAGTCATTATCAATGTGTTTTTTTGCTTTAAATATGAAAATATGTAGGATCTTACAATTTACGATCTGATCCTACGATCCACGATCCCACCTACCTCTCACGATCTTACGTAAGATCCTGATTTTGACAACCTTGCCTAGATATATAAACTTATTAGTTGTTGTGGTTTACTTTCTTTGACATATTGTGATTGATTATTTGTGATATTAAAATATGTTTTAGTTTTGAATGATTATTTGTGATGCAGTTACTTGTTAGTTCTTAATGTTATATTAAAAAATTTTATTTGTTTGTTTTTTCATAATTTTTTTTTTTCATTTTGATAAAATCTGATAAACAGGTCAATACGATTGACCTGTTTAATAAATGAGTCGTGTTAGAGTTGAGGAATCTTGACCTGTTTTATAAACATGTCGGGTTAGTGTTAACCCATATAGTCGGATACTCATGAGTTGACACAACACGAACCCGACACATGAACACGAATTGCCACCCCTAATTGTGACTTAGCATTAGAATTGACTTAAGTTTGCTGACTATAAACAGGATTTCCTCCATATACAAAATCCAATGATCAAAATAGATTTCTCAGATTTTCCAACCAAGTATGTCTCATCAATCAGTCAGCTAATTTCTCGCCTTATTTACTTCTTTAGATCAATCTTACATTATGTTTACAAAAATTATTAAAATGTATTTCTACTCTGAACCCTTTATTTTTTTTAAGGAAAACAATCATTAAAATGCAAATAAATTCTGCCTAAACAATCCTCAAACAATATTCTTGATAATCACATGTCTATTATTATACGTAAAGGAAATGATTAGTTCAAAAAAAAAAAAAAATTTAAAGAAATGATATAAAATATAAATCCAAGGCCCACACAGTTCCAAAAAAGGAAAAGCCCACGCAGATTATAAAAAGTGTGTCTAAAGCCCACCTACCCTTATGCTCACTCATTTTATAAGTTTTAATTGTATAGCCTACTCTGAACTGTCAAATGATATGTTTACAAAAATTAGAGGCCAGTTTTGTTGCATTTGATAATAATCACCTAGTAAGGAATAGTTTACAGTTTACCTAATGTAAGATTCATTAATGTTTGTTATGGGCTAAATGGCTTTCTCACCTTTTGGCAACCAAAAAAAAAAAAAAGATGGATGTTGCTATCATGGTTATCAATATCCTGATCCAGATCCGTAAACCGTTATGGATCTCACAAAGATCTCTACCACGGTCAGATTCGTGTGGGATCCCAATTCGGATCTTAGGATCTTATAGGATCTCGATCCCATGGCGATACTAAAGATCCTGTGATATAAAGGAAAATTAAAAAAAAAAAAAAAAATTCTTTTTTTGGGTCACCAAATGAAGCCCAAATGCCCCAAATTGATATTAAAAAAATGTAATAAATAGATTAGCTAGTGGCCTTAGCCCAAATTGATAAAACTTTAAATATAAACTTTTTTTTTTCTTTTCTTCCTACTATTAGTGATGAATCTGAGTTTGGTGATGTCAATGAAAATGAAGTGAATGAACGCCCAAATGCAATATTAAGATATTTTGATCTAATGGATGATGCGAGTCATGTGGTTGCTAATAATGACGATAATGTTGTTTATAATGATCAATCGTACTGTTGCGGTAACCTATCGTAACAAAATTTTTGTTGCAACAAATTATAGCAACAATATTTTTTGTTGCAATAAAGTATTTTTAATAATAATAAAAATATTTTATTGTCACAAAACTCTATTGCAACGAAATTTTTGTTGCAATAGTCTATTGCCACAGATTTTATCATAACAGTAAGCAACAAAAGTTTTTCATTGCAATAGAGGGGTTATTGCAACAATTTGAAGTTTATATTTTAACAACAAATTTTGTTGCAATAAGGCTTTTTCTTGTATTGATTGTAATTTGGTAATTTATTAGTAATTTCCCTAATTTTTGTCAAAAATTACTTTTTTTTTTTTTCAATGTTTCTTTAATATATATTATGAATTATAATTATGGGTATTTTTTAGTATTCTTTTTAATCAAAAAGTAGGATCTTACAATCCTCATGCTGATCCTACGATCCGATTCTTGAACCCTCTCACCGATCCTGTGTAGGATCTCGATCTTGATAACCTTAGTTGCTGCTAATGATTTTATTGGTAATTATAAAAGTTAACATGGTTGATTATTGTTTCCATTTTATATTTTTATTTAAAAACAAAAAAAAAACACATTTTTTAATATATCATGCCCAAATTAAAAAAGAGAGGTTAATAGCAAAATCTGAGCAATACAAACAACATTTTGTATAAACTCGCTTAGCAAAATAAAAAAAAATATATAAAGTGAAACGTCAAACAGAAATATAAAAACAACTATTAAATATAAATAAATAAAAATGTCTTCTTATTATTATTATTTTTTTCTCATCTTCTTCTTGGCGGCAGTTCGTTCTTCTTCCTCACCCCTTCTTCTCCTTCTCCTTCTCAGCGGTAGTCACGACCTCGACGACGGCGGCAGCAGCTTCCCCTCTAGCTCTGATATTTCTAAGCCTTTCCTTAAAAAAGGTAAATAGTATCTCTAGCAGCTTGCACAGTGCTTTAAGTACCAAAACGGCTAGTTGGGCATCCAAAGCACCATGCATGCCACGAAACATTTCAACAGCTGTAAAAACAACCTACAACCTATTAAGCAAGGTTTGGGGGCCGTGAGAAGCTTTTTTTAACCTAGGTGTGATACTTTTTGTTAGGGACAAGGTAGTGGAGAGGGTAGTTGAGGGGGGGAGGAATGAGGTGAGGGTGAGGAGGCTCTATAATGCCTTATTGTAATGGAGTGCAGAGAGAGGGAGCAGCGGGTTGGGAGGAGTGGAGTAGGTGAAAAAAAGTTTAGGTTGGAGATGAGTGGAGGATTTGGCTTGGAGATGAGTGGAAGATGAAATGATAAAAAGCGTGGATTGGGGAATAGAGAAGAAGACTTGGTGTTGGTAGCAAATCTCTTGAGGAGAAGGATGGAGGAATAAACCATTTTCAAAATAAAATAAACATTTCTCTTGCAACCATGTTAAGTATATATAAAATACATACATGTTTTATATTTTAAACAATAGTATACTTGGGGCTGGGGCCAGCTTAGAGAATGGTTT
>CM032336.1:23830598-23840598 GCA_019022515.1 Quercus aquifolioides
AGGGAAAATCATTTATGGGCAGTTCCTCAAGCAGCCTTTATTAAATGCTCGGACACGTGGCGCATTCCAATTGGCTCCACTTCTGGACGAGGGCGTTGCTTCGTCTTCCGTGCATATTTTTCCTTATATATACTTCGTTTCCTACCTTCATTTCTCTCATTTCAACCTTGCTGATCTTTGAGAGAGAGCTCGTTGCCTTGTGATTCTCATCCCCGTCATCCTGCTGATCCATCACTCTCATCATACCTGCAACGCCATCTCTTTTTCCTAAGGAGACTTTTACTTGTAAGTTTTTCTTTTTTCTTCTTTTTCATTTTGATTAATTGATTCAGTAGTGAGGCCGTCAATCTTAGGTTCTTAATATGAATTCGTAGCTTGTAGGTAGTCACATGTCTAGAGAAGTGTCGGCTCACTCGTCAGTCCTCGAAGGAGGGGGCTACGACGAGGTCTTTGGTTCAGGTCATGAGCCTGAAAGCTCTTCTTGGTCATCAGAAAGGGAAACGTCAGCCCAATCTCCTGACGAGGAAGTTGGAGGTTATAGAGAGGAAGGTGAGGAAGAAATAGTAAGTGAGGAAGAAGTGGTAAGTGGGGAAGACGAAGTTGAGGAGGGAGAAGAGGTTAGTGATGGAGATGGAGATGAAGGTGACGAGGAATCTTATGAGGGGACCTCAGGAAGTCCTGGAGGCAATCGCCTCTTCATCCTTCCTGAGGATTGGATCGTCAATAAATTTTTACCAAAGATGAGTGATAGGGTCTTTAAAGAGTTACGTACCCATTACCAGATCCCAAACTACATCCCAATCCGTCTCCCTAAAAAAAACGAAAGATGCTACTCGGGAGGACCACAGACGTTGGCATGTACGACGCTATGTTTGCTGCGGGACTAAAATTACCATTGACGGCCTTGCACGTCAGCTGGTTGATTTCATGGGACTATCCGTCAGCCAGAGCACTCCGAATGCCTGGAGGATCTTCATAACTGCTGAGATCCTTTGGGGTCGTCTTAGTGGTGGGAATCGTCAGCTTTCACTGGACGAGTTCTTCTATTGCTACAAACCCCAGCACATCGTCTCTTCTCAAGAGATATACCATTTCGCTGCTCGGCAGAAGGACTTGAGACTTGTGTCCGATATGCCAGACTCTAATAGGAGCTGGAAAAGTAGATACTTTTTTATTCAGGGGACGGATTGGGTATGCCATCCAGAAGAATGGGTTACAATGCCTCGTGGTTTTGACAATACCTGGGGAATAGTTAAAGACTCAGGTTTTAGCCTCGTCAGCTTTTATTCTCGTCAGCAATTGCTTATATTATTTCATTCATTCTTGAAGTGCTTTAATGTCGTCATTTTGTTTCTCTTTCCAGTCAGCACTCGTCCCCCCATTACTGACGAGCAGAAGGAGTTCATCTGTCGGGTTCTAGACATCCCATTTAAGCAACGAAAGTGTAGGGACTTAATCACCTTGACACTCTTCATTTGTATTGCGGGGGCCCGGAGTCGACGGCTGAAGCTCGCAGATTGGACGAATACTCTCGTCGTCATAAGTAGACTTTCTACCACCCCCGTCAGTCCTATTCTTACTGTCTGCCTTTCTAACACACGTCTGTTGCCTTCTGCAGAAATGGAGGCAGCTAGGCAAAGGGTGAGGGCAGCTGTTGCTTGTAAAAAGGAGGAAGAGAAGAAAACTAAGGCATGGGAGTCCTTGTCAGCCCCTAAGGCCGTTGGTAAACGGGCGGCTAAGAGGAAAAATGACAGGAAGGACGACCGTCCGTCAAAAAAGGCATCCGTCACTCTTGGAAAGAAAACTCCTAAGAAACTGTCACCTCCAAAGCACAGGGCTGGCAAGGGGTTGATGACAACGCCCGGCCCCGTCGCTTAAGATTCTGAGCGTCGTCTCCTTACCCACAAGGATTATGCTGTCAAGATGCTTGAGTCCATTATCAATGATAAAGACCCAGATCCTTGTGTTGGCCAGGCAACGGGGAGCTGGGGGACTCAGGCCTCTTTGACCTTACTCGGGTAAGTATTTTTCATTCCTTCTTTTACTTATTTATTTTCATGCTAGCCAGCTGACGGCTGCTTTGTCTTTGTAGGCACTGGTTCACATGAAAGCTTTACAGGTCAAGGGCGCTGCCAACAAGGGAGTGATTGCCCGTCAGGAAAAGCGTATCAAGAATCTAACAGACGGGCAAGCTCAGTACAAGGAAGCTCTTCGTACTCTTAACAAGGAGGTGAAGGAGTTGAAAGAAAATTGGAGGAGGAGGGTCGTTAGAGGAAAAAAGATCAAGAGGCCAAGGAGACGGCGAAGAAGGAGTTGTCAGCTTTGCTGGGCCAGGTGGAGACGACCAAGGCTGACGCTATAAAAGAGTTTAAGGAGTCGCAGGCATTCATTGATTCCTGCGCCGAATATTATGGTGTAGGGTTTGAGGATTGCCTTAAATAGGTTAAATCCAATTATCCTTACCTGGATTTGGCGAAGGTCTCAATGGATGACCCTTTGCCAACAACACCTGCAGGTGACGCTACTCCTGAAGATGCTGACGACGCCACCGAGTTAGAGCAGGGTACTCAAGATGATGGCGTCATCCTTGCTTAGCCTACCGTGAATCCTCTCGTCATTCCTCTGACTCCGTCGACCAATCCCTCTATCGCCGATGACCCTTTAACTCAAGATGCTCCATATCATACCAAGGGTGACGGGACCCCACAAGACCTCCCGACCTCATAAACTTAGGATTTTTATTTCCTTTTTATTGTAATCTAATTTCTGGATAATGCCCTTTCTATTTTCTGGGTTTTGTTTGTAAAAACTGTACCTTGTTTATGGTATATCTGTCACTTTTAACATGTATGCGTTGCTCTTTATCTATATGCCCATTCTCTCGTGCTTGTATTATATGTTTTCATACGTTAGACACGATCCCATCTATCTTACACGATAGGCTCGTTCATCTAAGGACGTCTACTTTGTAGACTTGATTTCGTTTCTTGGCTTTTTACTGAGCCCGTCAGCTTAGTTAGGCCCGTCCACTTTTTAAGACCTGTCCAATTTATGGATTGGCTAACAGACTTGTCCACTTTTGTGGACTTATTATTAAATTCGTCCATCTTGTTCAGTAATGGCAATTTTATGAAGCCGTTAGCTTCAATGACCTTGTTTACTTTATTAAGCAATGGACTTCGTCCACTTTGTGGACCCATGTACCCATCTGCCTTGTAGACTTAAGTTTGTCCCTTTTGTGGGCTCATTGTTGAACTTGTCCGCTTGTCGGATATAATAAACTCGTCCACTTGGCGGACTTGATAATATTTCATCCTTCTGGGATGAAGTCGTCCACTTTATGGACGTTAATAAATTCATCCACTTTGTGGACTTGATAATATTTCATCCTTCTGGGATGACGTCATCCACTTTATGGACAATTTTCGGTAGACAAACATTTTAGCCATGTCTGAATAAACTCCTCTTATTATGATAAACCATGCATTTGTAGAAAAAGTAGTTCTTTAAAAGAAGAAGACCTGCCCTTCGGGCTCTAAAAGAGTTAATGTAGCGAAACTAAAGTAAATAGAAAAATTGAGGAGTATAGCTAAAATTAACTAAGGTAAACTAGAAATAAAGGGGTGCTGCTTTTCATGCCATCCTCTCTACTGGTAGTACTTCTGATGAGAATCAACAAGCATTCAAGGATCCATTGCATGTTCCAGTTGGGCCTATTACTAAAGCAAGATCCAAGAAGATCAAAGAAGCACTTAATGGGCTGATTCAAGAGATTTGGGTTGATTCTAACACAGGACATTTCAAGCTTGGCCCAAAGGAAGATGAAGGCGTAACAAATTTAATCCAAGCTATTGAGGGCTGATTTGGCTTAATTGGGCGTGATTTATGGCGTGGATTAATGACTGATTGACTTTCCAGCTCCATATCAGTTAATAGACATTTTTCCTATTCTGGAGCTTCTAATTTCGAACCAGATCTACCTTAATTTTAGGCTTTTATTATTTAGAACCTTTTTTAGCTATTTTCCTATTTTGGATCTGCTAATTTCAGACCAAATCAACTTTTATTTAGGGTTTTACTATTTAGTACGTTTTTTTTTTAATTATATATTTTTCTATTTTCAGTCATTTCTTATAAATAGCATGCACTCATTGTAATAGGGGGATTATTGAATAAAAATCAGAAAAAAGGTGAGGCTTTGCTCTTCTTTTGGTTCTTCAAGAACTGTGAACTTATCAGGGATTCTTCCTTGTGGCGTTCAAACTTTATACTTTCGATTCGTGATTCAATTATAATCATTGGGTCAAGGTTTATTACTTATACTTTTGGTTCGCGTTTCACTTATAAACGTTGGGTCAGGGTTCTATAAAAAATCTGAATATTAGCTTTCTTGGGCAATTATTCCAATATTATTTGTTGGGTCTCAAAGCGTGTCAATTGAGGTTCGCATCATTTGGTATCAGAGCACAGGTTCTAAAATCAGTTTTCTATCCCTTTATCTTTTGTTTCCTGTTATCATCCTATCTTGTTCCTTTTGTGTTCTTTATTCCTCGTTCTTCTTTTGTGACGTGCACTAGGTTAAAATCATGCACCAAGCTCCCAAAAAAAAAAAAAAAGAGTGAAAAAAAAAGTTTAAAAAAAAAGTGAAAAAAAAAGACTTCAAAAAAGAAATAGAAAACAGAAAAAATAAATAAATATTGTTTGTAGTTTCAATTCTCTCAGACCAAAATATTATTTTCTTTTGTCCTCTTCCTTTGATTTAGTGTTTCTGTCATATTTTCTTGCCATTGGTATTAGTTTAAATACTACAAGTTGAATTTCTTGATTAAGTTTGTTTAATGCAGAACTGAAAAGAGGAAGCTACGAGTGGAAAAAGGCAAGAGAGTGTGAGACTAATATTGGGAAAAAGCCAATTTAAGAGTGAAACACGAGTGTGAGTGACATAATTTGAGTGTAAACACGTGAGGGAGTGTTGTGAGGAATTATTTCTAACATTTCTTTGTAGTTTCAAAAGTATGTCTTCCAGGGGCGAAGCATCAAACAGAGGAGGGGAGGAGTCATCCATCATGTTGCAAGCTATGCAACAACAATTTGAAAGTATGAACGTGGTGTTTAATGATATTCGGGATCGGATGGATAGGCAAGACGCTGTTATTGCTTCTTTGCGAGAGGAGCGTCCCCAAAGAGCCCCTAATGCTAGAAGGCAAGGAAGGCGTGCACGCCTAGATGATTCTGATGACTACCATGAGGATGAGTTTGAAGATGAAGAGGATCAAGCTTCATTGAACAATAAGGGTAGGTTTGTGCCAAGGGGAGAAAGGCGTGGTAAAGGTTTCTGAAGAGATCCAAGATGGCAAGATGGGACTGACAGAAACCTAGGAAACATCAAAATGAAGATACCATCGTTCCAAAGGAAAAATGATCCAAAAGTGTACTTGGAGTGGGAGAAGAAGGTGGAGTTCATCTTTGAGTGCCACAACTACTCCGAGGAGAAAAAGGTAAAACTAGCTGTGATTGAGTTTACTGACTATGCTATTATATGGTGGGATCAACTTGTGATGAACAGAAGGAGAAACTATGAGAGGCCTATTGAGACGTGGGAGGAAATGAAGGCCACCATGAGGAGGCGGTTTGTCCCTAGTCACTACTATAGGGACTTGTATCAGAAATTACAGAGTCTTACTCAAGGCTATAGGAGTGTGGATGACTACCACAAGGAGATGGAGATTGCCATGATTCGGGCTAATGTAGAGGAGGATAGAGAAGCTACTATGGCAAGGTTTCTGAATGGGCTGAATCAGGACATTGCTAACGTGGTGGAGTTACAACACTATGTGGAGTTGGAGGACATGGTGCACATGGCAATAAAGGTGGAACAGCAGCTTAAAAGGAAAGGAACTCAGTCATTTCAAAATTCGGGCTCCTCTGCTTCATGGAGGTCAAATGGGAGGAAGGACGAAGGGGCTGTTTTTAAGTCCAAAACCGAACCACCAAAAAGGAGAGATGAAGCTCCCAGTGTCAACAAAGGTAAAAATGAATCCCAAACTCGTAATCGTGATATTAAGTGTTTTCGTTGTTTGGGAGTAGGTCATATAGCTTCACAATGCCCAAATAAGAGGACCATGATTGCACGTATTGATGGAGAGGTGGAAACTGAAAGTGAGGGAGATGATGATCAGATTCCATCACTTGAGGATGCTTGTGATGATAATGTGGAGTATCCAGTGGAGGGTGAGTCACTTGTGGCTAGGCGTGCTCTAAGTGCCCAAGTCAAAGAGGATGATATGGAACAACAAAGGGAGAATATTTTTCATACTAGATGCCACATCAACAATAAGGTATGTAGTATGATCATCGATGGGGGGAGCTGTACTAATGTGGCTAGCACTACTTTAGTGGAAAAATTGAATTTACCTACCTTGAAACACCCTAGACCATATAAGTTGCAGTGGTTGAATGATTGTGGAGAGGTTAAGGTAAATAGGCAAGTACTGGTTTCTTTTTCAATTGGGAGGTACAAGGATGAAGTACTTTGTGATGTTGTTCCAATGCATGCAGGTCACATTTTATTGTGATGTTGCTATATTTAGTGACGAAATTTGCGTCACTAAAACAATTTTTTGTTGCTATATTTGTGACGAAAAAATTTGTCACTAAAACTTATTTTCTATTTATATTTTTTTCATGGCTTTGATATTAACTTGTAGCCTGTCATTACATTATTAAAACCTCACATTTGAATAACACATTTATTTCAACAACACATTTATAAAAAAAGATCCATACATTCCATAAGTAAAAAATAAAACAAGTATCCAATTCAAACTCCTTCCATACAAGTATACAATAATTGTTTGCAATACATACAATAACTCAAGATGTTTTATAACAATACAAAAAGTATAGCATAATATAATTAGAACTAACGGAAGATGTCCTCATGCCTCTTGCTTAGCTTGTGCCTCTTGGTCCCTAGCTCGCTCCTCTTGGTACAATTGAAGCCTTCTAAAACTTCATGTACTATTGGAATCACTGCTTGATCATAAAGATCTCTTTGTTGAGCTGAGGGACCAAAAACCTACATATTACCACAAACAAAATCTTAGCATCTACCATCAAATATGAAACTAGATTCTCAAAACTAACATTGTTTAACATTTCTGACATACACGTTCAAGTTTTTTTTTTTTTTTTTTTTTTGCTAACATTAAGTGGGGGAGGGAGGTTCAAACTCAAGTTCTCCTACCTCTATAGAGAACTGGACAATGTGCCAATGCCGCTAAGTACAAGGCTCTTGGTGACATATACATTCAAATGATAGGACTCCCTTATACTTTCCATTTCAGTGTTCGGATGTAGAGGTGTACATGGTGGCACATCATTTAATATTCTATTCTTACTACACCAAGGAATGAATACTTATTTTAGAGGACAAGACACCATGCACACCATTAAATGGACATTTTTCATTTCAAAGACAAATGAAGAGGACCCTTTTCTTGGAAAAAAAAATTACTTAACAAGAACACGCCGCTTTACCTACTCATTTTACCCTTTTCTATCCAAGTTTTGTGTATATAGCCCTTACATTAGATCACCTTGAAATAATGTGAAACCAAAGAATCCCCCATAAACAACTAATTAATCTTTGAACCTTAATTCTTGAAAGCAACAACCAAACAATTATAAGTAAATATTGAACCACACTTTGAAACAAACACCCAAATGCCAAAACATCAAAGTCTAAGTAAAACCCAATACCCCATTTGTGAAAATCTACTCATCACACTTTAACCCTCCTCAAAAAATTCATACAATTTTCACCAATCTCAAAAATCCACTTCCCATATCATATATATACAAACTAATTGAAATGAATGTAGTACCTAATCTACTCATCACACTTTAACCCTCCTCAAAAGGTTCATACAATTTTCACCAATCTCAAAAATCCAACACAACCCACCTTATAACACCATGCAAGCCACCCGCTTGCTCCAACACAATAACCCACCACAAAACCAATCACAAACATCACAAATATAGAGTGTTTACAAGTATTGAAATCAATTAAAGTACTATTCATCACATCTAATCAACAAGGTCCATTCACATTTGCAAGAAATTAAAAACACTCCCAATATAAATTTAAACCACCTTATAACATCATGCAAGCCACCCGCTTGCTCCAACACAACATACCACTACAAATCCAATTTCCAACATCACAAGTATAGAGTTTTATAAGTTTTTAACTAGAATTTACTTACTTTGCTCAAGCTAAGTTTACAACTTTCAGAAAAAATCCAAAGTTACTGCAAACAATGTGTATTTAGTCTGCAAAAGAAAAGTTAAATTTATAAGTACAAAAGTTAAAGAAAAGTTAAACAAGCAGATAAGACAATAATTAGAACCGCCAATGAAGAAAGATATTTACAGGGGAATGAAAAGCTTGTGCAAACAATGTGTATTTAGTCTGCAAAAGAAAAGTTAAATTTATAAGTACAAAAGTTAAAGAAAAGTTAAACAAGCAGATAAGACAATAATTAGAACCGCCAATGAAGAAAGATATTTACAGGGGAATGAAAAGCTTGTAAACAACCAAATGTCAACACAAATATCTAATTCTTCAAAATCACTACCCCACATGAAAACTAGCAAACAAAAGCCACAATCCAGAAACAACACTACTTGTACTATAATGGAAAAATCAGATTCAAAAATCAACCATTCAACTGAACAACTCTTTAGAGAAACAACACCAACCATTCACCTAATTGTGAAGATTCAGCCAATTCAACACCAACATAAAGATGGTGCAACTAACACTGTTTAACTAGAGATTTCCCCCTGATCAACAACCATTATCAACATACCAACTATTAATACAAAAGCTTTCACCAAAAATCCCACATTTGTTTAACATTTTCAATTAAATCAATCAAGCAACACAATACAACAAACAAGTAATCTTTCCCTTATTTTGGAGCAAACACATAAGTAATCACCCATTGCTGTTTCAAAAACTAAGTGTTGTATATTTACTTCCATACTATTGTAACACTGTCAGGTACTACATTGTTGTATTGCTAGGCTAACTTCCCTTTTATATACAGGCCCCATGCATAGTTTCTCTATGTGATTCAGTAATACATTCCTGATTCCATCAAAGTTAAAACAAATGACTACTCACATAAGCAATTGAAAACCATTACAAGCATAAACTAGAAAGAATCCAAGCAAAAGAAAATATCTAATAACTTAGTTACCATATCTTTCTCCCAACAAAACCAATCCATCCCGAGTAATACCGGATCTCGCAAGTACATCAAATAATATTGAAACTGAACATGCTACACAGATTTAACCCACTGAAGGAGTTTCGTACTTACCATCATCCTCCACTTTCACATAACACGTGCCAACCCCTACATAAACTAATACCTAAAACCACAACAACAACAATAAAATTATAAAATAGAAGTATAGAACAGTCAAGGCACAAGACCTTCACCTAAACAAGAACTTAGTCAAGGCAGACACAAATTCAGTTCAGTAAGGAAATAACTATAGTAACAATAAAAACGAAACTTCATACAATAGTGATCATCAGTCACAACACAGGGTGCTTAGTTCACAACACAATGGATTTGAACCATACAAGAAGATTTGGTGACTGTTACTCATAGTCACAAGCAGATTTAATTTGAATAATACAACAACCCATAACATATTTCGAAGTTTGAAAGTCCACATCTCATCAAACCCAAAATACTCCTTTCACAAAACCCATCAATGGTTGAGTAAACTACTAAGTAAAGAAAAAGATCGACAAAAACTGCTCACATTACTAAGCAAAAACCCAAAATTGAAATTTTTATAGAATTTTAGGGAAATTGAAAACAGAGCAAAGAGAACAAACCGGTGTCGGACGGGAGCTGATGAACTGACCGATGTCGGAATCGAAATCGAAAACGGCGAGCTGAAGCGTCGCCATCGG
>CM032336.1:25724057-25910369 GCA_019022515.1 Quercus aquifolioides
AATGAAAAGGGATATAGAGCTGCAAAAGCCTGTCGCACAAACTAGTATTCGACTAGGAAAAAGGGAAAGCGACCAAAATAAAATGTATGATGCCCAACAAGCCAAAGGCTAACTCATAAATTGAAATATCAAAAATTTCAGGCATCTTTCTCTAAATGAGATTCTCGTTGCTCAAAAGTTGCAAATGATATGTTAAAAATGGAGCCAAATGAAAAGCTTCAATGAATTATTGTCAAGTACATGTGGGAGGTCATATATGCATGTTTCTATAATTGAGATAGATCACATAATCTAGTGCTAGTTGTGTATGCCTTGATTGAATTGATCATTGAAGCTTCACATTGGACTAAGGACTATCTCATTTTTGATATTCACACACAACACACAAGTCTATGTTCAATGAATGCCCTATTCATTTGTGTGATTGTACTTGATTAAATGTGTTTTCACATGCTCAATCTTTGTTGATCAAACCCAAAAAGATTTTTGAATGTTTTATTTGTTTTTGAAAGAGATTTTATACTTTCTTGTCTTTTGTTTTCATTAAAAAGCATGTTTTTGTGTGTCTTCAAAAACTGGTTCAGGGGTTGTTTCGCGAGAAGCTCGCGACTTAGAGCTTCCCGCGAAAAGGAGTTGAGGGAATTTTTTCTTTTAACTTGTCACACAGGAACTTTCGCGACTGTGTCGCGAGTGTCTCGCGACCAAAAGCTACTCGCGAAATACTGGTTAGCTAAAAATTGAATTTTTCCAATTTCAGACAGAAGTTACCGCGACTGTCTCGCGACTGTTTCGCGACATATTGCTTCTCGCGAAAATTCTGTGCTTCAGTGGCCCCTCTCGCGACTGTTTCGCGACTGTGTCGCCACTCCCTAACCCGCGAAAATCGCGTGTTTTCTGTCTTTATCTTGCTGATGTGACAGTGTTTCGAAAACTCAAAAACTTCCCTCGCTCAACCTTTGTCGAACCTTCTTCAACCCAAAATCATTTTCTTCAAAACCCTTCATCTTTAAACATCTTTTCTGCATTTCCATCTTCAAGGTATGTCTTCTAATGCATTTCCTTTCAAGTTTTTGTCTTATTTTTGCAGATTTTTCGTTAGGGTTCCAAAAATTTGGGGTTTTTCGAAAATTTGATTTTTTTTTAAAATTGGGTGAATGTTTGTCAAATCTTTTGCTTGGACTGTGTCCCATTGGTTATTTCTGCTTCTGTGTTGGCCCCTAGTGGCATTTTATCTTGTATTGAGGGCAGATTTTCCCTTGTTCATGCATTGCTCATGTCTTAGTTGTTGTTGTGCACACTAAGTGTTTGTCAAAATGTCCACGTGACATTTTTGTCCTATTCTGAAATCAAGTGATTTCAATCTATAGACTTTCACTTGTTTGACCTTATTTCACTCTATTTGGTCATTGATCGTGTGTCACATGCATCTTGCACTTGCTCTCACATCCATACTCATGCACATTTGCTGAAATCCATGCATTGTGTCTATACATTCAGCAGTGTTAATTCTGTTTTGTCCTCACTTGACTCTAATTAAGTTCTGTGCTCTGTGGTCTATGGGTTGTGCTCCTGTCTCCTGTTTGTTTTGTGGTGCACAGATGTCTCCATTCAAGACTTCCGCTGTGAAAGGAGGCCGCGACAAAGGGAAAGAACCGATCATTGACGTTGATGCTGATTCACCTAGACCAAAGCGAACTCGTGGCTCAACAGGAACTTTTGATCCTAACTTGTTCAAGTCTCATGCTGCTTTTGAATCCTTCAAGAACCACTTTCAGGGTGCTCCTTTGATAGTTGAGAGGGGGGTTGACCAGCAATCACTCAAAGACACACAAATACCTATTTGGTTTGCCACG
Organism: Quercus aquifolioides; assembly: GCA_019022515.1. Lineage (NCBI taxonomy): Eukaryota > Viridiplantae > Streptophyta > Magnoliopsida > Fagales > Fagaceae > Quercus > Quercus aquifolioides. Next base: position 25,725,911 of record CM032336.1, read on the forward strand.
AAAGATTGGAACTATCTGTTGTCAACTTTCGAGGATACCTATGAGAACATGGTTAAGGAATTCTATGCCAATGCCAGTGTCGTCGGCGATGAGATTAAATGCTGGGTTCGGGGAAAGACCTTTTCTGTCACACCAATGTACTTGGCAGAAATTCTACACATCAACCGGCCAATTCTCCCCATTCCGCCGGTTTATGATGAGCTGAACCCCGATGAAGAATATCTACGACAGTCTTTAGGAGCTGAATTGGAATTCTCATCCACAAGAAAGTCAATCAATGTGGCATCTCTTTCTTCCGAGCTACGACTTCTATCAATGATCATGTGTAGCAATCTCTATCCCCTGTCCAGCACTGGATATATGAACCTTGGACGAGCTTTGTTTTTGAACGATCTGATCACGGATGTCGAGATTGATGTGTGCTCTCACATCTTTCACATTTTGGCCAAAACAGTTGACCGGACAGCTTCAAGGAATTGTCTTCCTTTCTCTCGTCTTATTTCAAAGATTTTGAAGCTCAAAGGTGTCCGCCCATTGGATGATGAACGTCCATATCCAAGGCCAAGTCCAATCAACATTCGGTCTCTCCATGCTAGTATGAGCCATGCCAAGAAGAACCCCAAGCAAGAAGCCCATGCACCATCGGGTTCCTCGAGTTCTGCAGCTCGTATCAATGATGAACAGATCAACAATATCTTTACTGCTCTTCAAGAGTTGAGTACGAAGATGTCCGGATTTGGGACTATCATGTACACTCACCACCGACGTCTTGATGCACAACTCACAGCTCTCCAAACTCAGATGGATGAAATTCAACGGAAGCTAGAAGGGGATGACTAGCTATTCCTTGACAAAAAGGGGGAGATGATGTTTGTGATAGGGGGAGTATGGTGAAAGGGGGAGTATGGAGATAGGGGGAGATGAAGTCAACTGTTCCTGTGTTTATTTTGTTCTTTAAAAGCTTTGATACTACTCTTTATTTAAGTATTATTTCAGAAGTTTTCTTTTGTGTTATTATCTTTGCTTTGTAGCATAGTTTACATGTACCCATGTTGCTTTTGTAAGCTTTAAGGGTTGTTTTGTTTCATTGCATATTTTTGTAGGCTTTTATGGTTTGTGCCATGTATTTGCAATACTTTGCTTATGCAGCCTTTATGCTTGTGCTATTGAAGTCTAATGTCATACATTTACTTCAGTACATCACTCTTGTGCCCTAGTAGGATTGTTCCTAGATGCATATACGTTCTATGCATTGGTTGAGTGATGAACACTCTTGTGCCCATGTAGGATTGTTCCTAGATGCAAATACTTTGAGTATTTTGCATTGGTTGAGTGTTGGATTTGCAAATGGTACTCTTCATATGAGCTTATCATCTTGCATATCCGGATGTTCATTCCTTGTGTGAATGAGCATAGTAATTGCTTGGGTATAGTGATTACTTGTTTGATCTTGCCATGATCTAGTGTTTTCTATTTCATCTTGCTTGATCATGCTATTGATGCTCCATATGCTTTTCAAGTTTTCTGCATACAATGATAATATTTTGTTGTTGTGTTTCAGGAGTTACTTGTTCATATGTTTCAAGAGCGTATCAGAATCTAGAATTAAGTGTGAGTGAGTTTTGCCTGTGTTCCCAAACTCACGGTTAAGTCTAGAGTCTGTTTTAGGGTTTTGTCACGGAATAGCCAAAGGGGGAGATTGTAAAGTTGTGATTTACAACTATGTGTTTTGTTGGCTTTTATTCCGTGCCAAATTTGATTGTAATTACTTTCAATTATTTATACCCTGTATTTGTTGTGGGAATTGTTGTAAGGGGTGTGTGATAGAGAGTGTGTGAAGACTCAAGCAAAGTGGAAGCTGATGGAATCTCGCGGGTATGTCGCGACTAAGCTTCCCGCGAAGTGAAGCATGTGCCTTGCACATGCTGGAATGCGAAGAGTCAGGACAGATGGAGACAGCTGTCTCTCGCGAGTATCTCGCGGGTAAGGCCTTCCCGCGAGACACCCGCGAGACATGCTGTTCTGCCAGCCTGTACTGACTGACTCACACATTCTGCACCTATCCTATATAAACCCCCATTACCCACAAATGTTGAGAAATGCTTCAGAGAGAAAACCCTAGCCAAACACATTTGCAATTAGAGATTGTCATCCCCACCTTTCTCTATACACTTGCTTGTGGTATCTCCTCAACCCTTCCCTCTCCATTTCCACACCATTGAGAGGTTGATAGCCCAAACACTTACCACACCATTTGAGAGTGTTGAGTGACGTTTTGGTGCTGCTGGGAAGCATTGGAAGAAGCCAAGGATGGCAGATGCAACATGGAGCTTGTTGCGGGATCCGGAGAACTAGACAAGACACGGTTCCGAGAAGCCTTGTTGGAGTAGGAGCTTGGAGGGCTTAGGTGCATCGGGTAGATTAGGCTTGGAGGGTCTTTTGCTCACTCATGTATCCCAACTGATTGTCTAGTGGATCGATTTCCGCTTGGAGGGCGGCGGAGAGGTTTTTCGCCGAGTTCTTCGATTTCCTCTTCGAAAACACGTCTTGGTGTTTTCTGTGTTTGCATCTTTCTTCCCTACTCTTTTATATTCCATTATACTGCTGTGTTGCTTAGTTTATGGATTAGAGTAGCTTATTGTTTATACGCTTGTGTTTACACGTTTCCGCACTTAGTATTAAGTTTGTGTAAAATCAACCAAGCCGTAATTTTAATTGGGGGTCTAAACAGCTCTTGTGTTTTTCAACACATTTTAGAGCTTTCAATCATTAACACCAATTATAAGTTTATAACATGTTATTCATTATAAGTTTTTATATATAGGGGTATATATATATATGCTTTCTCTATTTCATTTTGGAATGTACAAAAATATGGTCAAATTAACAAAAAGATAAAAAGGAAAGAAAGAATTAAGTTTAAAACAAGACGAGAACCCCCTCAAAAAAAAAAAAAACAAACAAACAAACAAAAAAAAAACGAGAAAGTATCTTATGAAACAGTTTCATGAGATAATTTTACTAGCAAGACCCGTTATAAACCAACCCTATCCATCTACCAGCAAATACCCCACATCCTTTTCACTAAGAATCACAGATTGCAACTCTTAAACAAATAAAACAGTCAGAGACTACAGATTCTTAGTCCCAAAGCTGCTTTTGACAGCAAATCATTGGTTCCACTACTACCATCCTTGCAATTCCACAAATCTGCTATCCTACCATCCCTCAATCCCCATATCTCCCCATTACTGTCCTTCCCATACACTTACTGAGACACCCTCCATCCTCTTCATTTGCTACTTCAAACTCATAATCCAGGCTCTTCAAAATCTTTACCTCCCATCACCTTAACATCTAGCTCCTGACTTCTTTTCACCAAAACAACTCAACCACATAGTAACCATCACCGGAGCATCTTTCCCCAGGGCATAACACCAGAACACATATCCCAAACTTACAAAGCCACTCTATTCCAACTCATAATCACCATCTTCTTATCATAATAAACCTCAGCCCACAAAAACTCAGCAAAAATACAACATACCATAAACGTCCCACTACATATACACATCCCAAGCTCCTAAAAAAGAGACCTCATCCATCAATTTTTCAGACACTGACCAAAAAAACCAAAATTTCACAATGGCAGAACAAGTTGAAGAGATGGAGTCACTGCTACAACAAACTGAAGCCTCAGCTGCAGAGAGGAACGCATAGTGCTGCACTCAAAGCCAGAAGACATCAAAAAGGTTAATAATCAAAAATTGATGGGCAATATCATCAGTGATATAGTTGCTAACAAAGGCAAGACTATAACCACAATGGGAGAAAATGTTTTCCTAATCCATTTTGCCCCTGAAGCAGACAAATGAAGAATTATGTCTTCAGTCTGCGGGAATATAGATGGTAGCCACCTAGTTCTCTTAACAGTTGGGAAAAAATGAGGTTGTTCTAAAAATTCAAATCTTACTGCAAACTCTCTAGCTAGTTGGGCTTTTCTAGTAATTTTTATGGAACACCCTCCATCTCCTTTATCCCTCTTTTTTTTTTTCGGGTGTATCTGATGGAGATGAGTCACATTTCCCATGTTGTGGAATACTACTTCTTATTTATACATCAAAAAGAAAGACCTTAAATCAGCAATCGAAACTGAAATTGCAACTCCAGCTCCAGGGAATACTTCTTCCCAGAAATAGTCATTTATTTCAATTGTAAAAGACATGCAATACAGAATTTCACTCTAAATGTCTAAACTAAAAGAGACCCTTCCATGACAGTAACAGCTTTTCCTTGCAGCAGCACTCTCTGGTTTTGCTCATCTAGATGAATGTTTAATACTCCACTTCTAGGTGATGCCTGAACAAAGTAAATAATGTAAATTAATATGATGAAGACAACAATTACAATGATGAGTTTGCATGCACTAGGGATTTTGAGAATACCGCAAATGCAACAAAATCACACTTCCCAAGTTTTTTGCTCCAGCATGGTGCTAGGGCACAATGTGCACTCCCACAAACCGGATCCTGAAAGACAAGTGATATATATTTATTGCTTAAATCCCACTAGTTTTCACTTCAGTTGTAGATAAATTATTGGAGGAGAGCTTTTGTCCCCACTTTGATACTGCATATCTAGCATCATCCAAAGTACTAATGATCAAAGAACTTGGGACCTTACTGGAAAAAGTCTAGTGGATGTTATGCAGATCTTTTGGGTTCCAAATAAGTAAGAAATGTCATTGAATCATCAAAAGATAGATATAAGAACTAGTAAGCTATCCAATGTATGAAGCATTTATTATTTAACATGGTGAAATTAGAGGGAGGAAAAGAACTGTAAGTAAAGATAATGAGTTTAAATAACATCTCTTGTTTATTTTCAGCAAGAGCATCATACAGACCATGATAATTCATAAAACATTATTGACCTTGTAGTAAAAAGACCCCTCCACAACTTCTTGAATCATACATAAAAACATATTATTAACATAGTATAACATCATGCGCTTCACAAACATTGCAAATGGTTGAGACCAAGGGCTGAAATATTTTACCTCATTGACACCCAATTTTGGGGCAAAGAATCAACTGTAAAAATCAAACCCAGACCCTGAGGGAGCAGCCCCTGAAACAATGATTCCCTTTCCGGGACATTTACATATAGCATCAAACTCTGGCCGTATTTCAACCACACTTTCTCCTGATGGGAGCACAACCTTCAAAATTGATAAGCTTGACTCCTGAGTACTTATGAAGTAGTCATAAATCAGTAGAAAATAAGGCATTGCTCCATAAGAAATGATTTAAAAACACAAGGAATGGTACAAATATTCCAACCAACCATGCATCTGTGTCCAAAGATTTGAGCAAGAAAATAATGAATGAGACACCAAATTGTTCATGTCATTCATTTTAGGCAAACATTAAGCTTTTGAAAGTTTCGCAATGCATATTTCACTAAAAATAATTAAGATACTAACTAAGGTATTGAAGAAAAAGAAAATAAATATAAACTGGATTAGAACAGTACAAAGAGGGCATCTAAACTATAAGTTTTCTTATATCAATCACAGAAGCACCATTCAAGGCACTAGAAATTGACGAAACTTCTTCAGAATTGAAATCGATTGTTGGAACAGTTGGAAAATCCAATTCAATCAGAAAGCAGTCTTGTGATTCACCATTCTGAATATCTGAACTATTAGATGCCTTGGTTTCCTGAAACTTTTTAGCAGTTAAAATTCCGGATAGTGTGACAAACTCAATAATGTTGGAATTCACCAAACCAGATGAAAACAATGCATGTGAAGCAGCCAATGTAGCATGGCCACAAAGCTCAACCTGGCAAAAAGGAAAAGCTAATGTATTTATTATTTATTACTTCTGATCAAGTATTCACTACCACTTAGTATATCATAAACACCTCAATTAGCTAAAGATTAAGACACACACCAACCCAAAGTACAGAATTAATTGTGTCATATGACTATAAACCAAAACAAAACACTTGCATGCAGTTAGATTATGGTATGATCAATGATGTTCATTTTTATAAGTAAACAAACAATCATAAATACAACAAGGTCTATTAATCCTATAATTGAATCTAACTTTGATAACGCACTTAAAAGTTAAATCACCTTCTAGTAAAATCATACTCCTTGTCACAAAATTTAAAGGACAAAAAAAAGTATAACAAACCATTTATCATCATTTAATCCTTATTCTAGCATTCTACCTCACTTGTGTGATCTAGACACCCTCTAATAAGTGAGGTCAAACACATAGAATTGCGCAATACACTATTATTCTAACACTCATGTGGCTCATACTCCACCTTAATATGTAGGGCCCATTACTTGAAATTCTAAAGACCAAAGAGTAATGATAAATATACAATTAATTTTTCTACATAAATCTTACAGACCGATGTGTTAGTAGTCACAAAAAAGTAATCAATATATTATTTGTCATATCTTTTAAGTGGCAACAATCTCATTCATCCCCACTAAAAGAGCACAGTGATTCTGAATTCCCACACTCTACAAATTTGTGGTGGGGACTTTCATATATATATATATATATATATATTTATCATATCTTTGAATTTATTACATATTTCCACATACTTTTTCACCCACATGTATTTCAAAAAACTACAAACAACACTACTCAAATTTCTCTACCAAACGGGCCCTAAGAATTTGAGTTGTTTTAGTTCTCTTCTTTATTGGACTGACACGTGGGAAAATATTGCAGAACTTTGAATGATGCAAACATGGGCATGATTATGATGGTTTGCGCTGAAACTCGAGTTCCAAGTTTTTTTTTTTTTTTTTTAATCCACGTTAGATTATATTAATTGGAACTCAAGTTTGATTTTAAGTTTTCAAAAACAGTTTACATAGCTAAATAACTTCAAATGCATGCTATTCACCTAAAATTTTTCTAAAAATATACTATTCAGTAAATTTTGCCTTTTTTGGGAAAAGTTTGTTGAATAGTATCTTTTTAGTTCTGAATTCTAGTAGCACCCAGAAACTAGGGATTTCTAAGGTTATCTAGAAATTGATTTATAACATCAAGTTTTTGAAAAGCATTACATTGTTTGAGACCAAATATTTTACCTCATTGATCCCAAATTTTGGGCCTAAATATCGATGGTAATAGTCAAATCCAGACCCTAGGGGAGCAACCCCTGAAATAATTATACCCCTTCCTGGACATTTGCGTATTGCATCAAACTGTGGCTGTAGTTCTTCAACAGCTTGTCCTGATGAGAGAATGTCCTGCAAAACACTATAATCTTAGTTTCTAGTACTTATAAAAATTTCATCTGTCAGTCAAAAAGATGCCTTTTGCTTTGAGAATCACTTAGGCACACAAAGGCTGATAGACATATTAAAACCAATTATGCATCTAATCTAATGATCATGGCAACAGATAAGACCATTCATGATTCTCAATTGGTTCAAAAACAATCACAAAATAGTTCATATCATTCATGTTAAGCCAACATTATATTCTCTAAGGGAAAATGCATATATTACTTTTATAGTTATGATACTCAAAACTTATGAGTAAAAGAAATATTAAATCAAAGAGAAAAAGTATGGATGCATTACAACGATATCATCTTTAGTAGTTGTCCTCTTTATATCAATCACAGAAGCATCATTCAGGGCATCGGAAATTGTTAAAACCTCAGCAGAATTTAAATCAGTCATTGGGGTGGTAGGGAAATCCAATTCAATAAGAAAGCTCTCATAGATTTTCAGACGAAGTGAAAATGGAATGTGTCTTTTTTTCTCTTTAAGTCTAAAACATAGTATATTGGTCAACATACATAAACAATTCACAAAAGACTACCCAATAAGGGACAATTTAGTTAGGTATAGTTAAAGCACAATTCACAATTCTTAATCATTAGGAAAAGTTCAATTTGATTACTCTATTGTCAATATTAGTCCTCAAACTTTCAATTATGTCAATTTAATTCCTCAACTTAAAAACAAGTCTATTTTATCTTTCTATCTCTTCTTCACTTGGATTCAATCGAAATTAGTTATTGTAACAAATATAGGAGCACAAGTTAAAATCTATTTTAGAAAGTGTAAATATTTTAAAAATCTAGTCAATTTCAACTATTTCGGTCCAATTTGGTTTATTTGGTTCACTTTGGTCTATTTCAATCCATTTATTTTCGGTACACTCGGCCCAATTCAGTCCACTTTGATCGATTTCAGTTCATTTGGTCCAATTTGATCTACTTCGGACTATTTCGGTCCAATTCAGTCTAATTCAGTCCACTTCAGTTTATTAGGTCCAATTCAGTCCACTTTGATCAATTTCGGTACACTCAGATCAATTCGGTCCACTTCGGACTATTTCGGTCCAATTCGGTCAGTCTACTTTGGTCTATTAGGTCCAGTTCAATACACTCAATTCAATTTGGTCTACTTTGGTCCATTTCGGTCCATTTGGTCCAATTCAGTCAATTTTGATCCATTTGGTCTACTTTGTTCCATTTAGTCCACTTCGGTGTATTTACTTAAGAATGGGAAAAGAGAAGTTAGGGTTGAGAGTTCTATCAAATCTTTGAGTCATATCAATTGTAATTATATGATAAGTTTTGGTTATCTTGATAATCTCCTTAAGAGAATGAGTTGAACAATAATTTTAAAATTAAAAAAAAAAATTAATTGTATCAAAAGAAATTAGGAAAATACAATGCATAATAACAATAGTTAAAAGAATATGGACCACTTCAAAAAAGAATAATATCAATAAAAAAACACTAAAAATGATAAAATTATATATTTGTAAATATAGAGAGTTAGAAATTACTTTTAGTAATTGTTTAATTTTTAGGAAGAAAAAATTATCTACAATAAAATTTAGATAATAAATTATACATTATACCACATCTCAAAATAGTTATATATTCCCCGCATCGTTTGGGACTACAACTAGTATAAATCAAAAGAAAACCCGATTATGAAATTGATTTGATTTTAAAAATTGAGAGACTCAATTAATAGAATAAATAGTTCAGAGAATAAATTCATTTTTTAATTATTAAAGGACCAAATTAGTAATTTAAACTTCAGGAAAGGATAGTATTGATAACTTATACTTGGAAGTATAAGATGATATTTCTTCTTAATTGATTTAGATGCTGAAAAATCATCAATTAATATATATATATGTTGATGCCCATTTTCACAAATTTGTACCCAAAGGCTTATGAGGAAGAAAGCCCAATGAAGAGCAAGGCCCAAAGGCCCACCAAGAAGACCAAAGAACAAGAAGGGTCCAAAGAAAGAAGTGCAAGTGAAAGCCATCTGCCGCAGGATACGGTTCTTTTACAAGATGGCTTCGGCAGATGAAGATAAATTGGGTCCAACGCCCTTTTGATCCAGTTAACATTATTTGGCCCACAAAGGCCCAAATCCTTTTGTATAAAAAAAGCAGGAAACGCATGAAGAGACAAGACAAAAACACGCAGCAGACGAAACAAAGCTAATCTGCTGCGGCAGAAACGACGTGGGAGACAAACATAGAAGACAGTGGAGCAAGCACAGAAGGGCCGGGGCACCACCAACCTGTACCCAGCCAATACAAGGGAGGTGGGCCCACGGTCAAAGAGATTCAGAGGGCGTGGTTTGGTGGTGGGGGGAAAAGGGGGTCTATATTTGGTTTCCTGCCATAACCTCTTTTGGGAACATATCCTGCTGGGATGATATCTTACCCAAAAGAAGTAATAAATGGTTGGGACCACTGATGCATGCCATAGAGCTAGGTAGTGAGGTAAAGGTATACGGGAGGAACAAACAAAATGGAATTTTGTCGTGCAACAAACATGTTCTGAGTAGATGGCAGTGGTCGGGGCAACCAATGGGTGAGTGGGTAATCTTGAAAGGATGCCCACAACAAACCAAAAACAGTTGGTGAAGCCCTAGGGGTAAAAGGGAGAAATCCATTACATTAGCTCACTATAAAAGGGAGGTAACCACGGCAGAAGTAGGGGGAGAGCAAGACGAAAGAGCAAGGCAATACAATACTAGAAAAACTACTCTGTAACACACTTAGTAAAACAGAGGAAAGAGTAAAAAAACAGGGGAGAAAGAAAGAAAGAAAGAAAGAAAGAAAAAGAAGAGAGAAAACGCGGTAGGAATAGGGGCATGCATCAATAGACCATCTTTTCCCTCCCTCTTAGCAAATCCACTCTTTGAAATCTCTAAAAGTAATAGCTAGTGGCCATTTAGGCCTATTCTCCAAAATGAACAACTTTTACGGCAAGAGCCATGATAAGGTTGTTGAAGTTGGAGTTTGGGTTCCTTCTTGGTTTACTTATCTCATGGGCAGATTTAATACTTAATTTTGATTGCAAATATACTTGATTTTATAACTTATATTTGCCGTATTTAGTCATCCTGCCGTAGCACGTTTTCACGTCTGCCGCGACAGTTGTCCTGATGTAGTGTTTTACTTGCTGTATTAGTTATCCTGCCGTAGCACATTTTCATTATATTTACCGTGTTAATTATTATACAAGCTAATCATTTCCTGCCGAAGCTTTCTTCTCTATTTGTTATTACGTATTTTGCTTTTGATACACACTAACCATTATCCTGCTGTAAGTATATATACACATATACCCTGTTTCTCATGTTTCTGGAAAAAATATATTTTATATATGTATATGTGAATATGTATAAGTATATATATTCATATATGTGTGTATATATTTGAGAATATGCTAACCCATTTAAACTAACACTTGTTTGATGGGTATTTTCTTTGGGTTTTTTTAGATTTGTTTATGCGCAGGAAGTAGAAATGTGTTTCTGCAGTAAAAATGGTAGTCATTCACGTTGCCGAAGGCTTTACTGCACGGCAGGAAGTTTTAAAGCACGGCAGGAAGCCTTAAAGCACGGCAGGCAGAAGCTTTAATGCACGGCAGGAAGTTTTAAAGCACGGCAGGCAGCTTCACTGCACGGCAGGAAGCCTTAAAGCACGGCAGGCAGCTTCACTGCACGGCAGGAAGCCTTAAAGCACGGCAGGCAGAAGCTTTAATGCACGGCAGGAAGTTTTGTTGCACAGCAAAAGGCTTTACGGTAGGAAGCTTTACGGCAGACAGCTTTAAAGCGCGGCAGACAGCTTTAAAGCATGGCAGACAACTCTATTGCACCAGGCTTTACGGCAGGAAGCCTTAAAGCACGGCAGGCAGGAAGCTTTAATGCACGGCAGGAAGTTTTAAAGCACGGCAGGCAGCTTCACTGCATAGCAGAAGCTTTAAAGCACGGCGGACAGACTTGTTGCATAGCAGAAAAGTCAATCCTGCGGCAGAAACTGGAGAAAAGTTCCTGCGGCAGGAACAAAGGATAAGCCCATTTTGCAGCGTCTTCCCTTGGACTTGGACTCAACGTTTGCGCACAAGCCGGCCCAAGTTGAGTTCCAGTTGGACCGGTCTCGACTCCCTTACTCAGAATACTCGGGCCTACTACCGCGGCAGGCAGCCCAGCCCAACACACAAAAAAGGCCCCCACATTTAAAATGGCGACTCCGCTGGGGAGTTGAGATCAAGATGGGGAGAATGAGATATTTCTCCCTCGCAAACATGTTTTCCAAGTCCTTACCAAAGGAAGACATGCAAATGTTCTTAAATCTTCCAAGCCATACTCTCAGGGAAGTATCCAAAATGTCATAGCAGTCACATAGCAGAATCCTGCGGCAGAATACAGCAACGTTACCGCAGGACAGTCCCATAGCAGAATCCTGCGGCAGAATACAGCAGCGTTACCGCAGGACAGTAGCAGCGTTACCGCAGGACAGTACCATAGCAGAACTCTGCACAGCAATGTTAAAACAGAGCAGAAATATTGAGAACTCTACAATAGAAGGCCTTCACAATACTTGGCCCTATCCTTTAAATGCCACTTGTTTCCCTTGTCATGCATGTGAGACATGTGGCAAGCCACTCATTGAAACATGCAACTCTCCTAAAAAGCATTCTAAGCCACTTATCACCTTTTGCTCTCATTTCCTTCAAGGAAACACTAGAAGCTTTTAAACTCTCTCCATCTTCACCTTTGGGTCCAACACTTAGAGGAGAAAAATCCCTTCATTCCCTCATAAGGTTTCGATCATTTTCTTCATGATAGCGATTCTAGCTTTACTCCCCCCTCAAAGAACCAAAAGCTAGAAACAAAAAAAAAATGAAGCTACAGTGGTCAAAGGAAAATTTTCATCATTACTATACTGTTGCAAATAACTATTTCCTCCGTGAAATATCTTCCAGTAGACTTTTCTAGAAGTGCAAAATGTCCCTTCGCAGAAATTTTGCAGCAGAAAGTACAGGTCCTGCGGCAGGCTGTTCACGGCAGAATCTGCTGAATTTCAGAAGTGCAGAACGTTCATCTGCTGAATATTTTATAGCAGAAAATTTCAGAAGCCAGAATGTAGATCTCTCCGCAGATTATTTACAGCAAACTGTTCACGGCAGACTGTTCGCGGCAGACTGTTCACGGCAGAATCTGCTAAATTTCAGAAGTGCAGAACGTTCATCTGCTGAATATTTTATAGCAGAAAATTTCAGAAGCCAGAATGTAGATCTCTCCGCAGATTATTTACAGCAAACTGTTCACGGCAGACTGTTCGCGGCAGACTGTTCACGGCAGAATCTGCTGAATTTCAGAAGTGCAGAACGTTCATCTGCTGAATATTTTATAGCAGAAAATTTCAGAAGCCAGAATGTAGATCTCTCCGCAGATTATTTATAGCAAACTGTTCACGGCAGACTGTTCGCGGCAGACTGTTCACGGCAGACTGTTCTTCGGCAGACTGTTCACGGCAGAATATTTTGCAGCAGAATTTTGTATTTCAGCAGTCCCTTTTTACAGAATATCCTACCACAAAGTTCAGCACAACAAATTTGAGATTTGTTCTCAAAGTAAGAGAGGCGCATACAAAGCCTTTCATATTCACTTTTGCCGAATCCATATTTTGCTACTACATCAGCAAATATATCAGTATCAATGAAGGGAGGAGGGAGAAGTAATCGATTCGGCGATATCGAAACATCCGCTTTCAACCAAAGCATACATTGAAGGCATGTGTTATGGTGGTGAAGTGTCCAAATTAAATCCAGACCTTGGGATGAAGCCAACCACTCAGTAATTGCGTACTCTCCATAAGGAAGCCCAAATCTACAAGCTGCTTGCAAGCTGCTCTTTGTCCATCATTGGGTCTAGCAAACCGATTCAACAACCTTAAAGAGTTGAGAAGTTTTCTGTGAAGCACCTCGGAGGATTTATGCCTAGAGTGGCATTAAAAACATTATCTTTATGATGTTTCTAAGAAAGAATGTAGCAGATTACTCATCCTACGAACTATGCAACTCCACCATCACTCTTCAAGTCATGAAGCTCATTGATGCCTATGTCTCATCCTAGAAGAACTCTGCAATAGTGACAAACTCAAAACTCTTTCTTTTGGCTTGTGTACAAAAGGGAAATAGCAGAAACAATTGCTGACTCACATCCTGCCGTAAATAGAGTTGCTTGTCTTATTACCGCAGAAATCTATTACGTGGTTTTTGTTGAAGGCGTTTTGCTGCAAGGGCATTCTGCCACAAGAATAAAAAAGCATGCTGTCTCAGGAAGATGTTGGCACGTCATTCTATATTAGAAACCGCTGACTTTTGGCTATTACTAGCCAACCATGAAGCAAGGGACGTAGCAAGCTCCATCTAAATATTCCCATACTCAAAGCAAGCGAAGAAGAAACCCATGAAATATGGGTCTTGGTGGCAATAGCCAACAAAAGGGTCGTGGTTATGAATTCTTGGCTAAAAGCCAGCAAAGGAACCATGGTTATGAGCTCTTGGCAAAAGCCCATAATGGGGGCTACACTCAATCAAACCCGCAAAGGAGCCATGATCGCAAGTCTTTAGAAAGAATCTGCGGAAGAGCTATAGCCACAATCATATGTAGCAGAAAATACATGGGAAGCAATTGTGCTTGCAGTGGAACGAAGTCAAAGCATGCTTGGGAAGTAACTTTTTTCCAAATTCTCTAACAACGAAGAATTTCTACAATATGGCAACTTGTAGATCCATGGCATCTAATTTTTTCTTTACTGAAGAATGCATGAACCACATGACGGAGCATCAACACCAAGAGAAAGTGATATCAAGCTCATCCAGTTGTCTCACGTGCTGGGGGCTAAAGCTTATTCTCAGCAAGCAAGGGAAGCCTCCTACTGAAAGCTAAGGGCTTATTCTCGTATATTGGGGGTTGTCCCATTCTGCAACAAAATTTGGGGAGTCTTCTTTAAAAAGCCAATGACTCATCCAGTTGTCTCACGTGCTGGGGGCTAAAGCTTATTCTCAGCAAACAAGGGAAGCCTCCTACTGAAAGCTAAGGGCTTATTCTCGTATATTGGGGGTTGTCCCATTCTGCAACAAAATTTGGGGAGTCTTCTTTAAAAAGCCAATGACTCATCCAGTTGTCTCACATGCTGGGGGCTAAGGCCCATTCTGCAGTAAATTTAGAAAGCTTGCCGCAAAGTGCTTAGAGTACCAATATGAAGTAGCAACATCATGTATCTTCTACAAAAGCTTGGTGTGTTGCGTGGTTCAAGAAAGCTTGGAGGAGGAGAGTAATGAAGGGAAAAACAAAGAAGATGTGGCAAAAAAAAAAAATGATATATAGGTTGTGGCAGAAGAAGAATTGGAGGAAATTCAACCTGGGGTTAGACCCACAGGAACCAAAACCCATCTCAATTAGCTCAAGACTTTCAGAAAAGGAGAAATCATAATTGATACTATTGCGGAAAAAATTCAAAGATGTCTTCGCATGGGATTATAGTAAAAAATGCCAGAATGGGATCTTGGGCTAATAGTGCATACATTGAATGTGGACCGTGAGGCTAAGCTAGTAGCCCAGCCTGCCAGGGCATTCCACACAGCCTCCCGGGGCGTTCCACTCTGCCTGCCGGGGCGTTCCACTCTGCCTGCCACGACGTTCCACACAGCCTGCCAGGGCATTCCACACTGCCTGCCAAGTTATTCCACGCTGGGATAGAAGGGGCAAAGCTTTGAGGAAAGAAATACAGCAGGCAGCCTTCAAAAGGCTACAACAGATCACGATGAACCTTCCTACTGTGCAAGCCCCAAAAGGCCATTGATACTCTACCTAGCCACCAATTCATGTGCCATTGGTGCATTAATGGCCCAGAAGATGGAAGAGAAGTTTTCAACTCTTGAAATAGAACATGCTCCAAGGAACGAAAAACAGTTTGCGGATGCGTTGGCCACATTAGGCTCACAAATAATTTTCGAAGGGGATAGCACCGGGATAGAAGTCAGCAAGAGGAAAGAGCCTACTATTGAGATGTTGAAAAAAAAGGTTCCAGGAGGAACAGTGTGAAGGAGATTTGTAGATCCCCATAAAAAAGCTTTGATGAAGGAAGGAAATGACGCAAAACTAAAGTATTGAAAGACTACGTCCTGGTGA
The DNA here is from genome assembly GCA_019022515.1 of Quercus aquifolioides. NCBI lineage: Eukaryota > Viridiplantae > Streptophyta > Magnoliopsida > Fagales > Fagaceae > Quercus > Quercus aquifolioides. The sequence goes on from CM032336.1 coordinate 25,741,437, forward strand.
GAGAAGAATTATACCGCAGGATGCCGGGTGGTGTATTGTTCAGGTGCGTGCGGCAGGAGGAAGCCCAAAGAAAGTTAAAAGAAGTGTATGACAAGACTTACGGATCCTGCAGGGAAGTCAGCCTTTACCGTAGACTCCAGAAGGCAGAATTTTATTAGCCAAGTATGGGTAAAGACGCAGAGCAAGTCCAAACCCAGTGTGGGACCTACCAGCTTGCGGCAGATAGAGAAGAAAGTTATACTGTGTTTGTCAGTGGAGATTAGAGAAGCCCATTCACGCAGTACCTGATAAAAGGCATCCTGCCGCAAAAACACAGCAAAAGGTACAATCTTGAGAGGTTGGCAACACGCTACTTTTTGCATAGCGAAGTCCTTTTCAAGAAGGGGTATGATGAGAACCTTTTAAGATGTCTGGGTCCCTGAAGAAGCAAGAGAAATGATAAAAGAAATACACTCAGGAGAGTGTGGGGAGCACCAAAGGAAGAAGAAGCTTTACAGATGCCTGCTGCAAATGGGTTACTACTGGCCTGCCATGAAGAAAGATACGATAGAAACATATGAAAAGGAGCAAAAGGTGGAAATCAACGATGAAGTCCAAACATCTCTCGAGCAACGCATTCAATGGCAGACCACAAGAATTGGAGAGACACAGCCAAGCTTAGCAACATGAAAAAGAAGAATTTGGAGAAATAGGATCTGCGGAAGACTACAACAAAGTTAAGAGATTTAGTTCACATCTATGCCTTTTTCACCAAAGAGGCAGTGATATCCTCACCAACAGCGGCTGTGGCAGAATGACAAAGAAAGTGTTTAGAAAAGTGAAGATTTCTCGTAAAAGCATCCTCATTTCCCCTTGGAAAAAAAAATATCTATAGCGGCACCACTTGTAGGCACCTTAAAATGAGTGGCAGACTCAGTCACTTCTGTGGGAAGAACTGAAGCAGGCACAGAAGGGACGGCGGAAACTGACGCTGTAAGTATGGCAGAAGCTGGTGCATAGAATACGGCAGGAATGGGTGATGGGGGCGCGGCAGGATTAACTACCGCAGGCGTCCCTACGCTGGCCGCAATGCCTAGCCCTTCAAAAGTCTCTGTACACAAAAGAAAATAGACATGCAAAAAAAAAAAAAAAGAGTGGGCCCCGTGAATAAAGAAAGAAAAGCAAACCCAACAAAAGAAAAAAAGGGGAGTGGGGACATACCCATGAATCTAGCCTCGGGTAGAGCATCCTCTTCCTCCTCGGATTCAGAAATCCTCCTCGGCAGGACGGGCTCACTATCAATATCTTCAAGAATATCCTCGGACTCCTCGGAAGACAGATCAACATCGAGTCCGCAAGTGGCCGAACTGGGAATGGAAGAAGGAGTGACTACTAAGGAAGAACCATCCTTCACGGCCTGAGACAGAGTCGCAAACACTGGTAGAGATGACAAGAGGAGCAACGGGTGAAACAGCCTCGGTCTGAGTTATGGCAGGAGGAGCAATTTCCTGTGGGGAAATAGGCATCTCGGCTGAGAAGGGAGTGGCCTCGCTAACCCCCTCAGTGTGAGTACCCTCTTCTCTGGGTACCAATCCGGTGGGAGGGCTAAGAGTCTCGGCAGGAATCCCATGTGCAGCAGCAGAAATAATGGACATCTGAGAAGCTTCACCAGCCCCATCAAAAGAATCCGCCACGGGTGTGCCCATGGAGGCGAGCAGCTCCTCGGCTGTAGGACGATAGATGGAAAGGGGCTCGGGCTGATCCTGGAAAGCAAAAGAAATGAAGATGCAGAGAAGAAGAAGGCACAAGAAAAGGGAGTGAAGTCACCCTTTGATTTACACACTTAGAGGAAGCTTTTCCTCTTGTGAAAGAACTCTACTTGAAGAAAGTGAAGTGGCAGAGTTGTTTTGATGAAACTCTTTTCAGTCGTCGGCTTAGATACGAAGGGAGTAGAAGACAACACTTTCTCTATTTTTAGAGAATGAATGAAGCCCGAAGTAAAGCAATCTTAAGTGGCTAAAAGAAAAGAAAAATGAAGACTGTAAGAAGGATCCTTGCTCCGCAAAGGTGTTGTTCGCAAAGTTGGCAGAAAGAAGAGTTAAAGAATCCAAAAGAGCCAATTTTGAGCATTCTGCAGAGATGAGAAAATGTAAAACATCATAATGAAGAAGAACCTAACAAGAAAGGATGAAGAGATGAAGGGATGATGCTAAGGAATACGTGGAGAAAGTAAGCAGTCAAGCCTAAATTTTCTACCGCAGAATCTGCTACAACCTTCACTTCCTACAGTATAGATGATGCTCTAGCAGAAGCAGAGTAAGAGGTGCATTAACACAGAGAAATAAGTGCATTGCGGCAGAAAGTGTCTACATATTCTGCGGAAGCAGAAAAATGAGTATTTATCCCTACAAAAGCAAAGAAGTGAGTACGTACTGCTGCAGAAATGTGAAGAAATAAGTATACAAATTGCGGCAGACATGAAGAAATGAGTACCATTGTAGAAGTTCAAGATCACAAGGAATTTCCAAGAAGCAAACCAAGAAACAAGCAAAGAAATGACGAAGAGAAGGATGCACACATCATCATCATCAACAATCCCTTTGAATGAAAACCATATGGGAAGAAAAGAGTTAGTAAAGTGAGAAAAAAAACCATTAAGCCCAAGCGGCAGGAATAATGGATCACAGGTCCATGAAATGAACAAATGGGCCTTGAAGGAGCAAACGGGCTTAAAGGAGCCAGGAAAGAGAAAATAACAATCCCATGGGCAGTGTATGACGTGTAAAAGTAAGAATGAGCCGTGGCAGGCTCAAAAGTATTGTAAAGAGAGTAGGGGTTGATGGCAAGCCCATGAGCCCCAAGGATGAGTATACAGTAGTTGGGCCGGGGAAGCCCAATGAAATTAGTAAAAGCCCATGGGAGTAAAGAATTGAAACGGGACAAAGGAGCCCAAACGGGACAAAGGAGCCCAAAAGTGATGAAACGGGCCGAGGATGCCCAAAAGAGTAAAATGGGACAAAGGAGCCCAAATGGGACAAAGGAGCCCGAAAGCGATGAAACGGGCCGAGGATGCCCAAAAGAGTAAAATGGGACAAAAGAGCCCAAATGGGACAAAGGAGCCCGAAAGTGATGAAACGGGCCGAGGATGCCCAAAAGAGTAAAATGGGACAAAGGAGCCCAAATGGGACAAAGGAGCCCGAAAGCGATGAAACGGGCCGAGGATGCCTAAAAGAGTAAAATGGGACAAAAGAGCCCAAATGGGACAAAGGAGCCCGAAAGTGATGAAACGGGCCGAGGATGCCCAAAAGAGTAAAATGGGACAAAGGAGCCCAAATGGGACAAAGGAGCCCGAAAGTGATGAAACGGGCCGAGGATGCCCAAAAGAGTAAAATGGGACAAAAGAGCCCAAATGGGACAAAGGAGCCCGAAAGTGATGAAACGGGCCAAGGATGCCCAAAAGAATAAAATGGGACAAAGGAGTCCGAAAGCAATGAAATGAGCCAAGGAAGCCCAAAACTGCATAGTACAAGCCCAATGATAGTACTGGGCTAATGGATTTTGGCAAAAGGAAAACATACAGCAGGCCCAAAGAGGCCTAGCAAGCACAAGTCATGAAGGGCAAAAGGAAAGCATACAGCAGACCCAACACCACCCTCATGAACAACAACTCTTTGGCTACCCTTGGAGGGTCGTAAAATTGTAGAAAGAAAGAAAACGACTTGCCTAAGGAGAGTAAGTATTGAAACAGCAGGCACGTGAAGAAAAGAAGAGAAGCATTCTCATGCGAATTGTTAAACAACCCGCAAAAGAAAAACTGCATGAGTTTCGCATACGAATTGCAGGAGCAATCCATATGCTCAGGGGGCTAAATGTTGATGCCCATTTTCACAAATTTGTACCCAAAGGCTTATGAGGAAGAAAGCCCAATGAAGAGCAAGGCCCAAAGGCCCACCAAGAAGACCAAAGAACAAGAAGGGTCCAAAGAAAGAAGTGCAAGTGAAAGCCATCTGCCGCAGGATACGGTTCTTTTACAAGATGGCTTCGGCAGATGAAGATAAATTGGGTCCAACGCCCTTTTGATCCAGTTAACATTATTTGGCCCACAAAGGCCCAAATCCTTTTGTATAAAAAAAGCAGGAAACGCATGAAGAGACAAGACAAAAACACGCAGCAGACGAAACAAAGCTAATCTGCTGCGGCAGAAACGACGTGGGAGACAAACATAGAAGACAGTGGAGCAAGCACAGAAGGGCCGGGGCACCACCAACCTGTACCCAGCCAATACAAGGGAGGTGGGCCCACGGTCAAAGAGATTCAGAGGGCGTGGTTTGGTGGTGGGGGGAAAAGGGGGTCTATATTTGGTTTCCTGCCATAACCTCTTTTGGGAACATATCCTGCTGGGATGATATCTTACCCAAAAGAAGTAATAAATGGTTGGGACCACTGATGCATGCCATAGAGCTAGGTAGTGAGGTAAAGGTATACGGGAGGAACAAACAAAATGGAATTTTGTCGTGCAACAAACATGTTCTGAGCAGATGGCAGTGGTCGGGGCAACCAATGGGTGAGTGGGTAATCTTGAAAGGATGCCCACAACAAACCAAAAACAGTTGGTGAAGCCCTAGGGGTAAAAGGGAGAAATCCATTACATTAGCTCACTATAAAAGGGAGGTAACCACGGCAGAAGTAGGGGGAGAGCAAGACGAAAGAGCAAGGCAATACAATACTAGAAAAACTACTCTGTAACACACTTAGTAAAACAGAGGAAAGAGTAAAAAAACAGGGGAGAAAGAAAGAAAGAAAGAAAGAAAGAAAAAGAAGAGAGAAAACGCGGTAGGAATAGGGGCATGCATCAATAGACCATCTTTTCCTTCCCTCTTAGCAAATCCACTCTTTGAAATCTCTAAAAGTAATAGCTAGTGGCCATTTAGGCCTATTCTCCAAAATGAACAACTTTTACGGCAAGAGCCATGATAAGGTTGTTGAAGTTGGAGTTTGGGTTCCTTCTTGGTTTACTTATCTCATGGGCAGATTTAATACTTAACTTTGATTGCAAATATACTTGATTTTATAACTTATATTTGCCGTATTTAGTCATCCTGCCGTAGCACGTTTTCACGTCTGCCGCGACAGTTGTCCTGATGTAGTGTTTTACTTGCTGTATTAGTTATCCTGCCGTAGCACATTTTCATTATATTTACCGTGTTAATTATTATACAAGCTAATCATTTCCTGCCGAAGCTTTCTTCTCTATTTGTTATTACGTATTTTGCTTTTGATACAAACTAACCATTATCCTGCCGTAAGTATATATACACATATACCCTGTTTCTCATGTTTCTGGAAAAAATATATTTTATATATGTATATGTGAATATGTATAAGTATATATATTCATATATGTGTGTATATATTTGAGAATATGCTAACCCATTTAAACTAACACTTGTTTGATGGGTATTTTCTTTGGGTATTTTTTTAGATTTGTTTATGCGCAGGAAGTAGAAATGTGTTTCTGCAGTAAAAATGGTAGTCATTCACATTGCCGAAGGCTTTACTGCACGGCAGGAAGTTTTAAAGCACGGCAGGAAGCCTTAAAGCACGGCAGGCAGAAGCTTTAATGCACGGCAGGAAGTTTTAAAGCACGGCAGGCAACTTCACTGCACGGCAGGAAGTTTTAAAGCACAGCAGGCAGCTTCACTGCACGGCAGGAAGCCTTAAAGCACGGCAGGCAGAAGCTTTAATGCACGGCAGGAAGTTTTGTTGCACAGCAAAAGGCTTTACGGTAGGAAGCTTTACGGCAGACAGCTTTAAAGCGCGGCAGACAGCTTTAAAGCATGGCAGACAACTCTATTGCACCAGGCTTTACGGCAGGAAGCCTTAAAGCACGGCAGGCAGGAAGCTTTAATGCACGGCAGGAAGTTTTGAAGCACGGCAGGCAGCTTCACTGCATAGCAGAAGCTTTAAAGCACGGCGGACAGACTTGTTGCATAGCAGAAAAGTCAATCCTGCGGCAGAAACTGGAGAAAAGTTCCTGCGGCAGGAACAAAGGATAAGCCCATTTTGCAGCGTCTTCCCTTGGACTTGGACTCAACGTTTGCGCACAAGCCGGCCCAAGTTGAGTTCCAGTTGGACCGGTCTCGACTCCCTTACTCAGAATACTCGGGCCTACTACCGCGGCAGGCAGCCCAGCCCAACACACAAAAAAGGCCCCCACAATATAAAAGCAAAGACCTCATGCGGGAGTGCACGAGCTCTTACCATGTGGCGCTCTAATTTTGCATTTAGCTCTTTTAACCTCTTTCATTAAGTTTTTTTAATTGTTACCCAATAGATCATAGTAACTTATTTTTACTGTTATATAAAATATGGGCTGTTATTGACAATTACTCTAAAGAATGGACTACCTTTTAAAAATAGACCAAACCTAAAAGTTCAATAAGGGTATGAAACACCCTTGAACGTTTAGACCCCCAAATACAAAAAAAAATACCAATTCAAGCTTTATATCAAACGATCAATGTGCGGAATATGATAACAAGCGTATAAAAGAATTGATACCACAATCTAAGCCAAATATAAACACATCCACAGCAGTAAATATAAGGCAAAGATAAAGGAAAGAAAGATGCAAACACACGGACAACACACGATGTGTTATCGAAGAGGAAACCGAAGTCCTCGGCGTAAAACCTCTCCGCCGCCCTCAAAGCGGTGATAAAATCCACTAAAGAATATAGTTGGGATGCATGAACAGCAGAAGACCCTCCAAGCCTAATCTACCCAAGTACCTAAGCCCTCCAAGCTTCTTGCTCCAACGAGGTTACGCCGAACCTATTTCTTCTTTAGCTTCCCGGATTCCGCTACTTGATCATAGCATCAACCAATGTATATTGGTTCCTTTCCAAACTGCTTCTCTAAGCACCAAATAAACCTTCTCACAGACGTGGGTGTGGTGAGATAAGGATTTGGTAAAAGACCTCTCAAGGGTATAACAATGGAGAGGAAGAGAGTAGAGGAATTTGTAGAGTTTCTTAGATGAAGATTGGGGATGAGGCAATCTTGTTTTGCTCTAGGGTTTTCTCTCACAAAATTCTCTCTAGAAGCTCTCTCAATATGATGGGTATAAGGGTGTATATATAGTAGGGTGAGAAAGGAATGCAAAACGTCAGTTTTTGCCAAACAGGGCAATTTGGCGACTTGGTCTCGCGGCTTGTCCAAGTCGCGAGTTCCAGTCGCGACGTAACGGCCTGACCAACCTGGGACTTTTGTCCTGTAGCATGACAGCTGGCGCGACCCTTCAGCTCCCCCATGTGCCTCTCACGTGCCAGCTTTTGGCGGCTTGCCAGTTGCGATCCACCCACGAGCCCTAGCCGCGAAGCTCTGTTTTCTTGCACATTCTTGAGCTTTTCTTCACATCTTCTCACACACTACCCTTACAATTTTCCCACCTAAATACAGGGTTACTAAGTGCTAAATTACAAGCAAATTGGTCACGGAATAAAGCCAATTAGATGGTTGATTAAATTCAACCTTACAATCTCCCCCTTTGGCTATTCCGTGACAAAACCCTACAACAGACTCTAGACTTAAACGTGAGTTGGGAACAGTTGGAAAACTCACTCACACCTAACTCTAGATTCTGTAAAGCTCTTGAACATATGAATAAGTAACTCCTGAAACACAATAACATAGCAATATCATTGTATGCAGAAAACTTAAAAAGCATATGGAGCTAAATAAACATGATCAAGCAAAAATGAACATAAGCATAAAAGCAATACTTCATGGCAAGATCAACAACAGTAGTCACTTAAGCAAAAGTGATTACTATGTTCATTCACAAGAAATGAACATCCGGACATGCAAAAATGATAAACTCAATTGAAGAGAATCATTTGCAAGTCCAACACTCAACCAATGCATACAAACATATATGCATCTAGGAACAATCCTACAAGGGCACAAGAGTGTTGTACTTAAGAAAATGCAAAGCATTAACAAGTACCAAAGCACAAAGCACAAAGGCTGCATATGCAAAGTTTTGCAAATACATGGCACAAACCATAAAAGCCTACAAACATGCATAAGAACAAAACAAACCCTTAAAGCTTACATAAGCAACATGGGTACAAACAGAACCATACAAAATATAAATTACTTCCCTTATCATATCACTCCCCCTATCATGAATCATAGGAGCTGTGATGAACTTGGAGCATATATACTTGTAACCTGAAACACTTGCACAAAACACATTAGACCCTCAGGGTAAAGCAAGTAATAAACGGACAAGTATAATGTAACAAATAAATTGCGATCAAGTAAACATGATGTGAAACATGTGAGCAACTTGACCAAACACCAAAACAAAGTTTTCTTATTAGCTCAATGTCTTTTCCCCCTTGGTATATGCATCTCCCCTATGGAATATCTCTCCCCCTACGAATGTGCACGAGAAATGGAATTTCTCCCCCTAAGAATGTGCACAAGAGTCATATAGAAATGACAAAACTTTCTGGTATACTACTCTAGAGTATACTCTCCCCCTTTTTGTCAGGAATAGACAAACAGTCAAGGAGAAATGAGGGCAAGAGATGAAGGTATGAACAATGACAATGATGCATGAGGGGTGCAATGATGCATGAGAAAATGAAGCTCAAACCTAAGACGAAACAAAATGCTACAAAGCATACGGTAAACATGACATGCTAGGATGAAGAAACAAGGTATAAACCAATGCATGACAAGGGTATCAAGGTGTGTGCAAGAGGTGGCAAAGTGCAATGCATGACCAATGCATGGAGAATGCACATGTGGGGTAAGGTGTGTTAAATACACAACCAATGAACCAAACATGTTCCTAATGAGAAAACATGAGAAACCCCAAAGTTTGATACTCATTGGAGTCCAAACAAGCGAGAAAATGCCTAAGAGACATTTTATCAAACACCTAGCATGCACACTATGAATAACAATGTGAAACAATGCATGAACATCATGAAATCCACCCTTAATACATGCTGTTTTTGCCACAAAGGGCCAACAACCAAAGCAAATCAACAAAAGAAACCAATCCCATTCAAAAATTTGACAAAAATAAAGTTTTCCCAACCCCTATGATGAAAATCCCAACCAAGAGCACAAAACTCTCCAAAACATAGTCTAAGGATCAAAATTAATGAAAATAGTTCATAATTACCTTAGAGATGTTAATGGAATGAAAAACCATTCAAATTAATTGGGTTTTGATGTAGAAATATTGAAAGAGGGGTTTAAAAGAGAATGGGAGAGGTTTAAAACAGTTTTCCCACAAAAAACACTTAAAAAAGCTGTTTCTGGGCGTTTTGCGACTGGGTGAGTCGCGAGATGAGTCGCGAAAATGATTTTCATGAAATTTTCTAAGTCTTTTTCGCGACTTGAGTGCCCACCCGCGAGTAAATTGCGAATCTCTCTGCCAGAGATCCAAAAAATGCGAGGAAAATGCATTTTTCCAGTTTCGCGACTCGCGAGTCAGTCGCGAGTCAGTCGCGAAAAACTCTGATACTTGTTTTTCAACACCAAAACATGTTTAAACAATGAAAAACAATGTAAGCACTAACCAAGAACACAAAGAGTGATAAAAATCACTTCCAAAAACATATAAAATGATCAAAAATCTTTTTGGATTGATCCATATATTGTTGAGCACACACACATCACATTTAAACAAGTACAATCGAACAAATGAATAAGGCATTCATTGAACATTAGGCATGTGTGTTGTGTGTGCATATCAAGTGTGGAATAGCCATAGTCTAGAGTGAAGCTTCAATGATCAATTCAATCAAGTCATACACAACTAGTACTGAGTCAAGTGGTCTATCTCAATTATAGAAATGAACATATATGACCTCCCACAAGAAAATGATTACATATCTTTGAAGCTTTTCATTTGGCTTCTTTACAATTCATATCAATTGATCTTTTTGAATCAATACATCTCATTTTAGAGATCGATGCCTGAAATTTTTGATATTTCAATTTGGTGAACAAGCCTTTGGCTTTTTGGGCATCATACATTTTATTTTGGTCGCTTTCCCTTTTTCCTAGTCAAATACTAGTATGTGCGACAGGCTTTTGCAGCTCAATATCTCTTTTCATTTGGAGATTTACATTTGGTGAGCTCTTTAAGCAAAAACAACAAAATAAAGAGTGGGAAGATATATAGGCAATGCATGTCTCAAAACCAACAAGACTATTGACTAATCATTCATGACAAGCTTGAAGATCGATTTACAACAATCACACAAAGATGTCAAGATTTTCCCACAAAGATATAGGTGCATAAAGAACAAGCTAAGCTTGTAAATGCATAAAGCCATTTGTACGAAGGTACAAGGCAAAACTCACATGTGATATGTGCTCAAACATATACGATCAAACTTTTTGAATTTTTCATTTTTTATGTGGTTTTGGATTTTTACTCACACAAAACAAAGACATAAAAGTAAGATCAAAACAAAAACAATGCATATGAATAAATGCAAGATGCACAAAATGCATGAAGATATAACATGCAATGCATGAAGGGTCCCACAAAGATCGAAAGAATTAGATCAAGGACCAAAAGAGCAAAAGCTCAACCATAGGAACCCTTCCTCATCCAAACAGAACGATTGTTTGGAATGAGTGTCTCAAGAGAAGTGAGACGAGGGTTGGAAGAATGAGAACCGAAGATGCACATAGTCAAGGAGTTAAGAGCATTAAACATTTTCTTAATCAACATGCTATTTTCACTCAAAACCGGTTTACCCTTTTTAGCATAACTTCCAAGAAGCTCAAGTTTCTCTTTTCTTTTGAGAGCATGAAACTTAGAGCAATGAGGTCTTAGATGACCAAAGGCACCACAATGGTGACAAACACTGTGTTTAGGTCCACTAGGCTTTTTGGGAAGGGATCTAGCAACATGGTTTTGTTCTCTCTTCAACTTATAACATTGAGGTCTTATATGACCAATCACACCACAATGGTGGCAAGTTGGAACAAACTTAGATCCATCCAAAGCCTTAGGTTGAGACCTAAATGGAGGCTTTGATTTAATAGCCTTTTTCTCCACCTTTTGGTTTCTTTTATGTGGAGGAATGTACACCGATTTGTCCTTAGAGGTAGAACACACATTAGGCACAAAATCGGATACCACAACATGATTGCAACATATATTATCATCCATTTTAGCAATAGGTTCAGCAATCAAACACTTGGCATGCATCTTAAGAGATTCATTTTCACATTTAAGATCATCAACAAGTTTGTTAGACAAAACAAGTTCAGCATCTAAGTCCATATTCAAACATTCAAACTCTTTCAGCTTTTCAAGAGAAATTTCAGCAAGTTTTTTATATTTCTCAACCAATTTGTTGGATTCATTGAGCTTAGCAATCAAATCATCATTTTCACAAAATAACTTGCTCAAATTCTTTTGAAATTTCTTAGCCTTTTTCTTGAAGAGTTTGTCATTTGGAATATCAATAACATCCAAAGATTCATGTAACATAGCATCACAATCATGAGGATTATCACTCATAGAGGCATTTTCACAAACACGTGGCATGTTACATTCATCACCAACCAAATCATATAAAGAGGCATACAAAGCACAATCCATGGCAAATACACAAGGGGTCAAGGATCACACTTAGGTATTTAAACCACAACAAGTGTACCCGCTCTGATACCAATTGAAAGTTCAATAAGGGTATGAAACACCCTTGAACGTTTAGACCCCCAAATACAAAAAAAAATACCAATTCAAGCTTTATATCAAACGATCAATGTGCGGATTATGATAACAAGCGTATAAAAGAATTGATACCACAATCTAAGCCAAATATAAACACATCCACAGCAGTAAATATAAGGCAAAGATAAAGGAAAGAAAGATGCAAACACACGGACAACACACGATGTGTTATCGAAGAGGAAACCGAAGTCCTCGGCGTAAAACCTCTCCGCCGCCCTCCAAGCGGTGATAAAATCCACTAAAGAATATAGTTGGGATGCATGAACAGCAGAAGACCCTCCAAGCCTAATCTACCCAAGTACCTAAGCCCTCCAAGCTTCTTGCTCCAACGAGGTTACACCGAACCTATTTCTTCTTTAGCTTCCCGGATTCCGCTACTTGACCATAGCATCAACCAATGTATATTGGTTCCTTTCCAAACTGCTTCCCTAAGCACCAAATAAACCTTCTCACAGACGTGGGTGTGGTGAGATAAGGATTTGGTAAAAGACCTCTCAAGGGTATAACAATGGAGAGGAAGAGAGTAGAGGAATTTGTAGAGTTTCTTAGATGAAGATTGGGGATGAGGCAATCTTGTTTTGCTCTAGGGTTTTCTCTCACAAAATTCTCTCTAGAAGCTCTCTCAATATGATGGGTATAAGGGTGTATATATAGTAGGGTGAGAAAGGAATGCAAAACGTCAGTTTTTGCCAAACAGGGCAATTTGGCGACTTGGTCTCGCGGCTTGTCCAAGTCGCGAGTTCCAGTCACGACGTAACGGTCTGGCCGGCCTGGGACTTTTGTCCTGTAGCGTGACAGCTAGCGCAACCCTTCAGCTCCCCCATGTGCCTCTCACGTGCCAGCTTTTGGCGGCTTGCCAGTTGCGATCCACCCGCGAGCCCTAGCCGCGAAGCTCTGTTTTCTTGCACATTCTTGAGCTTTTCTTCACATCTTCTCACACACTACCCTTACAATTTTCCCACCTAAATACAGGGTTACTAAGTGCTAAATTACAAGCAAATTGGTCACGGAATAAAGCCAATTAGATGGTTAATTAAATTCAACCTTACAAAACCTTATGAAAAGCCTAATCTTATTTATTACCTTACATATTATGACCTAGGCTTGACCCTCCCCACGTGTACATGAAAGGCTTTGCATGTTGTAAAATCTATTATTTTATATTTCCTTGTCTCCTTAGGCCTCAAAAAGTTATGCTTCTATAATTTCTCTCCCAATATTTACATTTCATTTCAGAAAGGTATGATTATTTTCAAAATTTCTTGTTCCTCTTAAATAGTTTATTTATTTATTTATTGTTGAATCCCAAAATATTATGTTTGTTTAAAGTATTTAGTTTAGCTCTCTAAAAACTATATATACTTCAATAATAATAATAAATAAAAAAAAAAAAAAAAAAACCTATTGTTAACCCACATAAAAAATATTGTTGTTCAATCCCAAAATATTATGTTCGTTTGAAGTATTTAGTTTAGCTATCTCTAAAAATTGTTTGTAATTCAGTAAGAAAGGAAATTAAAAAATAATAATTGTTAACACACAGAAAAAAAATTATATTGATTTGTTTGTTGAATCCCAAAATATTATGTTCATTTGAAGTATTTAGTTTATAATTCAATAAACAAAACAAAACAAAGGAAGTATTTTTCAAATACCTTTTCCAAAGAAGGCATATGATCATGTACAAGAAAAAGATTGCATAGATGCATTACACAAACATAGAGTTGTCAAAGAAATTTGGAGGTGGAAGTCATAGGAGTAAAAAGCCTAATGACATAGCAATGATCCATGATACTGATAGTTGTAATAGAGCAAGACTTAATAGGCGAATGCTACTAAACCTTAATCGTACTCAGGAAAGTAGTTCAAATGATAAATGTTTACGGTAATCAACCCCTTCACTTATAAATGTTTTTTTCTCACTTGGTTGTTGGGCTTAATGGTGATGTTTTTTCTTTTTGCTAAACTAATGGTGGTGTTGCTACTACAACTACTGTGCAAGAATTTGGGAGACGTCTTCCCTAAAAATATCAGTGCTTTGGATGAGCATACAACATAGCTTACAGGTACTAATTTAATAATTGTTCATGATTGTACTAATTTAGCAATTAGATTGGTTAGAGTATCTGTATGGTTGTGACATGCCTAAAAGTGTATTGAATCTTCACTTAGGCTAAAGTATAGTCACCCTTAATGTACTCATAAAACATGATAGTGATAGGGATTAAAAAGAAATATTTTCTTTGACAGAGGTTTGATCAAAATAAATTCTTAAAATTACCCATATGTGTCTTTCTTTTTGGTGTTTTGTCAAAGTTACATTAACACTTATGGTTTTTACAAACTCAACAAAATGACTAGGATTCACAATTTTGAAGCCCTGTCAATTATAGGACTTTTTTTTCGACATGCATATCAATATTTGATAGACATAAGAGCATTGATTGGATTTATTTTACTTTTGAAAATCTGTTGCAACGTTTCATATTAGCTTTTTATTTATCTTAACCATGTAAGGAAATAATCAATAAAGGAGGGGCTTATGTTGCATGGTCATAAAGATAATTTCTTATATAATATTTTAAAATAAATTTATATTGTGTCTATGCATCGCACGGGACATCAGCTAGTTACATTAAATAAACAAACAAATTTGAAGCTATGATCTTTAAAAGCCTTGCTTTATATTATTCACTTATATTTTTTTTTTTAAATCCTAGACTTCTTTGGATCATTAATTTGTTTTCCCTTTATCTCAAGGTGTTACCTAAAATAAAAATTTTTAAGACTAAAACGAAAATTATACAATCTAAGTTTGGATCAATTTTGATTTTTGTCCCTCTAAGAAGTATGCCAAAAAAAGTTTGTTAAACTGTTTTTACCTATAGTCCCAAATATACTAAAGGCCAAAGATTGCCTTACAAACTATTTTTACTTTTTTTATTTTTTAATGATGAAAATAAACTGTTTTTACCTTAAATCAACTATGGATTGAAAATTTCAATCCCAGTCATAGGGGAATTATTTCATTGCAAAATACATGCAATATGGAGTTTTAACTCCAAATGTCTAAACTGATAGAGACCCTTCCATAACAGTAACAGCTTTTCCTCGCAGTAGCACTCTTTGGTTTTGTTCATCGAGATGAATGTTTACTACTCCACTTCTAGCTGAAGCCTGAACAGAATCAACAATGTCAATTAGTATGATGAAGACAACAACTACAATGATGAGTTTACATGCACTAAAGATAGGCAAGAATACCGCATATGCAACAAGATCACACTTCCCTAGCCTTTTGCTCCAGTACAATGCTAAGGCACAATTTGCACTCCCACAAACATGATCCTGAAAAGAAGTGAAATAGGTAAGAGGAAATTTCACTAGTTTCATTTCAGTTCTAGACAATTACAAGAAGGGGAGGTTCTTTTTTCTCATTTTATTTCTGCATTCTAGTATCATCCAAGGTACAAAGTCATTACTTTATAAAAAAATTAGATACAAGAATTACTCAGTTATTCAACACATGAAGAATCATCCTTTAACATGGCGACATTTGTTTGAGTAAAGGGTATTACTTAGGTCTGATAACATTCTATTCAACACAAGAGCCGTAGGTCTGATAACATCTCTCATTTGTTTGTTTTTTGCAATCGAATAATATTAATCAATTCATTATACGGGCTCTAATAAGTGCATTAAACTGTGTCAACCTTAAAAGTCCCTCATGACTTGTTGAATCATGTATCCAAAGATGTTCAATGTTCATTCTAAAATAATCAGAAACACGTTATTAATGCAATAAAGAGACCAAACAAAGATTGATAATATATCAAGTTCTTGAATAACATTACATTGTTTGAGACCAAATGCCAAACATATTTTACCTCATTGACCCGAAATTTTGGGCAAAAGAATCGATAGTAATAGTCAAATCCAGAATCTAGGGGAGCAGGCCCTGAAATAATTACCCCCCTTCCAGGACATTTACATATTAAATCAAACTGTGGTTGAAGTTCTACAACAGTTTCTCCAGATGAGAGTATTACCTGCAAAACATGATAAGCTTTTCAATGAATGAAAAAACCAAGTGCTAGTTCCAAAATTATGGGATCGGTTATAAATCCTCAATAGACTAGTCAAGGTTTGATGAATTAGATACATTATTGAAATAAATAGAAATTTTCAATACAACTGAAACTTGCAGCTGAAGGGCTGCTACCATAGGAGTAGAATAAGCTTACAAATACACATCAACTCCGAACATAAAAGGAGAAAAAACAACTAGACAACACATTACAGACCTTCAGCCATTCACTTTAACTATCACTTAGACCTTGGGGACACTAGAACAGATAGAGAAATTCCCCATTTACTACATAAAGCTCTATTCAGAATGGAATTCATATACCCCCCCCTCTAGCCTCAATTCTTGCTTTTACTTCTCTCTTAATGGACTGAATAATTCTTTATTCTGCCTCTAAACCCCACCATGAAGGATAGCACTTTGTTGCCAAATGTGATGGACAGCAGCTGCCAAGGCTAATTTACATATCTCTGCTCTTATAGTTTTCCCATTCCAATGCTTTTCCTCCCACAAAATCTTAGGAGAAACATGATAAGCATTACTTTAAGGTGCTTAATAAATATTCTAAAACCAGACAAAAAGATGCCATTTTTTCCATTAAGATTCACTTAGACACACAACATTTAATAGACATACTACAACCTATTATACATCTAACCCAACAATTATGGCTGCAAATTAGAACGAGCCATGATTCCAATAGGTCAACAAATCATACACAAGTTAGTTCATATCATTCATTTTAAGTATATTTTATCGAAGATTTTTCAATGCATATATAACTACTATAGTTATGAACTTTGAAAGTTAAGTATGAAAGAAAAATTAAATCAAAGAGAAAATGTTAGGACACATTACAATGAGATCATCTTCAGTTGCTGTTCTCTTTATATCAATCACAGAGGCACCATTCAGGGCTTTGGAAATGGGTGAAAACTCAGCAGAGTTGAAATCAATCATTGGGATGGTAGGAAAATCCAATTCAATAAGAAAACTCTCTTGTGACTCATGATTCTGAATATTCGAACCATCAATTGTTTGTATATCTGCAACCTTTCTAGCAGTTAATGTTCCAGATTTTGTGACAAACTCAATGACATCACAATTCAACAAACTAGAAGTGAAGAGTGTATGTGCAGCAGCCAGTGTAGCATGACCACATATCTTAACCTGCAAAAGGCCAGGTATCAATTACTCATTTGATCAACAATTCAATGCTAAAAGACTTACAAGTAAATAAATAATGGCAAGATGTTCAATTTTGAAAGAAAATAAGCAATCTTAAGTACATTTAAAAGTAATTAATACTTGTATGAAATTTAAGTGATAAGCAATCTTAACTCAAACTCATTGTTAGAAATGGCAAGACATAGCTCTAAATACAATGTTGGAATAGGAAAAAAATTAAGAAAGATCATAAAGAATTCAAGCGGTTCAACTTGGAGGTGTAAGTTCATAGCAAAAAAACCTCTAAACGTCTACCCTTTTACTATTTAGCTTTGTGTGTTACAAATGAACAGAATAAGCATTGGACTATTTACAGGTTAACCTTGAACTAACCTTAAGGTTATAGTACTATAGTTAGGATTAAGATTCCTAATACAATGAACTTGACAAGAATAGTACAACTTGGGGCCTTGATATCACTGAGGCCTCATTTGGGAGAAGAGAAATGAATGGAATGGAAAGGAATGAAAAGAATAATTTTAAAATATTCTTCCATTTTCTTATTTTGAAGTTTAAGTGGGAGATAATAGAATGGATAGAAGGGACTACTCATTCCTCTCTATTCCCTTAAAACCTCAAATTTTCATACCCTGAAATTTGGAGGAATTGAATGGATAGGAGGAACTTCCTCTCAAATTTTCTTTAATAATCGTATCACAATATAAAGAAATTCAAAATTCATAGGATTTATAATTTAAAATTATATTACTTGGGACGCCAAATTTTTATCAAGAACAGCTAAGTATGCTTAAACTAAATATATCTCCTTTTGTGCCAAATAAATATATCTCCTTTTCTACATATTATTGCTTTCTCAGTCATGTATGGAAATGAAAGTACATACCTCAGCAACAGGAGTGAACCATCTAAGACGGAACCGAGGATTGGGAGAGTTGGACTGAGTGAGGTGAGTCAAGTAACACGTGGTGGGGATGTTGAACTCGGCTGCCACCACTTGTAGCCACTCCTGGGTTCTCTGATCTTCCTCTAAGAAACACACCACTGCTGGGTTCCCCTTGAAAACTGAGTCAGTGAACGCGTCCGCCTGCCAATACCAACTCAGACTTCCATTCATAAATAGATAACACATACATATAAGATACACACACACAGTACCACATAGTACTTGACAGGTTTCATTGCCATGTTCCTGTGAGAGAATTCCTGATGCACTGAAAATGAAGTTGTTTCTGTAAATATAAAATGGTCAACGGACATTAGAAAGCAAATTGAGGAAAGAATTGGATTTATAAGAAAAAAACGAACTTGCCAACTTGGTGGTTTGTGTGTATATATATATATATTTATAAGCTATTCCACTTCGTGTCCATATAAGACATTTTAGAAACCCCATAAACTATAGATAGAATCTATGACTAATTGACTACCCGTGGCTGTGACTGTGAGCTGGTTGGTTTGTATGTATTCTCAAATCGTATCACACGTGCAACATACATGAGTAAAGAGTAATGACGAAAAGGCTCTATCCACTTCACTCCAAATGCACAAGGGGGTAAAGTGTAATATTGAAGAAATTAGCGAGAAAACTGATATATCTCTAAGTCCAAGGGAGTAAAGTGTATTTTTTAAAAACAAAATATGAAAAATATACTTATTCAATCGCATCTTATTGGTCTTTTATTCCAGTTTAACATATAAGCAATATATATTCCTAGGCCAATAGAGATATGTTAAAAAATCTCCTAATTTAACCTTTATTTTATTTGAAAATTTAATTTTTTTTAATTCAAATTTAAATTAATTTAAGAGAATTATTTTGAATATTTTATTTTTTCAAGAAAAGTAATAAAGTTATAACCAATTTTACTATTCAACCTTTGTTTCATTTTAGTCCATTTGGTCATATTTCGTCCGCTTTGATCTTATTCGGTCCATTTTGGTCTTATTAGGTTCTCTTCCGTCCATAATGGTCCTATTCAATCCACTTTGGTTCTATTCGGTTCACTATGGCCCTATTTGGTCCATTCGGTTCTATTCGCCTATTCAGTGCATTTTGTCCACTTTGATGCTATTCGGTCCAATTCAGTCTTATTCGGTCGAATTTGGTCTTATTCAGTCCATAATGGTTCTATTCGGTCCACTTTAGTTCTATTTGGTCCACTTTGGTTCTATTAGGTCCACTGTGGTCCTATTTAGTCCAATTTAGTCTTATTTGGTCCATTCGGTCCTATTTGGTCTTATTTGGTCCATTCGGTTCTATTCAGTCTAGTTTGGTCCTATTTAGTTCATTTTGTCCACTTCAGTCCAATTCGGTCCTTTTACGTCCACTTCAATCTTATTCTGTCCACTTCGGTTCTATTCAGTCCACTTTTGTGCTATCTGGTCAACTTTGGTCCAACTTGTTTACTTTGGTCCTATTCAGTCTACTTCGGTCCTATTTGGTCTACTCTATCCACTTTGATCCTATTTGGCCCTATTTTGTCCACTTCGGTCCAATTGGTCCAAATAGATCCATTTTGGTCTACTTCAATCCATTTGGACCACTTTGGTCCATTCTGTGCACTTTGGTTTATTCCGGCCCATTTTTGTGCACTAACATAATGGGAAAAGACAGTTTTGGATTAATAGCACCTATTCTAAATCTAAATTTATTAAAAACATATATAAAGATCTCAAACTCATAATATCTAAAATTTTAAGCATAATATTTATTGTTGTTATACTCTTGTTGAGTCACATAAATGGCATTTTGATCCACTTTTGTCCAGCTAAATTTAAGTGAAAGTCTTTTTAAACGCAAAGAAAATGAATATACAAATGTAATCTTTAAGGCAGTTACTCATTTGTTTTAACATCATTACTTTTAAATGAATTGCAAGAGATTGATTATATCTTCATGCAAAATAAATAAATATATATATGGGCAAAACTTAGGTACAGTACCTTAGGTTCCCTACTAAAATTTTGACATTTGTCCAGTTTAACATCCCACACTAACAGCGTTAAAACTAAAAATATCTTCTTCTTCTTTTTAATTTCCTTCTTCCTTCTTTTTTCCCGTACCTGCAAATGGCTTCTCTGCCAAACCCAAAACCTTTCTCTTCCAAACCACCCATGACCCTTCTCTTCCAAACCCAAAACCCATATTTCCTTCTTCCTTCTTTTTCCTGTACCTGCAAATAGCTTCTCTTCCAAACTTTCTCTTCCAAACCACTCATGACCCTTTTCTTCCAAACCCAAAACCCAAAAAAGAAAAAAAAAAGAATATCTCATACCTCTCTCTCTCGGTGTGTGTGATTCTTTTTTTTCTGATCTATGATACTTTCTTCTTTTCTGATCTATGATTCTTTCTCTCTCTATCTCTCTCTCTCGGTGTGTGTGTGTGTGTATGTATGTGTATCTGTTTTAGCTTTATTGATCTTAAGTGTGAAAGTTTTGAGTATAGCTGAAATGGGTCCCTTTTTTGGTTTGAAACCCAGTAGATCTGGCTTTTATGTTTTGATCTTTCCTGTTTGGTTACTGAGAAAATGAGGGAAAAGGGTCCTTTTTTGGTTTGAAACCTAGTAGAAAATGAGGCAACGCCGTGGGTTCTCGCAGTACAGGAAAAAAAAATGGAAGAAGGAAAAAAGAAAAAAAGAAAGAATTTTTAGTAGTTTTAACGCCGTTAGTGTGGGATGTTAAATTGGATAGGTGTCAAAATTTTAAATATGGAACCTAAGGTACTGTACCTAAGTTTTTCCCTATATATATATATATATATATATATATAAAAGCTGAAGTGTAATATTTATTGTAACTTCGCTCTTTTTAAGCTACAACAGCATAGTATTTTGGTCCATTCAATCCATTTTAGTCCACTTAGGTCCATTGTGTCCATTCACATGATATTTAACCCATCTAATAATATTATAATGATATAGAAGAACATTTTATACCAAAAGACTGAGGGAGACATAAAGAAACGGTGATAAAGTTTATCATAAAAAAATTATGATAAGGCGAAATGCTTAATAACATGTTATAGTTTATTTTTAAATAATTGTACTTACCCAATAAGATAAAATAAAATAACTGCAATACTTGTATGTATTTGCTAAGTATTAATCAAAACTAAGATCATTTTGTAAGGTTGATGCACATGATGTTTGAATATTCCAGGTTACTAGTTTGTTCTAAATTCTTCATAGAAAATCAATGAAAACTTAAGTTTTTAAAAAGCAAATGCAATCATTTTCTCTCCTATATCTCAAACAATGGAATGCAAAGTTACACCCTTTTCAAAGTAGGAGTTCGAAAATTTTAGGAAGACATTATAGAGAAAAATGAAACTGTATTTGAAAACTTGCCTTGACAAACATTGTTATGTGGAACAGTTATTGAAAGTTTCTCTTCAAGGGGGAATAAATATCACCTTACAGCTATAGAATTTGAAATTCCAACTCTAGCTCCAGGGGATTCTTCCACCTCGTAATAGTCACTTATTTCAATTGTAAAATACATGCAATATGGAGTTCTAACTTCAAATTTCTAAACTAAAAGAGACCCTTCCATGATAGTAACAGCTTTTCCTCGCATTAGCACTCTCTGGTTTTGTTCGTCTAGATGAATGTTTAGTACTCCACTTCTAGGTGATGCCTGAACAGAGTAAACATTGTCAATTAATATGACAGACAAAAATACATGAGTTTGCAATACACATGGTGAAAATACCTGATACGCAAGAAGATCACACTTCCCCAGTTTTTTGCTCCAGTATGGTGCTAGTGTACAATGTGCACTCCCACAAACAGGATCCTGAAAGGCAAGTTATATAACTTTATTATGCAGATGTTTTGAATTCCAACTAAGGGAAATGTCATTAAATTATCAAAAAATAAATATAAGAACCAGTAAGCTATCCAATGTATAAAGCATTTATTCTTTAAATGCTGTTAGTAAAGAGAATGAGGTTATATAACATCTTTTGCCTGTTTATGGCAATAGCGTTAGCATCATAATTCCATTCTGCAGGCATTGATTATTACATTAAACATTATTGAACTTTTTGAATTATCTCAAGAGATCATGCTAACAAAGTTATAAATTATTATTAACACAGTAAAGAGATGCAATAGATATTTAGCCATAGCATCATGCACTTCACAAACATTGCAATTGGTTGAGACCAAAGACTGACAAATTTTACCTCATTGATCCCAAGTTTTGGCCAAAAGACCCGACTGTAAAAATCAAACCCAGACCCTGAGGGAGCAGCCCCTGTTACAATTATCCCCAGTCCAGGACATTTACGTATAGCATCAAACTCTGGCTGTATTTCAACCACACTTTCTCCTGATGGGAGTACAACCTGCAAAATTGATAAGCCTGACTCCTGAGTACTTATGAAGTAGTCATAAATCAGTAGAAAAAATGGCATTGCTTCATAAGGAATCATCTAAAAACCCAAGGAATGGTACAAATATTCTAACCGACCTGACCACACATCTGTGTCCAAAGATCTGAGCAAGAAAGTCATGAATGAGACACTATATAGTTCATGTCATTCATTTTAAGCAAACATTAAGCTTTTGAAATTTTCACAATGAATATTTCACTAAAGATAATTAAGATACTAACTAAGGTATTGAAGAAAAAGAAAACAAATAGAAACTGGATTAGAACATTACAAAGAGGGCATCTGAAGTAGTAGTTTTCTTTATATCAATCACAGAAGCACCATTCAAGGCATTGGAAATTGACGAAACTTCTTCAGAATTGAAATCAATTGTTGGAATAGTTGGAAAATCCAATTCAATCAGAAAGCATTCTTGTGATTCACCATTCTGAATATCCGAACTATTAGAGGCCGTGGTTTCCTGGAACTTTTTAGCAGTTAATATTCCGGACAGTGTGACAAACTCAATAATGTTGGAATTCACCGAACCAGATGAAAACAATGCATGTGCAGCTGCCAATGTAGCATGGCCACAAAGCTCAACCTGCCAAAAAGGAAATCCAATGTATTTATTATTAACTATTTCTGATCAAGAATTCACTACCACTTAGTATATCATAAACATCTCAATTAGCTAAAAGATTAAGACACACACCAATTAGAACCCAAAGTACAGCACTAATCATGTCATATCACTATAAACTGAAGCAAAACACTTGCATGCAATTAGATTATGGTATGATCAATGATGTTCATTTTTATAAGTAAGCAAACAATCATAAACACAACAAGGTCTATCTAATCCTATAATTGAATCTAAATTCTTTTTTTCTTTTTTAATGGGAATTGAATCTAACTTTGATAATGCACTTAAAAGTTAAATCACGTTCTAGTAAAATCATACTCGTTGTCACAAAATTTAAAGGCCAAAAAAAAGTATAATAAACCATTTATCATCATTTAACCCTTATTCTCGCATTCTACCTCACTTGTGTGATCTGGACACCCTCTAAGAAGTGAGGCCAAACACATAGAATTGTCCAATACAAAATATTCTTCTAACACTTTCTCTCATATGTGGCTCATACTCCACCTTAATATGTAGGGCCCACCACTTGAAATTCTAAAGACCAAAGAATAATGATAACTATACAATTTTTTTTCTGCATAAATCTTACAGACCGATGTGTTAGTAATCACGAAAAAGTAATGGATATATTTATTTATCATATCTTTGAAGTGGCAACAATCTCATTCATCCCCACGTCAATAGCATTACCATTTTCCAATTGTAAAACATGATCAACTACTACATGATCTAAAAGCTAATAGGAAGCACCCAATTTAAAATTTTTAACTATTATTCTAATGATCTAAAATTAAAATATAATAAGATGAGCTAAGAACACCCACAAAGGCAAATTATTAAAATTCAAAAGGTAGCACTTTGAAACTTTTTCTAATTTAAATAAAAAAAAATAAAAAAAAAAATTTAAGTGGAAGTGAAATTAAGAAGTGAGACCTCAGCAACAGGAGTGAACCATCTGAGACGGAACCTAGGATTGGACGAGTCAAGAGAGTCGGACCCAGATAGCCGAGTCAAGTAGCAAGTCTCGGAAATGTTGAACTCAGCTGCGACAGCTTGCAACCATTTCTCATCTCTCTCTTCCTCTAACAAACACACCGCTGCTGGGTTTCCCTTGAAAGCTGAGTCAGTGAACGCGTCCACCTGTACCCAATACACCCAACTCAGAATCCCATTCATAAATATCACATACATAACAGAGAGAGAGATAGAGAGAGGTACCACATAGTACTTCACAGGTAGCTTTGCCATGTTGCTGTGAGAGAGTTTTAGAAGCAGCGAAATTGGAGTTTGCTGTCAAAACATTTTCGTAGATTTATCTATAGCCTTGGTCAACGCACATCAGCTGGTTGGTGAAGAGGAATCCTCCCTCGTACCCCACACGTGTAATGTATTTTATGATTTCGGGGGATTTTTTTAGAAAATAACTACAAATCCCAAACAATATTATTAGTTAGGCAACGTTTTAAACATATTGCATTTCTAACAAATCGACCTCAGAGGAGTCGATTTCTGGGTTATAAAATCGAGAACATTGAACTCAAGTTTCCTTTTTAACCGCAAATGAGGTGGCTGAAAGTTTGTCCACGTAGACCATAAATCGACTTCAGTGAAGTCGTCTTATAAGCGCAAAAAACGACTCCAGTGGAGTCGTTTTTTTGGGCTATAAAACGACTCCACTGGAGTCGTTTTCTGCGCTTATAAGACGACTTCACTGAAGTCGATTTATAGCCCAAAAAAACGACTCCACTGGAGTCGTTTTCATAAGCCCAAAATCCTTTTTCAGTTCCACGCGTCTCTCATCGCGCGCTACAAGAAAAATCTGAAGTTCAAAAACAAAAAACTCAAAACACTCACTCAGTCACTCTACTCTCACTCTCAGTCTCTCTCACACTCTCACTCTCAGTCTCTCTCTCTCAGTCATCTCACTCCGTCGCCGTCGCCGTCTTTGTCACTCTCAATCCCGTTCAAAAAGAAAAAACTAAGTTCAAAACACTCTCACTCAGTCTCTGTCACTCTACTCTCACTCTCAGTCTCTCTCACACTCTCACTCTCGGTCTCTCTCTCAGTCATCTCGCTCCGTCGCCGTCGGTGTCACTCTCAATCCCTCTCGCTCCGTCACCGTCGCTGCCTCTCGCTCCCGTCGCTCCGTCTCCGCCTCGATCCGTCGCTCCGATTACCTCACAAAAAGTAAGGACTCTCTTTTTTCTGGGGTTATTGGTAATGCATGCATTGATTGTTCCTTGTAACATCCTTCAATAACACCAGACCAGTTTGTTTGTGCATTTTCTTTTCCTCTATTGTAAAACTGAGATCAGTTTTTTTTTTTTTGTTTAATAGGAACAAAGGCAAGGTGCATTTTATTTTCATGCTTATTTTTTATGATTTTCCGTTTTGTTCTTCATATATTGCTGATTGATTACCTTAATTGAGTTGATTTGTATTTATGATAGATAGCCTATCAAGGTCGTGCTTGCTGTCAATATGCATGTATACTCAACGATGAAAAAACCAAGTTGTTTGTGTTGATTATCAACTTTTAGCACGTTTATTTATTAAGTGGTTGAAAGTAAATGGGACTGTGAATTTCATGTTTCTTTCTTGATAATGTTCTGTTTAACTTCATGTTTTCACAATTGTATTAAAAATGTTCTTCATGATCTCCTTGGATTTATTAATACATTTTTCTTAATCTGTCAATTGTGATCATAGTATGCTAAAGATGTTGCTTGTACATTTTAAATCTTTAATTGCCTCATATGCCATTCTTCTTACTGAAAGGATTTCCGTAGCACCATATTCATGGGCAAAGTAGCTCATCAATAATTATTTCTTGCTTTGAGTGGTTAAGAATTGGAAATAACTTTTAATGGGTCAGTTTCTATCCTTTTTTTTTTGTTTGATTTTCTTTAATGGGTCAGTTTCAATTTTTGTTTTAGTTTCTGTTTGGTTAGTGAGAAAGTGTGAGGAAAATGTGAAGTGTAGGAGAATTATGGGTTTCATAAGTTTTGTCATCAGGTTCAGTTGTGTGGACCATTTTAGTTGCAAAACATGTTATCAGTAAGTCATTAACTGTATGGGAGCATGGTGTTACTGCTTTGTGTTCTGTGTCTTTGGCTGAATTGGAGTTGCATTTGTTGTTTATTTTGAGTGATGAGAGTGTGTGATGTCTAAATTGAAGCTACATTGGTGGATAAGGTTGTCAATTTCATATGTTTTTCTTTTGGACTGGGTTTTTTGTATTTTGTAAGAGGACTTGATCGTTTTTTCTTTCTTAACTTTTTGCTCTAAACTGGAATTTACCACATAGAGGAGAATTCGATATCTTGAAGTATCAATTTGACACACACACACACACACACACACACAAATAGTTAAGAGTGATGTGATATGAGTCTTGCAGTTAAAGGCTTACGGCTTATTTCACTTTACCTGCTTCTTAATCTCAAGGAGAGGTATTTTCTTATTGCTTTAAAGATTACTGTTTTGTTGCCTCTAACTTTATGTGTGAATGAAGGGAAATTGAGGGACCATTCTGTCACCATATTTTGTTGCCAATTGCTACACTAAAGATTGTGAGCGAATTCAAATCTTTTAATAAAACCTTATGTCTTGGCAAAACCTACTTTTTAAGTAGGGAGGGGGGGGGGGGGGGGGGGGGATGTGTTAGAATTGTCTTCATGATCTCCTTGGATTTATTAATACATTTTTCTTAATCTGTCAATTGTGATCATAGTATGCTAAAGATGTTGCTTGTACATTTTAAATCTTTAATTGCCTCATATGCCATTCTTCTTACTGAAAGGATTTCCGTAGCACCATATTCATGGGCAAAGTAGCTCATCAATAATTATTTATTGCTTTGAGTGGTTAAGAATTGAAAATAACTTGTTTACAAACCTCTTTTTGAACTTATTTTGTTATCACTTTTTCCTTAGCATCGTTTGAATATTTTATCCCAATAAAGTGGTTATGCTTAGATGTATTTTTTTGTTGACTCCATTTTATTCCATTGTTCATCTTTTTCCCTCTTTGATCAATTAGACAGTAAAATGTTTGCCGGGTAGTTAAGAGTTTCGAGTAAATTGGCTTGGGCTGCAACTAAGTGCTTCCTCTGGTTATAGACAGAAATGCTCAAGTATATAAAAAAGACAATGTGAAAAGTAATGAGGCATTAGTCCAATCAATCATGGCTACTATTTTCCCTTTTTGAGAATAATCATGGCTATTTGGCTCGTGTTAGATTCGGATTAGGCAAAATGATCCCAAATATACATGAAGAGTCTGAGTCTATACTGCTGGTGTGTTTATACTGCTAAGTTGGTTGTAGTTTCTCTGTTCAATGAAATTTCGCTTAATCAGGTGTCTTCACTTGTGTGGCTCCTTACTCGTAGCAACAAATCTAAAACTTGTTCACATGCCCTTTTTTTTTTTTTATTCTTATTATTTTCAGCTAATAGAACTTTGTATTGTCCATATTATTTTCTTTAGGAATAAATCCTTTCTTCTAAATTTTTGTTGGGAAATGTTAACAGATGTCTTATGCGCATTGGTTTTAATTTTTATTTGATAAACATTTTATGGGAAAATGACAAAGCAATTAATTATTTTGACATCTTTTTATATTTCTCATGAAAGCACCTGTTAACACATAACCCATTTTTGTATTTCACTTTATGTTTCCACCAATCAAAACTTGCCATGTATTTGATTGCTGGTAATGACAAATTAGCCCATCCTATTTTTCAAATTTGTGCTAGTGAAGAGTTAAGTCTAGAGGCTCCTGACCAAATCAACAAATTACCACCCTCCATATAAGACGAGGAGGTTTGCCAAAAGATATAAGTTAGTTAAAATTCTGATATGATTTACTTTGAAAATTTGGATGTATGTGGAATAAGTGGCAAAGTTAAAATTTCAGTTTAGGCAGGACAAGAATAAAACCAAAATTAAAAATATTAATAACATAATAAAAAACAATTGTAAACTAATGTAATTGTTGTACAAAATATAAGATGCATGTCTTAAGCTAGTTATCCAAGGCAATATGTTAAACCGCTGAAAAATCATTTGGATAAAACTATTAGGATTTAGGAGTTTTGGCTAATTTCATGACAAATTTATTTGTATTTGTTTGTTTTATAATTGTAATGTAATTTGTGAAAATAACGGTTGAAGGTTGAAGTTTTTGTTCACTGTGCAAGACCGAAGACTTCGGTTGTGCGAGGGTCAAGTTTGGTTATGCGAGCTTAGATATAAACTCTTAGTAGAATCTTGTTGGATACTTGGTCAACCAAGTCCTTGTTATGCAAATTCTACTGTCAGATTCAGAGCATATAACTAACAGAACAAAAATCCTAAAAATAATAGTTGGGGAACTATGAAATACAATGGTATAAACGGTGAGTATTAAATTCAAAACCTTTTCGAGTGTATAAAAAAATTAAAATGAAAATGAAAATTTATAGCTTTCATCATGACAATTATTTGTTCCGTCTCACAATGTATTCCTAATCCATGGGTTTTGAAAAATTATAGATTAAGAACGCTTTCTCTATTCTTTCAGATGAATCACTATCCAATAGACAATTAGCCAATCACAATTTGTACATTGGTACAATTAGTCATTTTTTTTTTTCCGAAGAGTATAAATGTTTGTTTATATGTTTCAGTTTATTCTATTTTTAAAGATTTTGGGATAAGCATGATCACCCCGTACTCTTTTTTTTGGTTGAGAAAATGATAAACATGATTACCCCGTACTCTTTAGCTGGTATTGATCATGACCTGCTGAGTCACATTTTAATTGATCATGATCCTTGCCAATTTATGTTCAACATGTGCTTATATTTACTCTGAACTCCCTAAACTCCGTGCAGTATGGTTGCTGTTCCTGCTCAGAGTCGTGATGAGTTCGGACCTAGTCCCATTGAGAATTCGTTGTTAAGGTTTCGAACAACTCATCGATCGTGCGCTGTTTGGGAAGGCAAGGTAAAATTAAAACCGACCACGTGCTGAATATTCTCTTCTTATCCTTTTACATTATGTTGATATATATTTTTTTTTTCCATTTCTAATATTCTAAGTTTGTCAATGGTATTACTAGGTTTGAATGCATAGTCATGCCCATTAGTTGGGTTAAGTTAGATTGGTTTGTCAAATACCAATAAAACTTAACCCCAAAATGCATATATCTTTCTAGAACCATGAATTTATATCCAACAAAGCTAAGAAAATTTATCCAACCTACTAACATCTTAGGTTTGATTTTTGTTAGGAGACTAAAGAACTATTATCTTATACCCCACAATCAAACAACTCATTAGAGACTAGAACCCAAATTTCAACTTTGGGGGCCAACGAATGAAGTATGAACTTTTTTTTTTTTTTTTTATATTAAGAAAAAAAATACTAAGATTCAAGATTAAACAAATTTATGAAAAAATGAAACTCCTATCTATTCATTGTTGAAAAAAATTTTGACAGCCTTTCAAGAATCATCTAAAATTGTTTAAATACTAATTTCATAACAAATTCCTTTTTATTGTATTGGAAAGCCTAATTTTCCCTATTGAACCTGGTTATATAAAGTTCATTTCCTCTCATGGATCCCAAAATAAGCCTCTCTCAATTTTGGAACTGGGCTCTAAACTTGAGAGGTTTTCAGTTGGGTTAGATTAGACGTGGGCTTGCTAGGTTTATAAGTAAATGGACTTGAAGTTCCAAATTGGGCTAGAATTAGATGTGGGCTGAGATTTTTTTTATTTCAAAAAGGGCTTCGGTATGAGCTTCAAATGTGGGGCTAGTCTTATTGTTTTTGGGTTTAAAGGTGGTACTGGATTTCAAGGTTGGGCCCAAGAGAAGGTGTTGTGACCTGTGAGGCTAATTTTTTATTTGAATTGATGACTCTACGCGCAATGGACCTTTCGAGATGAGGATGCCACCAAAGTGCAAGACAGAGAGGGGCTGATTTTTTTTTTTTTTTTTTTTTGCTACTCATCTGCTAGTGCAGAAAATATTAACTGAAATGGGGGGGAAAAAAAAAACACAATGTATCAGCTGATTTTTTTTATTTAGTTTAATTATATTTTATCATAATTGTCCTTGAAAATTTTGGTTTTATATGTTTGCAATCGATGTTTAGGAAGTTGTAAATTTGATTGTATTGTGCTTATAATAGATTAACTCTTTTAACATAATTTTTGTATGTATGGGACAAGAGAGTCGAGCATAAAACATTTTTCCAAATTTACTTCTGAGATTATTATATTAACCACCACTTAGAAAATTGAAACAAAAGCTCTCAATCTAGCTGGCAACAATAAAACCAGCATTGAAAACCTTCAAAGTTCTAAGTTCTTACACTGACCAGTGATAATTAAGCATTCAAAACTCCATTAATGCTGCCTATATGTGGTCAATTATTTTATTTTATTTTATATTTTTTTTTTAGAGAAAAAAAATTATCATACAATTGTTTGTATGATATAAAATTGTCAGATAATAATTTCAAATGGGTCTTTTTATAATTAAATATTACATGAATAATATTTGGTTATTAATTATCAATTTAGTAAATGTTTGATAGCTCTGCATTGTGCACTAGCATTCTATCAAATGTATCAAGTGCATTGCATCCTTTTATTTTGCTCCCGTTGTTGCTTTTTTTTTTTTTTTTTTTGGGGATGATATGTTAATTTCCCTTCATAACAGCTATATTTTTGTTTTTTGGGATCAATAGCTACAATCACATATACAAATGTTATGACATATTACATTTCATCACCATGGTTCTATCATGTGCAGGATCCGGGGGCACTTAAATGCCGTGGTCATAATGACGAGCTTCGAAAACGACGCCCCATAGTGGTGGATGATCGCGTCATCGACATTGTCAAGAGAGTTGGATTAATTGGGTTGTATAGGACCCCATGTAGAGAAGTTGATAATAACTTGATAACGGCCTTGGTTGAGCGATGGCGGCCTGAAACCCACACCTTCCACCTGCCATGTGGCGAGACAACAATCACATTGCAAGATGTGGAAGTTATTTTCGGGATTCCAATT
Organism: Quercus aquifolioides; assembly: GCA_019022515.1. NCBI lineage: Eukaryota > Viridiplantae > Streptophyta > Magnoliopsida > Fagales > Fagaceae > Quercus > Quercus aquifolioides. The sequence goes on from CM032336.1 coordinate 25,772,560, forward strand.
GATGGTGAGGCAATTGTTGGAATAACTAACTTGACATGGGAAGATGAATGTCAGAGTATGCTTGGAATTCCCCCTAATGGAAATGTGCTTAAAGGACAAAGGATCCTAATTAAGAAGCTACTAGAAAAAATTGACCACGGGTTGCCTAATGATGCAGCAGAGGTGGTTGTGCATCAATATGCACGGTGTTATATTCTAACACTGCTGGCAGACACAATTTTCGCCGACAAGTCTGGCGATCGGGTGCATATGATGTGGTTGCAGATGTTGACGGACCTTCGCAATCCACGTCAGTACAGTTGGGGGAGCGCTTGCCTTGCATGGTTGTACAGAGAGTTATGCAGGGCAACCGACAGTGGTGCCAGTCAGATTGGTGGGGCTTTGCTACTGGTTCAGTATTGGGCATGGTTCAGACTCCCTTTTTTGTGCCCAAGGAAGGAGGACCTCCCACCAGATGATGCATATGGCCCACCATTTGCACCTTCTCCACTGTCCATTAAGTAAGTCTCTTCCTTGATCGATTCTGAAAATTGGAAATAGATCCATAATTTTAAACGACATGACACATTATTAGACATAGAAAATATAATTTTAACCGCCTCTATTCCTCAAATCTTGAAAATTAATAGGATTTTTATTTATTTTTATATATCGTTTTACAACCACTGAGGTCAAATGTTATTATTGATGTATAATACATCGTGTTATTAATTTCTAGCTCCACCACTAATCATATGTTTAGATAATCATTGTTTGGTATAAACTTAGTGGTATGTAATGTTAAATTTACGATTGCCCATCATTTATTGTTGTTGATTACTTCAAATTCTCAATTCCAAGTAACACCCTCTCTTTCTTAATTGTAGGACTGTGTGGGTCATGACCACGAAAAATAGCCCCCAAGAAATCTGTTTGGTTCGGTACCGTCAGCTATTAGATTGTATGCGTCCCAACCAGGTACCCGAATTGTGTTCCTTCTATTGTTTATGACTATTGTATTTACTGCTTGTAAAATAGCTCATACTCGAAAATAATGGAACATTGCATAATGTACTGCCCTTTTATTTGGCTATTTCAGGTGGTGTGGGAACCATATCAAGATGACCTAGCCCACCTGCCTCCGTTCTGTGTCGCAGGAAGGGACGTATGGACGGCGAGGGTGCCACTTGTATGCTTTTGGCTTGTAGAAAGACATACACCAGACCGTGTTCTTCGTCAGTTTGGGATGGTACAAGAAATCCCCCCATATGTTGATACTGACGACGCCCTTCATGCCATAGACCTGAGGGGGAAGATAGAGGTGAATTGGGGGGACAGACATTATGGCCATATCCAAGTATGGAATAGTCGAGCACAATCTCTATGTCATGGAGCACGACTACAGGGTGCTATGTCGCCTGCTCATCCATACTTCGGTTGGTATGATAGGGTGACTTGGAGGTTCGTCGACCACACTTCCGCTTCACTTCTTATTATGGTAATCGCTTCGACCTTTCTTTTCAATTTTTGTTGCGTATCACCAGTTTTTTTGTTAGATGTACTAATTGTATTTTTGTACTTGCAGCTTGCCGGTCACAAGCAGATGTTGACACAGTATACAGTAGGCAGTCCCATGTACAAGCATATCTCAGCTTTACTTAAATATGTGGAACGCCTTCATCGTATAACTGCCAAACTTCCCTTGGAAGAGATCGATGGGGCAAATCCAGATGCGGCAGAAGATACTGGACAACCAAGCACAAGCTCAAATCGTGCCAGCCATAGCCATGGTCACCATGGTGCACCCCATCAGGTTGTCAGTAGGCCGGATCCCCCTCCACCCCCACATGCATCTCCTGCGCCAGAACTCCCTCCACCCCCACATGCATCTCCTGCCCCAGAGTTCCCTCCACCGCCACATGCATCGCCTTCCCCAGAGATCCCTCCACGTACTGCTCATGTAGTTCCTGACCTAGAGATCCCTCTACCCACTGCTCATGCATCTTCTTACCCCGAGATCCCTTCACACACCTCACATACATTTTTTGACCCCGCTCATCTTTCATTTACTCCGCCATCCTTTGATCTCGGCTATAATTTTAGTCAGACCCCTCCTGTCATGCACACTCTATCCCCCTCGTACAGCATTGGTCATATAGACCATGTACCACCCCATAGTCACTCCATGTCATTCATGCCCACTCCTGGACTGCGTATAGATCCCATGACTACGGGCGTCACTCACATTTCGTCTGCTACACCATCCTCCCCCGCAGTTGTAGGATCTTCAGTTGTTAGGAGTCAAGCAAAACAGCCAGATGTGCATGTTGAGAATGAGCAGGTAGTTGTTGGGTTACAGTCACCCCCACAAGGTCGACCTAAACGCACAACAAAAGCACCTCCTTGTGGGACAGGTGGTCACAAAGCAGGACACAAGGCTGGCCCCGCGGTATGACAACTCATTTAATGTAATTAATATTGAGTAATTGTTGTTAATGCTATTATAATTCATGTAATCCATTGTTTGGTTGTAACTCCATCTTTGTAGCAACGCGAGGAGCCTCACCAAGGAGATGCAGTACCCCCTCCCACACCTACCAAACATTATACGAGACAGCATAAACGTAAAATGCATTAGGATCAGCATGCCATCTGCATCAAACGCAAAAGTTGTATCCTTATTATGCCCTTTATATATATATTTTTTACGCTGAAGGTGCCCTTTATAGAATAAACTTCATGTAAGACTCGTTACTTTAATATAAATAGTTACACCTGGACTTTACCTTAACAGATTTTTCAGGTTAATAAAATATTCTCAGAGAATGCGTTTGACGCTGTTTTTTGATTTTGGAGCTGTAGCAGATGTTGGGGAAAGCACCCTTTTCCCGCTTAAGTAAGTATTGCTTTCAATATGTAGTACACAGTGTTCTCGCTTGTGGGACTTGTATTTCTTGCATCTTAGGAATTCAAACTATCTTGAACAAGTTTAAATTTTATGGAAACCATGAATGTAGAACTCAGGGATTATCATTAAAATGTTTTACATGAGAAAAATTGTAAATGATGCTTCTAAAGTTTGTTAGTCGCTCTCATTGGGAGGATACTTGCTATTACTATATTTCTCAATGTCAGCAACTTTCTAACAATAGCATGAAATTGTAAGGCTTGCTTGGATCAAATTCAAGCAAATTTAAAATTATGAAATTTTGGCCCAATTAACATGAATCTGAAATTTCATAGTGGGATTAATGGATTATACCCTTTTTTGTTGTGTTGTAATAATATCCAAACGGAATGTGACTAAATATATAATGTTTTGAAATGTATTAATTTTCCTTTACCATAGTTGATTGAAATGTATTAATGTACATTGACAAATAATATTTGGAATTAATAGCTCAATTCGTTTATGGGACATCAAAATTAAAATGTTAGGGAGTTCTCATTTTCCCCCTTGAACCTGAAAGTAGAAAGTAACTGTTGGAAATTCCTGCTTTCATATTTTGTTGTCATCACAGGCTCACAGCTTGCTTCTTTAGAGTATAACTGATGTCGCGGAAGCCTGAAGAGAAGCATACACGATGCTCTCTTGATGGAACAGAAACTAAACTGTTAGTTTCTGGTAGTAAACCTCGAATCCACGAGGGGTTTCCCTGAATCCACAAGGAGATAAAACTGGAATCCACCAGAAGAAAATTTGACAAAAGTCTGTGTTTATTGATAATAGTCTCCTTTGCCTCTGACGGCTACAAAACATATAAATACTGAGAAAAACGTTTAAAACCCTAATTCGCACTAATTAAGCGATTAGGTGACAAAATTACCGAATTTTACCAAAAATGGCAAAATTGAGTTAAATGCAGAATCATAAACTACTGACCTTAAGGGTTGTCCCAAAACAGACGGGACCTTATTCTGACTTTTAAACTAAAAGTTATTAAGGAAAAACAAATATTACTATAAATAGCAAAAACACTGTTATCGGGGCCTTAATGAAGGAATTCGCCTAAATTTTGGCGACGTTCATGGTTTGTCATGAATCTGGATCAGAACGTCGTTTCCCTTCAACCTGCCAAATTTCATGCAATTCCGACACTGTTACCCCGATGGCCCCCTACTGGCACCCCCCTTTGATCTTGCGTTGTGACTTCCTGCGCCTCTGCTACTCAAGGAAGGCATGTGCTGTCTGTTCTACATCAGTCCCCCCCACTTGAAAAGAACTCGACCCCGAGTTCCCACTATCTGGTTCATCAGGAGGATGATAGTCATACAAGTCAGCAACATTGAAGGTAGAAGAAATGCTCATGTCTGGAGGAAGAGCAACCACATAAGCATTGTTGTTGATCTTCTTAGTAATCTGGAATGGTCCATACTTCTTGTCCTTCAATTTGTTGTAGGTACCAACAGGAAATCTCTCCTTTCTAAGATAGACCAGCACTAAATCCCCAACATTGAAGATCTTCTCACGCCTTTTCTTATCAGCAGCTTCCTTGTCCTTGGCATTTGTAGTTTCAAGTTTCTGCCTCACCTCCTCTTGCATAGCCTGAATACAATCAGCCATATTTTCTGCTGCTTGACTCACTCCTGGAAGCTCAGGTAAAGGTACCAAGTCCAAAGCGTGTTTTGGGGGCACGCAGTAGACGATGGCAAATGGAGACTTACCAGTGCTTCTACTGATTGAGCTATTGTATGCAAACTCTGCTTGGGACAATGCAAGATCCCACTGCTTGGGCTTCTCGCCTGAGATACACCGGATCAGATTCCCTAAAGTGCGATTAACCACTTCTGTCTGGCCATCAGTCTGTGGATGACTAGTGCTGCTGTAATTCAAGGAAGTGTCAAAACGCTTCCACAAAGTCCGCCAGAAGTGACTAATGAACTTGGTATCCTGGTCAGAGGTGATGGACTTTGGCACTCCATGCAAACGCACCACTTCTTTAAAAAACAGATTGGCCACTCGAGTAGCATCTGAAGTCTTCTTGCATGCTATGAAATGGGACATCTTCGAGTACCTGTCAACCACAACAAAAACAGAATCCATACCTCGCTGGGTTCGAGGAAGACCCAGTATAAAGTCCATAGACAGATCTTCCCATGGTGCTTGTGGAACTGGCAAAGGCATATATAAACCAGTATTCTGAGATTGACCCTTAGCAGTTTGGCAGATTGGACACTTCCTCACATGATTGCCAACATCCCTCTTGAGTTGTGGCCAATAATACCTCTCTTCCACCAGTGCAATAGTCTTATCTCTGCCCATATGTCCACCCAAACCTCCACCATGCAGCTCCCTAATAATCTGCTCCCTCAATGAACTTTTAGGGATGCATAATTGGTTACCCCGAAAAAGGAAACCATCCTGGATGTACATACTATTGATAGCAGTATGAGTTTGTTGACACTTACCCCAAATATCACCAAAATCCTCGTCATGCTCGTACAGCTCCTTGAGGCAATCAAACCCTACAACTTCAGTACGTAGGGTGGTCAACAACGATGCTCGCCTGCTGAGTGCATCAGCCACCTTATTGGTGACACCAGACTTGTGCTTCAAAGTGAAATGAAAGCACTGTATATAAGCTACCCACCGAGCATGCATCCTGTTAATGCTAACTTGACTGTTGATGTGCTTTAATGCCTGATGATCCGTGTATAATACAAACTCCCTCTGAATCAGGTAGTGCTCCCAATGCTTAAGAGTCCGTACTACAGCAAAGAACTCCAGCTCATAGGCTGATCATTTACTTCGAGCTTCACAAACTTTCTCACTGAAGAATGCTACTGGTCTGTTGTCTTGTGAAAGAACAGCGCCTATCCCGACCACAGATGCATCACACTCCACCTGAAACACCTTATCGAAGTTGGGCAATGCTAAAATCGGGGCTGTGCTCAACTTCTCTTTGATCAAGGCAAAGCTCAGTTCTGCCTCCTTCCCCCATGAGAACCTCCCCTTCTTCAGACACTCAGTGATAGGGGCTACTATGCTACTGAAATCTCGAACAAACCTCCGATAAAAGGTTGCTAGCCCATGGAAGCTTCGCACATCACTCACTGTCTTTGGGGTTGGCCATTCTCTGACTGCACGGACCTTGTCCTCATCAACAAGAATCCCATCCGCACTGACCACATACCCTAAGAACAGCAACTTATCAGTTAAGAAGCTGCACTTCTTCAAGTTGATATACAACTCATTGGCCTGCAACACCGCCAATACTTCTCGCACATGATTATAGTGGGCTGCTTCTGTCTTACTGTAAATCAGGATATCGTCAAAATAAACTACCACAAACCTTCCAATAAATGGTTTCAATACCTGATTCATAAGTCTCATGAAAGTGCTGGGAGCATTAGATAATCCGAAAGGCATAACCATCCACTCATACAACCCCTCCTTTGTCTTAAAAGCTGTCTTCCACTCATCTCCAGGTCGAATCCGAATCTGGTGATACCCACTCTTGAGATCCAGCTTGGTGTAACACTTGGACCCACTCAGCATATCAAACATGTCATCTAGTCGGGGAATAGGAAATCGATACCTGACTGTGATCTTGTTGATGGCTCGACTATCCACACACATATGCCAGCTCCCATCCTTCTTTGGTGTTAGCAGTGCCGGTACTGCACATGGACTCATACTCTCCCTGATCTGCCCCTTGCTCAAAAGCTCATCCACCTGCCCCTGTAGAATCTGTCCCTCTTGAGGATTCATCCTGTAATGTGGCAGATTAGGTAGACTAGCTCCAGGAACTAAATCAATGCAATGCTGGATGTCACGCATTGGTGGTAATCCTGCAGGCAGCTCTTTTGGAAACAGCTCTTCAAACTCCTTGATCAATGGTTGAATTGCCTCAAGTATCTCAGTAACCTTCTTTGGCTCACCATCTGTCACCACTACAGCATATACCTGTTTTAACTCCTTACACTCCCTGTCAAACTCATCTTCATTGTTCACTATGAGGAATGCTGGCTTCCCCTCCACTTTAGAAGCTTTAGGTATACTGCCTTCCTTAATAGGACCAAGGACAATTTTTCTGCCATTCTTAAAAAACACATACACATTATCCTTACACCTATGAGTAGCATCTACATCATACTGCCAAGGTCTACCCAGAATTAAATGACATGCATCCATTTCAACAACATCACAAACTACTTCATCTACATAACATTTACCCATAGAAAAAGTAACACGACATTGTTAAGTAACAAGAGTTTCCGTACCTTTCTTGATTCAACCTATCTTGTACGGAGAGGGATGCTTTTCTGTTTTCAGTCCTAGCTTGGTAACCAAACTCTTCGATGAAATGTTCTCTACACTGCCACTGTCAATAATCAAATCACAAACCCTCTTACTGGTGGTGCATCGTGCTAGGAAGATCTCATTCCGCTGATCACCGTATTCCACCCTTGGTGTGAGCAACAACCTTTGGATCACCAAAGATCGCCCTAATGGCACGCCTTCCTCGTCCTCTTGGATCTCATTGAGATCATACGCATACGGATCCGCATCATTATACACCTCTTCACCCTTCTGTTCACCTTCTACCTCGCTTTCTTTTGCCACCACCAAATTCACTGCGGCTCGCTTAGGGCAAGTACTAGATCGATGGCCTGGTTCTCCGCACCTGTAACACTTATTCCCAGTTGGCCTAGCATAAGGGTTGGCATTTGCTATCGGCTGGGCAGCGGAACCTGCTACTGCCACTGTGGATTGGTTGACACCACTGTTCTCCCTAACCACGGGTTGTGATCGTGGTGTAAACATGGGCTGTTTACCTTTGTTGGCAGTGGAACTAGAGGACTCCGAATTGCGGTTGGAAAACTTAGAACCTGCCCTGAGATGCTGATATTCTATTTTCTTGGATAAGGTTACAGCCTCATTCAAAGTATATAGGGTTTGTAGGGATACCTGATCTCGGATGGAAACTCGTAACCCGTGTACAAATCTGGATATCCGCTGATCTTCAGTTTCCTCCAAATCATTGCGATTCGCCAACCTGTCAAACTCCTCCATGTACTCATTAACTGTCCGCGTACCCTGCCTGCAATCCTGGTACTGTCTGAACAACTCCTGCTGGTAATCTGGTGGTAAGAACCGATCTGCCATTAATCTTTTCATTCTCCTCCATGATCGTATTGGAAGCTTTCGTTCACGGGTACGGTTTAATTGAACACGATCCCACCAGGCAGATGCTCCTCCCTTCAATTTGTAGGCCACCAAACACACCTGTTTGTCATCTGCTGTACCCATATAATCGAAAAACTTTTCCACTTCACTGACCCAATCCAGATACTCTTCAATGGAGACATTACCATTAAACGATGGTAATTCTACTTTCATTCGATAGTCCCTCTGCTCCTGATAATCTCGGCCATTATCCCTTGCAGGACCACGATGATTTCCAAGGACTCTCTCTGCATACTCCTCGTCTTCACTGTCTTCTTCATTGTAGTCCTGCTGCCTGTTCCGGTTTGGACCACGATAGGGAGGACCACGCGCTCGGTTATCACGTCGCTCTCCGTCATCGCGATTAGGGTTTCGGTTAAGCAAGGTGGCAAGTGCTTCTTGAATCTGGTCCAGAGTCTGCTGGGTTGAATCACGAAATTGTTGATGTTCATCACGAAATTGTTGATTTTCATCACGAAAATCAAGGAACTCAGCCCTAGTGAGGACTGGGTTGTTGACGTCGTCACCGCCGTCATTGTTGTGGTGGTTACCGTCTCGCCGGTTAGCCATCAGACCAGGGTAAGTCAAGGCTCTGATACCAACTGATGTCGCGGAAGCCTGAAGAGAAGCATACACGATGCTCTCTTGATGGAACAGAAACTAAACTGTTAGTTTCTGGTAGTAAACCTCGAATCCACGAGGGGTTTCCCTGAATCCACAAGGAGATAAAACTGGAATCCACCAGAAGAAAATTTGACAAAAGTCTGTGTTTATTGATAATAGTCTCCTTTGCCTCTGATGGCTACAAAACATATAAATACTGAGAAAAACGTTTAAAACCCTAATTCGCACTAATTAAGCGATTAGGTGACAAAATTACCGAATTTTACCAAAAATGGCAAAATTGAGTTAAATGCAAAATCATAAACTACTGACCTTAAGGGTCGTCCCAAAACAGACGGGACCTTATTCTGACTTTTAAACTAAAAGTTATTAAGGAAAAACAAATATTACTATAAATAGCAAAAAACACTGTTATCGGGGCCTTAATGAAGGAATTCGCCTAAATTTTGGCGACGTTCATGGCATCATGAATCTGGATCAGAACGTCGTTTCCCTTCAACCTGCCAAATTTTATGCAATTCCGACACTGTTACCCCGATGGCCCCCTACTGGCACCCCCCTTTGATCTTGCGTTGTGACTTCCTGCGCCTCTGCTGCTCAAGGAAGGCATGTGCTGTCTGTTCTACATCAATAACAAATACATTGAATGCCACTCAATAATTTTAGTCTGGCCTTGTTTAATTTTGGATCTGCAGAAAAATGGCAGCAGCTTGGATTATGGCAGTTATTTGGATGCAAAGGTATGTTAATGCTATTATTTTTCTTTCCTTTTCTCTTATTTCTACTTCAAGTGTTGTTTGTATGGAATGCCATAAATGACCACAAATATACTGCTTCTGATGAGTGCCAAATTTTTTCTTTGACTAGGTAGAATCCTGTAAGTTTGAACAAGATCTGAAAATTTACATGGATGAATCTAGTAGTGACAGTTAATAAGTAATGTCCAAGTAAATCTGGAGAGCTAGAACCATTTAAAAATTCTGGTAACATGACTTATGGTACCTATCAAAAAACAATAAGGGTCTAGTTGATGATAAACTTATTTATATGTCAACAGCTTCATCGAAATAATTACTGCTAAATTGCAATCTTTCTTCTTGTTTTCTTTTCATTTTTTATTTTAAGGTCACTCACATATTTTCCCGCAGATTCATCTCTGGTCTTTATACATACCTAGGTTTCAAATATTAAGAAAATCCAATTAATTGAGTTAAAGTTGTTTCTATTTCAGGGTGATGCAGACATTTTTTTCCCCACAGACTTTTGGCTTTTGGAACGTATTGACCATTACTGTTCTGGACAGTTAAAAATGCACAAAGATAACTCATCCAAGCAAGGGAAGAAGAGGCGAACAATTACAGTAAGTTTGATTCTCTTAAATTCTAGTGTTACATTTCTTACAACCACACTACAAGATAAATATTCACATGGAGAAAATTATATTTTGTTTGGCTGGCTTGTTTTAAGAAATATGTGGGAAATGGCCTCTTTTTCTAAAGGAGAATCATTTTATTTACTATACTTTGCCCTTCTTTGCCACACTAATTCTCAATATGGAGATGTGGATATGGTGCCATGATTGACATTGTTTAGGAACCCTGGCAGGAATGACAGTTGTTCTAAAGTGGTAATCCCATCCATCTTTTTTGCTATTTTTCTTCTAAATGCATAAGGAGATTATTTACTGTTTGTTTTTATTTTTAAAAATCATTGAGAAATTTCTCAGTGCTAATAGATGAAGGTCTATGATTGAATGTGTAATGTGGGTATATGCCATAATCAATTGAAAATATATCCATTATATAAGGCAAAAGATATCTGCGTAGCCAACATTTCTATATATAGCCAACTAGGCTATATATAAAATTTAGAACTTTATATATAGCCTAGTTTGTCAATGTTTCATGATTATGTACTCTTAGTTACTGATTTACAGTTGATTTTGTCATTGTTACCAACAAGCTTTTTTTTTCTTTTTTGTCTCTTGGAGGCCACCTCATGGAAGCCACTACAGAGTCATAGTTACAATAAAGAGGAGATAAATCAGGTAGGAATTTTCATTGATGCTTTTTAAGATTTGAATTAGATTTTTTGTCCTTATGTTACGTTTTGACCCTTGTATCTGTATGTTACTTGTGTTTTAATGTTAAATCAGTGCATTGAAGTTCTACTACTCATATGGAATACTACCTTTTACTTGCAGGATGCCTTCAGAACTTTCTTACTCCGGAAGCTTGATAATCTTGCAAAGGATGATAAATGCCAAATAACAATGGCTGAGCAAAGAGGAAGATGACAAAATGAGGACAAGGTCGACAAACGTTGCAGCCCGTGCTGCTGTTGGAGGAGATGAAATAAAATGATGGAGACAAAATGTCACTAGTGCCTTCATGCGGAGGTGTTATTGGCAATAAACTTGCAACTGCAACAGAGTTATAATTTGGAATTACTATAGTAATATATATTGCTATTGTTTGATTCTCTATGAGTATTTGGTTCAATTTTTATTTACTTACAAATGTTTGAGTCTCTATAGTAGTATTTGTACATCCTAAATTGCTAATTTTTCACCATTGGAAATTATTTGATAGGAGATGAAGATATAAAAATAAAAAATTAGATGTCTCTTACTCCTTTGCATTCATCTAGGCTTTTTAATAAGGGCTTATGTAACATCGTGTCTTGGATTCATCACCATCGTCAACTATTCCGCAATCAATCTAATCACTCAATAATAATCTCTTTCAAAATGTGTCTTCTCTCTGTCAAAATACATAAATAAAAAATAACCTTTAGAAAAATTATATCAATATGACTCACAAAATAAAAAGTAAAAAAACTAAAAATGAAATTAAAAGTAAGAGAGCATGAGAGGAAAGAGAGTTACCTAATCGTGATTTGTGAGAGGGTGGATTAATGGTAGAGTACCATTTAAGCTCTTTCCAAATTTAATTATTTGCATCCATTATAATATGAAATTATTACATTTTTCAATCACAAAAAATCTGGAGGTATGATGAAAAAATTATTTCACCCACAAATGCATTATAATGGAAAATGTAAAAAGTGTGTATAAATATATTCTTATATTGGTGGATGCATGAGAACAAAAAATGAACCAATGTTTCACTTTTCTTCTATCATGCAACCAAAACACAAAGCAGTATATGTCAAGGCTAAAAAAAAAATTCAACCCAACTTAACCCATTATTAATCCACAAAAATATTGAGTTAAGTAAATTTTGTCAAGTTAATTTCATTTTTCTTTTCTCATGCAATCAAAACACATATCATAATGATTGCAGGACCCTCTTCTTCACCAGCCATTCTTAATTTTTATACGAACACACACACACTTTGTCTCAATTGTCACTGAAAGATGTAGATGCAGAAGAACAATTAAGTCTTTTTTTATTTTCTTTTCTTTTTTTGATAGGAACGGTTTGTGTTTTTGGTAAGCAGTAGAATTAACATGGTCTTATATGTAGTGTTTTTAGGAACTATCCCCACTTCCTAAAAAATAGTCAAAAATTTATCTTCCACTAACCCTGCAGTTACATAGTTACCTACTTTTTTGAAAAAACTCTTCCTCTAACTACTAAAACACAACCCCACTACCTTAAAATTAAGAAACGTTTTAAAGTTTTAACCCACCTCTTTGGCCAAAAAAAAAACTCTAAATTTAGACTTTTTGTAATTATTTCTGATAAGTTACTGCAAGTTTATCCATTACCAATTGGCAAAATTTATCCATCAACTTCTAATCTCATTAACAAAAAAAAAAAAAAAAAAACCATATACACCATGGCCATCAAAATTTTCATATGTAAAAGTTTCAAATTTATTACATACCCCATTTGTGGATAGATTTGAGTTTTTATTTTTTGAGAGAGAGGTGTGACGGTGGTAAGATTGAATACCTGGTTGGTTGTATGTTTTGAATTATACGTGGGTTTTTTTTTTTTTTTATTCCGACTAGAAAAATGGGTAGTGGGAATTGGGATTGTGGGAAGGTTTTTTTTTTTTTTTTTGTGGAATTATTTTTTGAGGGGAACGGTGGGTTATTGGAACTTTTCAATCCTATTTTATAGGCAATGTTTTTGCAAGAGTTAAAAGATGTAGTTTTACCAAATTATTATTTAGTTTTGTGTCTACTTAAACCTAGGGAAATAAGGGTATTTTGGAATTAAAAAAATCCGGTCCAAATAGGTGCAGCCCCTTAAATAGTAGTATAGATATCTACTACAATAAAATAATATATCCACTACAATAAACAATAATCACAACCACCGCAACCATAACCGCCCCTGCCCCCGACTCTGCAATTGCCACTAACACTGCCACTGCCACCGCCACATAATTGCAAATATTTGTCTAATGTAACAATAATTTTTTTTTTAATCCCAAATTATATATATATATATACACACATACACATACATTTTTTCTTCATCCTAAAACAATTTCTAATAACTTAACAACTAAACTTATTATGAAATTATTGTAAAACCTTAAAAAAATCTCCCCTCCATAATAATATAATATACTTCTTCTCTCCTTTTTCATTCTTCTTCTTCAGTTATTACTATTTAAGCGTCAGTTGAAAAAGAGTAAGTTGCATGAAATGCACCTATTACTATTTAAGCGTGGTTGGTTACGTAGGAAAAGCTCTTGTTTATGTTGCCTTAGAAAGTAGCCTTAGAAAGAATCGTTGTTTTATTTCTAAAATTGTGTTGCTTGAACAAGTCCTCTAACAACATATTGGCTAAAGTATTTGGGAGTATTCAAATCAGCTGTATATATATATATATATATATATATATATATATATATATACAGCTGATATATAGATCTGCCTGTTGATGGTTCATTCTATACCAGTACGTAAATTTGCATTGCTTGTTTCTCTTGTGTTCTTTGGTGTAGGTTCAATAGTTCAAGCCTTTTGAATCTGGTTCTTAATATAAGATCAAAGTGTATCAGGTGTTGCTATAATAAACACATTTTTTAACATATGATCCTGCAATCCCAAAACTTTTTAGCTCAGGAAAAAATACATCCACCCAAAGGAAAGACTTTCAATTTCTAACAGTTTGTCAAAGTAACACCCGCTCGCTGAAATCTCCCGCCATAACTGTTGTATCACTATATTCACCAAAGCCCCTTCTACCAGTGGCGAAAACATTGCCCACAATCAAATCGTTGAGACAAAATGACAAATTTAGTTCCTCAACATAATTTTAAGTCTCTCTTTCACACAAAATAGGAAAAACAAGTTCATTAAATTATCCAATGATAATTCATTAGATATAGAATACTTCGATTACAAGTTCATTCAATGATAAAAAAATAATAACTGTCCGCATACAACATAGTGGTAATAATTGTCCGCATACAACATAGTAGTAATAATTGTCCGCATACAACGTAGTAGTAAGTTCAAATACACAATAAAGAGAACCTCAATTTACATCTACAATGCCAGTCCAAAAGCGAGTATCTGCATGCCTGACAAAAATTCAAATATTGTCGTTAGATACCAAAAGCCAAAACATACGCACTAATCTATGCAACTTGGCTAATTGATACAATCATGGCATTTTATATAAAAGCATCCCTAGAGTACCTGTTATGTTTTGTCTTAATTTGTAATAGTTAGTGAGTTTCTTGCTCTGTTGATACTTATTTCCTAATTTTTGTAGTATAAATATGCTCAGCAATCAATGTACTACATTGCAATGCCTTCTGCTCTGAACAATATGAATTTATGGCACTTTTGGCAATTCATGCAGTTCTATACAACAAATTTGGCATGGATCATGGAAGATACTAATTTGTTGTTTGAAAGTACAATGAAGAACTGAATTTTTTTGTTATTTTTATTTTGGGTTCTTTCTTTTGGTGGTGGGTGGAATAGGTTGAAGTGGATTAGATATGAAAGAAATTTTAGAAATTCTACTAGTAGCCCTAAAATCATTGGTTTTATACATGGAAGATTGGTTTTAATATCTAGCCATTTTCTAATTTAAATATGCTGAAATCAAGGCAACAACATTTATTTGATGTCCATAATGGCATTTTATATGAAAGCATCACTTACCTAGTTTGGATCATTACCGCTTGTCGAAGCCCCACGGGAAAGCGGACATCTTCTACGGTTATGCCCATGTTGATGACACAGTCCACAGCTCTGCTTTTGTTGAATCTCCCTCAAGTCAGAATTTGGCCTTCGGGTTCCCGGTTCTCGCCGAACCCCATCCATCTCATTCCGTATCCTAGATGCCACAGGTCGACCTTTGCCCCGCAACAGGTTTGGGTTAAGCACCCACTTGAGTAGGTGCGAATGGCATTCTCCAAACTATAACATGGGTCAATATATGTAGTCGCATCTTGCCCCAAGTGCTGAAGAGCTTTAATTGCATGAGAACAAGGGATCTTTCGATTTTGCCACTTTCCACAACGACATGTTCTGGCTATTAGGTTTACTTCATGACTATGGTGTCCCCCTCCAGAGTTATTGATGTTGTATGCAGTAATTACTTGATATATACCATTCTGATTATTATACGCTGCTATTTGGTGTGAAATAGATTTTTGCAGGTTTTTTCCATAGATTTCTAAGACATATTTACTCCATACCTTGGCATTTGAGAGATCATGAGTAATTTCTTTGTGTCGATCATGGAAATACGCAACAAGTTTGCTGTGTGTGAATTCAACCATTGCAGCAATGGGTAGGCCACGGGCACCTTTGAGTACTCCATTGAAGCACTCTGAGACATTGGTTGTCATAGCCCCATAACGGTATCCACCATCATATAGCTGGGTCCACATTTGTAAATCCTCTTTCATTAGATATGTGTATGGCATGATGGATGAGTCGGGCTCACTTTTCTGCCGCTCGGTTCTCCGTTTCTTCCTAAGGGCCTCGATCTCGGCTTCCTTGATAGGTTGCATGTACAACTCAAATTTAGCTTCCTGAGTAGCATACCCCGCTTGCAAGGCCAATGACTTTAAAGTGGCGTCCTGAAAATGTGTGTTGAAGTTGCTAGCAACATGTCGAAGGCAATATCTGTGAACTACTCGTACTCGTCCATCATCATCTCTAGGCCAGTTTGCAATTGCATTTTGAATACCCTTATGTCGGTCAGAAATTATGCAGATGTCCTTATCTGCTATCACATCCCCCAGTGCATTCCTGAGGCATTCTAAAAACCACCTCCAACTAAGCCCTGACTCTTTGTCCACAACGGCAAAGGCGAGAGGCAAAACCTTGTTGTTGGCATCGGTGGCCATTGCAATCAACAACACCCCTCGATATTTACCATACAAATGGGTCCCATCAATACTGATCACTGGCTTACAATGTCTAAATCCTTCAATGCATGGAGCGAAAGCCCAAAATACATAGCGCACTATTGTATCACCGAACTCGTCCCTAGGTATGGTGTGATACCAGAACCGGGTGCCAGGTTCTTGATCCAAGTATGCCAACAATAACTTTCTCAACCTTTGGTAAGACTCTTCCCAATCCCCAAATATCTTTGCAATAGCTCGTTGTTTCGCATCCCATATCTTATAGTAAGAAAGCTTATGCCCATAATACTTCCCTTTAATGAAATCTCTGAGGTGATAAATTGTTGCCGTGTGTTTTTCTTGCAACAATGGAACAAATTCTGCGGTAAGAAAATTACAGTTCATCATTCTACCATCAAGGGCCGTGGCAAGGGGTGTACAACTGTGAGGACCCCTATAAGATGTGACCATCCATAGACCATGTTTAGGCTTCTCGACTGCCCCAACGTACCATATGCATGACTCATCGACGCAATTCACAGACAGTCTACTTGTGGTTGACCTACTAGTGATAATGTTTCTGTTATGCTTTGCGGCATAAATTGTTAATGCACGTTTCACCGCCTCTTTATTCGCAAAAATCAACCCTTTCGCAAAATTCATGTCCGCATTCCAAGAAGAACCAAATGCATGCTAAACAACTTCAGGATCAACCATATTTTCCCAAGTATTTTCATAAAATGATGAGGCAGGAGGTTCATAAACAGGGGTCGTATTTGTAACATGCTGAACTCTGGTATTAGCGTCCGCATCATCTTCATCACATTCAGTCATATCATCAACATTAGGAATTGGAGAAATTTCATGATCATCAACACCCCTGTCAAAGTCACCATTATCAATCCTCTCTTCGTACTCATCTCTATCGTCAGGATCTTCCCCAAAACAGTCTTCATCTTCATCTTCAACTACTGGAACTGTAGAGGATTCACCTCGATGTGTATAAAATTGATCTTCATATCTATTTCCAAGTTCGCTCTCAATTGTTGCTGGTGTCTCTTGAAAAGGGAGTGTATAGCCTCCCAATGTGGTGCATTGATCATCTAGGACTGCAATTTGTAGAGATGTAGTTGTTTGTACAATTTCTTCCTCTACGCCAACTTCCGCACGCGGCTCCAAAGTGACGTACAACTCAAAATCTGCTGTTTGTTCCCATTTCTGCATCTTACTAAACATGAATTTCACATGTTTATCCTCTGTTATCTCCATATATCTGTAATTAATGCATTGATTGAGGACTTCATATGGAGAACGGAAAGTAATATGTATGTCATGCAAAGCAGGGTTCACTTGCAACTCTTCCATAATTTTTACTTTCAGCTCATTCAGGGTCTTTAGCTTATGGCGTATCATCATATAGTAGCACTGCATACCCGGACCTTCAAATGAGGATCCGTCATAAGGGTTGGTATTGGTAAGGGGTCCACCGTAGTATATATTTATAAGGATCATTGTCAACCTATAGATCATCAAGTGCAATTGTGTTAGTTACAAATTCATAACACTCAATCAACATTAATCACAAAACTTTGCGTATGAAATGCCAACAATACTAACCTCAACCAAATTTGCATATACTCACCTTTAGTAATCTTACAAAAATAGTCATTACCAAATTCATATTCTTTAAAAATTTCAAATCATTCTAGGGGCATGACTTTCAAAACCCATTCAAATAAGTTATGATGAACAAAAATATTATATACCAACCAGTTATCCATTGAAATCTTTGTTACAAATACTATCTTAGGTATCAACTCATAATCCATTTCATATCCATGAAAAAGACCTAAAAGTACTAAATATACCTAACAATTGATCACAATATTTAGTACTAAATATTCCCAATACATCACAATAGTAATTTTTTTTAAAAACTTAGCATATTATCACAATATTTATACTAACAACCAAAACAAATATTCCCATATGTTGTAATAACATAATTAATCACAATATTTTGTACTAAATATTCCCAATAATCACAATATTAATTTTTTTTTTTTTAAACTTAGCAAATAATTTAATCACAATATTTACACTAACAAAAACAAATTCCCAATATGTTGTAATATCACAATATTTAGTTCTAAATATTCCCCATAATCATCATAATATAATGTGTGTATATAATGTATTCATGATCTTAAAGTATATTATGTGTATATAATGTATTCATGATCTTAAAGTATATTATGTGTATATAATGTATTCATGATCTTAAAGTATATTATGTGTTTTTGTTAGTGTAAATGTGTGTATATAATGTATTCATGATCTTAAAGTATTCATGATCTTATAAATGTGTGTATATAATGTGTCCAAAAAAAACTAGCAAATAACAAAAAAAAATTACAATATATTAACAATTTAATCACAATATTTACACTAACAAATAAGAAAAACAAAACTTTTCCTAATATGTTTTAAAATTTTTCTTCAAAAAAAAAAAAAACTAGCATCACATTACCTGAGATGATGAGTGTTGTGTGAGTGCAAGTGAGAGGAGCTGTTGTTTGTTCTATGAAGAGGAGTTTATGAAGAGCTGATATGTTCAAAAAAGAGAAAGAGCTGAAGGTCCGAGTCCGGGTAAGAAGGAAAAAAGGTCCCAGTTAGGACCCATGGCAACACGTGGAGGGGATGGGACCATTCTTAGAAATCGAGTCCAGAGGAGACGATTTCCAGCTGTGCACGTGACTCCTCTGCCATGGATGAGACTGGGATGAGACATCTGAAAAGCTGAGACAGAGTATAGAAATCGACTCCAGAGGAGACGACTTCTATGTATAGAAATCGACTTCAGAGGAGACGATTTCTATGTATAGAAATCGTCTCCTTTGAAGTCGATTTCTATACATAGAAGTCGTCTCCTCTGGAGTCGATTTATGGCCTACGTGTCTACTTTCCTCCACCTCAGTTGCTGGCGAATCAGGGAATAAGCACAGGGAAATCGACTCCAGTTCACTCGAATTGTTATAAATGAAATTAGTTTGAAAGTTTGCCTAACTAATGGTATTGTTTGGGATTGATGGTTATTTTCTTAAAAAGCCCTGATTTCAGGTATTATAGGGTTTACATGGCCTTGGTGGATCTCACCCCTTATGTCTTATTGGGTCACAACATGGGCTCGGTTGGATCTGGTTATGTAACAAGGAGACTCCTGCTTTACCTTTTGGGCCTTATCTAGATCTAGTGCTTTTAGTTAAAGTGGTGCTGTCCAATGATTCTACACCATTGTTATAGTGAATGATTTGCTCCTTAAAAATTAATGCATATGCGGGTCTCTTTGGGATCGGGATCTGCTTATTTTGTTAAAATTGAAAATTTTTTGCTGAAAGTACTATACATAAAGATAAAATTTAGCTGAAATAGTATAGTAAGACTCATGAATAGTACCAAAAAGTGCAGTGAGACCTATAAATAGTAGCAAAAATAAGCTGAATAGTAAAATAAGTTGGCAAAATTAATCATGTCAAACGGACACGTGATCATGGATTTCTATTTCATAAATGTCTAATGCTAGCACCTGGGTGTTTTGGTGAATTCAAGACATCTCTCTCTGGTGTCATATCATATGTTAACACTATTCTTCAAATGAGCTGCATTGTGACCAGTCACCAGAGTATCACCGCAATGAAGTTATGTTTAAGAGTGTAAAACAGTCTGCGTTTATGAAGCGCTAGTGCTCAGTAAAGCTTTTGTTTTGCAGGTATGCAGATGCCTATGATGTACAAGTGGTGGATCAAAGTAACTGCTGGAGAGTACCAGCGCAAGTGTCTAGTTGTGGAGGGACGCCAGCAGAGATGGTGCAAATGGGTTGGTTTTTTCCCATGCAGCAAAATCATGTTTTGGCAGGAAAAGTTTCTGCAGGTTGCAGTTATGCCATTTGCAACCGAATGGCAGACAGATGCCTGGCTGTTCGAAAAATATTAATCAAGGCTATAGAGCTTGGTTTTTGCAGACTTGTTTCAATAAGTTCTAGAGTTGAGGACCTCTTTTTGGGAAAGAAGGTTCCTTGGCAACTTCTTGTGCTGATTGAAGACCACAAGTGCATGGAAATTGGAGAATGCTATTGGTGTATAAATGTTGTGCATGGGAGAGTCACTGCAGAGGATATGGTGTACAAATGTTCTGGTAAATGACTTAGCCAAATGGTTCTGTTATAATATTGAGGGATCCATTCCTCTCTCTCTATCTCTCTGTGTGGAAAATGCACAACTATATTCAACTGCATATTGGTCAGAAATTGGGGGCAAAGAACAACATTTATTACAAGTTGTGTTGCTTCTCCCTTCCATTTTCTGCGGTCAACAACCCAACAACCCAAATAAAATTAATACAGCACTTGTTGACCATGTTATTTTATGAAGCAACCAACATTTGACATATTGGTCATTGTACAGAAAATAATTACAAGTAACCAATAAATTGAAAGTTCAAACTACACTACCCATCATAAACAATATCTTCTAAAAACAAATTACATTAAAAAAAATTTTACAATTTCCTTTATTGAGCCTAGGCCCTAGCCACAATCAACTTCTTTTGCTGATTAATGGGAATGAAGCATTCACAAACCAGCTGTTCCAAAGCTACATGTCATTCAACTACTTTTACAGAGAATTGGGGATGAATATGATACATATGCATACTTTTATGATAAAGTATGCTTTTATTATATTGACATGAATCTGTGCCCCCACCGGATGGAATCACCAAATTCCTTCCTTGGACATCCTCAGAAAATGTATCAGAGTGATGTTTGGGAGCTCAGCAACACCCTTTTTCTTCTTCGTTATCCTCGTCATCTTTGGTGATTCCGCATCCTTGGACTCAGTCACCGTCACTGAGACCAAGTTGTAGAACTGTTTCAAGGACAGCATTCATGTATATTATACCAAGAACAACCTCAAAAAAAAAAGACAGATACTAACAAGAACACTTTGATGTCATACTTTCAACAAATCTTTTAACAATGCATTAACTGAACCAAGCAACTTCTTGGTCATGGTGAACCTTAAATTGATGGATGATTTTCTTCTTTTTCCAAGTTTTAAATATAGTGGCAGCTAATAGTTGTCTTCCAAAACAAATTATTCCTCAATGTCTAGATAAGAAGCTCAGCAGCACCCTATAAATACCCATTTAGGATATGGTTGCCAAACTTGGTCAGAAGCTAGTATAGCTCCAAACCTCAACATGAATTAAATCCTTCCAAATCCAGAATGATAGGGTAATATTTGGAGAACATACCTCACAGACACCATGTAACAATAATCTATGAAAAGGATCTTGAACTCGTAGCTCTAGAGCATCCCTATCTCCACTGTCCATGATGAATGCTCGAATGCATTCCTAAAAAAAGAAAAGAAAATAAATTATTTATTGATAACAAACAATATTAGTTAAATTGCAAAGGATGTAGGTACCAAAAGTCCAATCCACAATTAATTGAGATGAAAGTATGCTAAGAATAAAATAGCTCTGACAAAGAAGGAAAACAAGAGAGTGGGCCATTAATAGAAAAAAGATGCAATTTGTGAGGCATTATGGACAGAAAACTGAACTGTAGCAGAAACTTTATCAAGAGGCCAGCAAGATTGGGGCAGGCTGCGCTGAATACTTTTTTCAGAAAAAACCAAGCAAAATAATCTTTAATAATTTGATAGTTTATTATTATTATTTGCAGATTATTGTCAAGAGTAGACACCAATTACATTAATCTTTTCTTTAAAAACACGAGGCAAAAATACTCATAAGTCATCATACCATTATAAAAAGGAAATTTGCATCTTATTAATCAGATATACCTCATAGCCCTGAACAAGTTCCGAAAGAAAGCTACGCCGAAGAGCCTCTCTTGTTTTACAATTAACTCTATGCCATGCATTTAATACAGCAGTCTTATCAGCATCAACACGACCTTTCCTTTTTGTGGACGATCTTTCTGAGGCATCAATAATATTCGCCTACCAAAAAGAAATAAAAGCTAGAGTTGGAGCATGTTGCTACATTGCATGTAAGAATTGCACAACCGATAACAAAAGTTACATACCATATGAAGTATATTAAAAGCATTTTATACACTCAAGAACGAACGTCTTTCTCAAAATCAAATTACATACCATATGAAGTATATTAAAAGCATTTTATACACTCAAGAACAAACATCTCTCTCAACATCAAATTCAATAACATTGAAATGTGCTTTAGAGAAGCAAAAAGACCTCTTTATCCATGTCTATATTCCTAAATTTGTCCCACTCTCCAACATTAGTCATGCAAAATGGTGACAGCGGTACGTCATCACCTGTAAAATGAATTTCATATCAATATTAATATGAAACGTGATAAAACAGTAATGGCCATAAAGACACATCTGTAAAGTGGGAGTTTGTGAGTTCAAACCCACTTAAAAGTACCAAAGCCCAAGGGGTTCAGTAATAAAGGTACAAGAGTCAATACTTCAATTACTATGTAGTGATAAAGTAGTTTCCAGCTATTACTTCCCTTATCTGTAGCTTGCTTCTCACATTTTTCAGAACACGTTACATATAAACGAGTAACAGCATCAAGTTCAGAACATGTTGAGGCTTAATCATATATCTTTCATGAATGCACAGAATAGTAGTTATTGCCCATAATAATAAAAGAAAATAATATGGTTGATTTTATTCATATATATAATTACCAAAAGGTGGTGGTGCAAACAAGCCTCTAATTTCTTCTGCATTTAAGCGAGGAACAAGTTCCATAAGAAGACGATCATTTAACCATCTGCGAGACCGTCGGTTGCTAACCTGCAAAGTAAAAAGAATTAGCATTAACATGACATGCAAACTTTTAATGGGATCAAAGTATGAGTTTCCAATAATGGTCAACAGCATGATACTCTAGAAGAATAAATACAATCATGATAAGGATTTAAAGAAAAAGGCAGGTGGGACATTTGGAGAAGCTATGATGAGCAGCACAAATCCTAACAAGAAAAGTTTCCATGTAAAGGATTATTGGAACTTCTTAACCTCCAAAATTACTCAAGTTGCCATTTTGATCACTTGGTTTTAGTTAGAAATTCATGAAGAGTGAAAATATATGAGTCAATCTGTAACATAAAATAACTGTGACATAATCTTGTGGAATACACCAAATGCCTCCATTGGGATGTGCATATATTAATGAAAATGAAACAACAATTGTTCCACCCACAAATAACAAATTAATAAACCAGAGAGCTATACTAATTTCATCTAAATTTGAGATTCCAAGATGAAAAAGAGTCTACAGATCACAAATCACAATGGTATCAGGCAATAATTACAGAAAATGGACTAGAACAAGTTCTAGCACGATCCAATTCATTTCCAATTAAAATCTGAGAAAGAAAAAAAAGATCCATTATAGAAAATTACCGGTCCAGTCAAGCTCTCAAGAAACTCGATCTTCTTCTCAAGTGACATCCCTTGAGACTTGGCAGCACTCTCTGCTGGTACAAAAACCAATCAATTACTAAACTTTTTTCCTAAAGGGGGATCAAATTAATTATTAAAAAAAAAAAATTTATCTGGGTACTCAATTTTTTTTTTTTTTTTTTATACCAAAACTAAATATCGAACAAATACAACAAAACCCAATACTCTTCACACTGCTTCATCATTCACAGCACAAGTAAAGGCCAAATTCCACAACTTTAAACACAATTTTCTGTACAGTCAGCTACATTTCAGTTGCATTTACGAAAAACAAAAGAGAAAAAAGAAGTACCTTTACGAGGATCAAAGTGCAGAAGGTCATCTTGTTGCTGAAGAACTTGTGGGGTCGCCATGGTTTGATTGGTTTTGAAGCAGATCTAGGAGCTGTGTGTTTCTGGGTACTTGAGGGATAAGGAATATTTGGGATAGAAATTTGACTTGTGCCTGAGCCGATCTGGTACGGAGAAAAGAGAGACCTTTCGCTGAAATTATAGAGAGAAGGGAGAAAGAGAAGAGACACGGAGAGTCGGGAGAGAGTTGGGATAAGGAATATTTTTTTTTTATTATTGGAATAAGGAATATTTGAACAAGGTTGAAACTTGAAATGAAACAACAATAAAAGGTCAAGAGTACCAAGGTTGTTTAGATATATGCTTTTCTCTGATGCTAATTTAAGGTTAAATGTTTTACTTGTTCATTTTGTCTAGGTTGATAAATGCTATACGTCCACGCAACGCGGTTGATTGCACGTGTCCTTATTTTTTGGGTGGTTTATCTATGTTCTTTCTTTTTGTGTGTCAAAAAAAAAAAAAAATTCAAATCTTCTACATTTTTTAAGTTACTCTACCACCAGATAGATTTCTCTAAATTTTTATCATTCTTTTAGATTTTGACATCTTAGTATTCCACTAATAATAATTTTAATTATTTTGTTTATAATATTATTTTATTATTTTAAGAGTATTATTAGTAGAATGATGATATGACAAAATTTAGACTCTTAAATTATAAAAGAGTGGTTAGGATTATAAAAAAAAAAAAAAATCTATTGGTAAAGTTTGTAGGAAATTTAGAGAACTAATCTTAGCAAAAAAATGTTCTTTCTTTTTGTGAGGGTTTTCTTGGGCCAACCCTTATAGTTGATAAGCACAGAACATTTGAGTTTAAGCCCAATCTTGTATTTTCTTCTTCTTTCGGTTGAACCCATTTTCAAACCCATGGTGCAAAGCAGCACTTTGAACCCCAAAAAACATATACAAGTGGGCCAGGCATAACTTATGACTTATGCAATTATATAAACATATGTCTGGGATCTATATTTTTTAATAAATTTAAATTTAGAATAGGCACTCTTTACTTAAGGACTATTTGGTTGGAGGAGTAGAAAAGTGGGAGGATAGAACAAATTTTAATTTTTCTCATTTTTATTTGATTGGGAGTGAAAAACTGAAGGGATGGAACAAAATGAGTTTGAATAAATTTATTTATATACTCTTGTTAAAGAATGATGTTCAATTAAAACAAAAAAGTGACAAATAATCACAAAAAAAAAAAAATCAATCAACCAAATTTATTTTAAAAAAAATCACGTCTAGCTAAAAAAACAACAACAACAACAACAAAAAAAACAACAACTACTATTACTATTACTACTACTATCATGCCCAGCCCTAGAAAAAAAAAAAAAAAAAAAAAAAGCCAATTAGACGAAGCCCATGATGTGCACTTGCACATAGGCATTTTTGTCAATTTAGAAAAAATGCATCCCCACCCAATTTCCTCCATTTTGGGGAGAAAACATTTTGGTGAGCCCAGGGAGAAAACACCCGGGCCCCATCATTTGTTTTCCTTCCTTTCCACTCAACTAAACATACTCCAAAAAAGTCTTTCTTCCCATTTTCTCTCTAAAGTTTTTCATCCACCCTATTTCACCTTCAAACAAACACACCCTCAAACTTGTGTTTTCTCATTTTTAAGTAAATGCACATGTATCTTTTTCTTCTTCTTTTTTTAAGTAAGTGCACATAAATAGGCCAAAGTGGATTAAATAGACCTAATGGACCGAAGTGTACAAAAGTGGTCTAAATGGACCAAATTAGACTGAAGTGAACTAAAATGGACCAAATAAATTGAAGTGCATCGAAGTAGACCGAAACACTATATGGTTCAATAGGAGGGTAGAAAAAATAAATGATATACTTCAACTTTTAGATATTACTAGTTGAAGGCACGTGCGTTGCACGGTTTTATGTTAAATGTATCAAACTATTCGCATATGAATTTTATATCTAATGAATCTACAATATAAGTGATTTGCAGTATTGTTAACAATATATTAATGATTAAAATCTTTAGACAAAGTAACATAAAATTGACCACTTTTTAAAGATAGAACTATTCAAGGAATAAAACCTTTGTTCTAATTAAAAAAAATTTGCAAAGTTCTACATCTAGATTACAAACCTTTCTTAGGATGCTTGAAATCTTTTTTGACAAACCTTAAAAAAAAAAAAAATCAAGAAGAAAATTAAACAAAGTTAAAAAAACAAAGTACCATATAGATTGCAAAATTGTATGTAAAATTAATAGTCTATGATTGGAATTTACTACGACAACTTACATATATATTGGACAACAAAATAATTAAATTGGATCAAACCATTAACATATGAATTAGATCAAACATAAGGAAATTATCCCCTCCAAAAAAGAAAAACATAAGGAAATTAGGTTAAACAAAAGGCAACAAATACATAAAACGTATTTAATTGATTATAATAAAAAATTTGAGTAAAAAATACATACCTACATGATTGTAGGTAGAAAAATGGAAGTCTAAATAAAAAAAAACTGTACAATAAGTTGGAGAATGAAAAACTACACCAACTAACGGTGTAAATATATACATACTCCACCTAGAAAAGGAGTCCAAGTAAAAATCAAATACTCTAAACTCATTGAAGTTACCTAATTAAGAAGTTTAGGTTAATTACATATTAGTTTTTTTTTTTTTAAATACTTTATCCCTAAAAAATAGTTAACGTTATTAGCTAGATTGTTATTAGATTTTTTTTTTTTTAGTTAAAGTTAATACCAAAAAAAAAAAAAAAAAACTTACGGGAAGCAGTATGTTTTTTTTAGAGATACACTTACTTTATGATAACAATGAATTAGAAATAAGAATGAATTAGAGTCCTGATTTTTTGAATTTGAGATATGAATGAATTAGAGTCTTGATTAATTAATATTAATCTACAGTTTTTTTTTTTTTTTTTTTTTTTAGAGATACACTTACTTTATGATAACAATGAATTAAAAATAAGAATGAATTAGAGTCCTGATTAATCTAATATTAATTTACCTACAATCTTACATGAAGCAGTTTTTATTTTACGCTTAATATATAATATTTTTTTGATTAATCTAATATTAATCTATACCTACAATCTTACATGAAGCAGATGTGAAGCAGTTTTTTATTTATTTAAAAAAAAAAGAGATAAACTACTTAATGATAAAAATGAATTAGAGTCCTAGTAGTATACTATTCCTTTTTAGTTCTTTAAAAATCTAAAAATTTAATAAAATTTCTTCAATTTGGTGAAGTCACGTGACGTAATCACGGCGTCTAAGCCCAACTTTTATTATATACTAGATGATATCTCGCGCGATGCGCGAACTACTTTACAATTTTATTTGAAATAATTTTTATGTATATTAAAATCTACATATAATACTTAAATACTTATTTTTTTTTGTATAATATTTATGTTTGCCCACAATATTGTTAATTTTGAAACTTGATTTTCTTAATTCATATTTTCTTAAAAAAATTGTATAACACTATAAGATTATAATATATTATAATATTTATGGTTAAAAATAGATTTTATTTTTCAAACTGATTAAATGATTTTGAAATCTACAAATAAGAATTTAAAGTATATAATACTTTTATATCCTAAAATTACATAAATTAACGACCTGTCAAACACTTTCTCAACCACTCAATTCTCACAACCAAATATAGAGATTTTGATCACAAACACCCAATTAATTATCTCAATGAAATTAAGGAAATCATTTGTAAGTATCAACATAAAGAGAACGTGATTAAACAAAGAGAAATTTGCTAAAAACACATTTATTTATCAAAATTCAATCGTTTTTAGTTGGGCTTTCGTATCCTTAAAAAAAAAAAAAAAAAAAAAGCGAAAAACACTTTTAAATCACCATTGATTTTTGTTTTTATCACTATGGCTCATACCGCACAAAATAGCAGTAAAATAAACTTACAAAGAAACCTACAAATTATGAATTCTAACACAAATTAAAAAAAAAAAAAAAAAAATAGCTAACTTCATAAATAATCAATTAGAATGTTTCTTTTTTCATTTTCTTTAGTTCTAAAAAAATACATTTATAATTTTCCCAAACCAAAATCTCAAACACCCAGAGATTTCAAGCGAATCATAATATTCACAAAATCTACAATGCCTGACTTCAACATCAAAAACATAAGCTACCATCACTGAATAAAAAATGTAAACCCCCTTCCTTGGTCATAGCCTACTCATATGAGTTACGATCAAATGATACTACAACGTTGGAGTTATGTAGGTGTCATTGAAAAGTTGAAAGTAAATGACATCGTTTTTTGTCTAAGCGTATTTGAGATGGGATGATATGAAAAGCCATGGACATGTGTATATAAAGGAGTAGAAGTGAAAAGGGTGAATGGAAATGCAAAGAGTTTTTTGTGTGTATGAGAGATGAAAAGTCTTGAAACATTGAACCAAATAAAACAAATAGTAGTCTTAAAACATTGAATAATAATGTAACAAAAATAGTCTTGAAACATTGAATTATTTGAAATAATTTTTATGTATATTAAAATCTACATATAATACTTAATACTTATTTTTTTGTATAATATTTATGTTTGCCCACAATATTGTTAATTTTGAAACTTGATTTTCTTAATTCATATTTTCTTTAAAAAAAAATTGTATAACACTGTAAGATTATAATATATTATAATATTTTACTGTTAAAAATAGATTTTATTTTTCAAACTGATTAAATAATTTTGAAATCTACAAATAAGAATTTAAAGTATATAATACTTTTATATGCTAAAATTACATAAATTTTAGCAACCTATCAAACACTTTCTCAACCACTTTATTCTCACAACCAAATATAGAGAACTTGATTACAAACACCCAATTAATTATCTCAATGAAATTAAGGAAATCATTTGTAAGTATCAACATAAAGAGAATGTGATTAAACAAAGAGAAATTTGCTAAAAACACATTCATTTATCAAAGTTCAATCGTCTTTAGTTGGAAAGTCTTGAAACATTGAACCAAATAAAACAAATAGTATTCTTAAAACATTGAATATTAATTTAACAAAAATAGTCTTGAAACATTGAACCAAAGTAAATAAAGAGTCTCTACTTTTAAATTTGTTCTTATCTCTAATGTGGCTTAAGGGTATTTCAATTCTCTTCATAGAGTGCGCCACATGGCAGAACCTCATGCTCTCTTGCATGAAGTCTCTGCTTTTATATAAATATTGATTGATAATATGATATGATATAGATATAGATATAAATGAGATTGGATTTTCTAAATTTCATCAATAAAACCGAGCTTGTTTAAAAAGATACTAAATCAAGATTAAAAATGTAATATAAGTTTGAACTTGAACAGCTGGATTCGTATCCAAATTAAAATAAAACAAATCAAGGATAAACTTTAAATACTCAACTCAAATTAGCTCATCTACTACCCTGTGAAATTCCATTTAAATTGCCATTCAAGTTATGAGTATATAGGTCTCCTATAAAACCATAAGATTTCCGACAATTAATTTAAAAGGCTTGCACCTGGCTAAGGCTTAATTTTGGCCTTTTAGATGTCTTGGAAAAGTAATGTAAGTTGAATATTCATTATTTGATACTAATGTGTGAGATGGAAGAAATTGAACATAACTAATCAAGGGTTTAATGTGTGACAAGGGACCAAGTTTTAGATTTTTTTTTTTTTTTTTTTTAATGTAAGATAGCCACATGGGCCATTAGAGCATTAGCATAACAATTCCTAAAGTTGCAACTTAGTCTCCTTTGTTGTCCAAAAACTGCAACCTAAACACATCATAAAACCCAAATACGGCATGTCGTTTACTTGACTTCAATCATTCTCTCTTTCCACCAGCTCATCACATGAACGTACCAATAGTACAGCAACAGAGTATACGTGAGAGCCAAGGGACGCACGCGCCATCTCTCTCTCTCTGTCTCACACACAAACATTTTGGCTTCCTTCATTCTCTGCATCAAACTCTAACCCTCTCGGAGCTCACCCACCTCCTCTTCAAGCAGGTGATTCTCTGTTTCCATTTTACACTAGTTTCTAGCAATAAGTACTCAAATATTAATAAAGGGTGTTCCTTTTTCCTTTTTTCTTTTTGGTTTAAATAATCAAAAGGACCCCTTTTTAAAATTTAGTGTTTTGGCAAACTTGGTTCTCCTTTTAACTGTGCTGATTGCATTGTTGACAAGCACGAGTTGTTTGCATTTGCTAGTTGTAATATTGGCTTACCATTAAATTGTTTGTTAAAGACATGTGGGTTTTGTTTTGCAACTAAAGAAATGGACCAAACTCTTGGTTTTGCTTACAAACACTTGTTCTGCTACTTCTATTTTTGTTTATTTGTTATAAAATTTTTGGGGTTCTTTATGCTGGGTAAAGTTTACATTTTTAGTAGGTTAGCTTAGCACAAAGACGGGTTTTAAATATCAACGTGAAAAAAAGAAGAGGCCTATAGTGCCAATGGGCTTTAACACTAGACTAGACAGCAAATTCCATTCATGATTAAGTTACTTTTTATATTTTTTTTAAATTTCTCTGCACTTTTTAACTTTGTGCTCTTGTATCATCATTATCCACAGCTTCAATTTATCTTAGTTGTGCAAGCATTAACATGGTAAGAATCTTGTGGCTTATGGTAGTGCCCGGTTTCTCCTCTTAGTTGATTGTTATTACTTATTAGTTGATAGTTATGGTGTTCAGAAGCTTATTATTCTTATTTTGCTCATAGTGTTGCAATTTTAATGAGGGGTTGACTGTTAAGCTTACTTAACCATCCCCCTCCTGCCCCCCCAAAAAAAAGTGTTAAGTTGGTTGGAAGAATAATTAAATGATTGAATTCACCATTTCCTAATAGCTTTAGGTTTTGGGAACAAGGGGTAATTTATCAAAAGCCTATTGAGAACTTTTTTAGATACTATTTCATGCTATTTCCTTGATTGTGACTAGTAAAGGTTCAAGAAGTTTGTGCCCTGAGAATATGGAAGGACAAAGTGGCAACGACAACCCTTGGGATTTGATGTCTATGAGTGTCGATGGCAAAGCCAATAAAGCCTCTCCTGTACCTGAAGATTATCGAACCCAGCACTTCTTTTTGGCAGATGGAAAATGTGGAAATCAGACTAATGCTCTGCCTTTACCTCAGTGGATTCAGACCCCACAATTGTCTCACAATTATGTCGAGTATCTTGCAGAAAGTTCAAGATTTCTCCCAAAGGCTACTACAGAAGGTTTGTTAGAGAGCATTCCTTCAAGTGTTGGTGGAATACAAGCTGTTGTTGAAGGGGTCTCTGAAATCCAAAATGACATATTATACAACAAATTTGGAGAGGCTCCTGCATCCGAACCTTCTGGTTCTTTCCATGACATGGATGTTTCTAAGGTAAAGCTACATCTATCTACAACTTCAGCATATGCTGCAGGTTCTTTTTGTTCTGGTCTTATGAAGATAATAGATGGTGAGAGATGTAATGGCCCCATAGTTAAGAAATTCTGTCCCTTCAATTGAGTTTTGCTGCATATATTTGCATCAATGTTCCCTTGCAATTGTATGCATAGTATTTCTTAATGTGTTTCTTCCCTAATGCTTCCATATTTTTAAAATTAAGTTCTTTGGTTCAACAGGCATGGTTTCTTAGGCCACATGATGATGGAGAACCTCTGAACAGATTCACTAGTACACAATATCAGATCCATGCTCAGGTGAGCCTTACTTACCTTTACTTCTTTATTTAGTTTCATTTCCCGCTGAGGTTGTTGCCTTAACTGATTATTTCATTTTAAAGTTTCCACATTTTTTAAAAGATTTTAGAATCATAACACCTACAGAATGCTGTCAAGAATGAAAATTCATGGCCACCAGAACTGATGAGAGAGAATTGTAATGTTCATCAACCTGATCCTGGAGCAATGGTTACTGCACCTGGTTTCCTGTCCAAACCACGTCACAGTGCACCAAAAACAAAAGCTATGATGACTGATCGTGTAAGCCAAAAATCTTTACTGACCACTTGACAAGAAAATGGCTTTTCCAAAACCAAAATTGGCCAAATAAATACATCACATGCTGTCTTAGTTAAAAGTGAAGATGTTGTCATTACATTCTTTTCATCTTGATTAATTGTTTTATAATGGTTTGATATCATTACATACTGCTTGGATCTTTTTAGCTATTTTGACTCGGTGTTTCTTAATTCAGCAGCGCAGACTACGAATTAGTGAGAGACTCGGTGCGTTGCAAGAATTGCTTCCACATTCTGCGGAGGTAATCTATTTGAGTATGGAAGCGTGCAGACAATTGTGCATTGTGCTTGCTCCCTGAAGATGTTTTTTTCTAAATGACTTGTTAGTATGAATTCTCAGTGTCTAGTTTATTTTGAAATGTGCCTTTTTTAACTTTTTTTTTTTTTTTTTTTTGAGGGGGTTTTTAACTTAATTATCTCTTTGCAACTTCTTACTCTGATTCTTTTCATCTATAATAAATTTTCATAAGCCACAAATAGAACTAGCATAAACAGTGAATTAATGGATACGTGAGCCTCCATCAAACATTATTTAATTCAATGCATAGTTAACTATTTATTGTCATCATGAGTAGGCTTTCAAGAAGAGAAGGTACCTGAATTTGTTGGGTGTAGACCATAGAGAGTAGTGTTGGAGCATGAAAATGTTGTATCATTTACAAATTCTAGTGCAGAGCCTCTAATTGTTATTGTTTCAATTTAGATAGTGGCTTTTTTTTTTTTTTTGTACAATAGGCATTCAGCAATAGTTCCTAGATTTAATTTGGTCAAAATGCATCACATTGTTAAGTAAACCTCCTTAGTTGATGCCAAAAACTGGAAATGAACAGTATCTAAGAAGACTGCATTGTTTAAAGATTTAAGTTTCATAAACTTCATGATAATAATTGTGCTAAACGTTACTGGCATTAGTGTCATTCAATCCTAACACTAAAGCTACTATGGTCAAGCCTATGCCAGGTAATCCACGGACTTCCCCCTTGTTATTTTCTTGAGGATAAAAAAAAGTCATTCAATCATGGATTGACTCTAAATAAAGTGGGACAACATAAGACGCGAATCTGTTATAATATCATGTTGGCTGCCTCATTCCTTTTTTTTTTTTTTCTTTTGTTGTGAAGGCTTAAGGTTAGTCAGAAAAAAAAAAAAAAAAAAAAAAAAATTTATGGCCATCCATTAATTACTTTGGAATGTTATCAAAATCCATCTATACGATATTAATTTTGGTTTTTAGGGTGGTCAAGCATCTGTACTGGATGATATCATTGACTATGTCAAGTATTTGCAGCTTCAAATAAAGGTACTTTTTTTACCTTTCCACTCTTAAAAACTACCAGCACAGGTACATATTCATGTATATACGAGACAATACTGATTGTTGATTTCAAAGGGAACTTTATGTGCAGGAACTGGGTCGAAGTAGATTGGGAGGTGAATCAAGTACTGAATCATTCATTTTCCTTGAGGTATTAGTCATCTATGCCTAATCATAAAAAGTATACACAAAATTGTCGTGGAAACAATACTAAGCCAAAGCAACCCTTCATGCAAATTAAACCTTCATGTTTCTGCTCATATTATGTATAGAATTTATGTATTGTTATGCTTTTCAGGGGTATGGCCACTACATTAGCAAGCAGATTCTGAATGAACCTCTCGAAGAGATGATGGGGAAATTGCTAGAGGAAAATCCAGCAGCAGCAGCTCAGCTTTTGGAGAGCAAGGGCCTTTTCATGGTGCCGATCAATTTGGTTGAAGGACTACAACAAGCCAAATAGACACCTGGCATGCTCATACATGCAAAATTTGCACTTTTGTTTTCGTTTCCCTATCTTCCCTTTTGTGGATTTGCACCAGATAATTTCTTTAACAAAATTTGGTTTTTTGCTCGAACGGTTTATCAGTCTTCTACAGATAGTCACGTGATTGATGATAGTCAAATTAGTGGCAATGATAGCCCCAAGTGATGTTGCTCCAATTACAAATTGCCACAGCAAATTTTGAAAAATTGTGTTTCTAGCTCATGTCGACTTATATTTCTGCATTCTTAACAAGATTCTTCCGCTACATGGTTGGATCCAAGCACAAGTGTATACAAAAGATTTTAAAACAAATGAGTGAGCATTTGTGCCAACAAGCACACGTGCATCATAAATTGGCGGCAGTGATCACCCCTGCTGGTTGTTTCCTCATGGTCAATGGTCTCACAACTCTAAATTGTTGAAAATTATTCACAGCTAAACATAAGCGGAGTTGGCTTTGATCGTGGTGTCCTAGGGTGGGAGAATTTTTTTTTCTTAGCCTTCTTATCATATTTTTTATGATTATTATTTGATCCTTAAAAAGAAATAAGAGTAGAAGGCTAGAAGCCTATGGTTTAGGTTTTTATAATTTCACTTTACTTGTAATGTAGAGAGAGAGGTTGTAATATCAAAATTGAATCGAGATTTTTTTTATTTTTTTTTATTTTTTTATGAATAAAAAGACTTTATAGACGAAAAAAAGAAAACTACACAAAAGGGCCAGCCTCCTTTACAATCACATCTTCAACACTAGGAGGGCAATGACCAAGACCAAAACTACCAAAATAAAAATGACTATGAGGGCACATCCAAGGTTTTTAGGCCCGGACCATTCATTGAACCGTAAAAAGAGAGGTTCAAGGTTTTTGAGGTCGAACCGTAATGACGTCATAATTAATTTAATAATTATTTAAAATATGAATTAATATATTAAATTAATATAAGTAGAAAAATGAACTAAAATAGTCTAAATAAATATAAAGATTTAATTTTCAAATGTCTTTTTTATATCACAACTTTCATAAGGCAAATAAAAAATATGAAATCTTAAGCAAACATAAATATTGTTTGATAAAACTCAATATTTTACTTTTTTTTAATCTTTTTATAAAAGTTTATGTCTAAATTATCTCAAGTTATGGTCAAGCCCATTAGATCATCCAATCAATTGTTTTATGCCCAAGCCCATTTGAATATTCAACTCTTTATAAAAATTTTTAAAATAAAAAAATAAACAAAAGCTAGAGGAGTAGCCGGATAAAACTTAAAGCTTTACAAAATTGATTCAATAAGGAGCCCAACGAAATTTTAAAAAGAGTGGTTGACAGAAAACAAGCTGTCAATCATCTTCAAAGCCTATTCAAGCCTACATACTTTACTTGACTATATTTAGAGCATTCTCATCAGCTCTCTTAAATATGCCAAATGCCAAATATTTGGCACATTTGGCACACCAAACACAAAAACGAACCCTCATCAGGTGTGCTAAATGTGCTAAAATTATAGAACATGCTACAGTACGGATCCAAATGCCATTTTCGTTTATTGTTTTTTTATTCATCTTTCTCTCTCCTCTCTCATCACTTTTTTTTTTCTCGCCTCTCTCATTCTTCCTCAGACATTCCTATCAACCCATCTCTTCTTTCACTCTTTTTCCTTCTCATTGTTGTGGCTTTTCTCTCTTCTGTTCAGCCCGCTGATCATTGTGGCTATGGGTTTTTTTTTTTTTTTTGGCAGTGATTTGATGCGTGGGTTCGGCAGTGGGTGGCTTCTCTCTTCCGTTCAGCCTTGCCGCGCCACCTAATGCCGATCTCTGTTGCTGTGGGTTTTTTTTTTTTTTTTTTTTTTTTTTTTTTTTTTTTTTTTTTTGCAGTGATTTGATGGGTGGGTTCGGCAGTGGGTGGCGACCTCTCTTCCGTTCAGCCTCGCCGCGCCACCTGATGCCGATCTATGTTGCTGTGGGTTTTTTTTTTTTTTTTTGCAGTGATTTGATGGGTGGGTTCAGCAGTGGGTGACTTTTCTCTCTTCCGTTCAGCCTTGCCGCGCCACCTAATGCCGATCTTTGTGTTTTTTGTTGTTGTTTTTGTTTTTCTGTGGTAGTGGTTTTGGTGTCCTGCTGTGGTGGTTCTAGTGTGAGACGGTGGTGGGGTGGGATGTGGGGTGTTGATGGGTGGGTGGGTTGGCGGTGGATGGGTTAGCGGCGGCAGTGGGTGGGTGTGTGGGATGCGGTTGGATTGTGTTTTTTGTTGTTTTTGTTTTTCTATGGTAGTGGTTTTGGTGCTCTGCTGTGTTATTTTTGGTGTGAGACGGTGGTGGGTAGGATGTGGATGGGGCGTTGATGGTTGCTGGCAGCGGGGGTGGGCTGTGGGTTGTGGTGGGGGTGGTTGGTTTTTTTATTTTGTATTTTTATATATTGTTGGTTTTTTTAATGTTATTATAATATTGGAATATATAATTTTAATATATAGAATTGAAAAATAGAAGATGTGATAAATGGTGAATTGTAAAATGATGTGCTAAAATGATAAAGTAGGTTTTTGATGTGTCAAAATGACATTTTTTATGAGAGAGCCGATGAGAATGCTCTTATGGTATGTGGTTGTAAAGATTCTGAAACTCTCAACTCCACCATTCCATTTTCCACCATCCTTTGTCATTTCCAATGTAGTCACATGCTTGGGTTCATAAAACTAAAAGTCAGTACAAAAGAAAGCACCGGCTCTTGTAGTATTGAGATGGCTTGAATACTTATATCAAGTACAAAGGAAAGCCAAAAAAACAAAAAAAAAAAAGCAAAAGAGAAGTTAGCATCTGGAGGTCAGGACGAAACAAAGAAGAAGAGCAAGATGCTTGGGTTAGTCATCTAGAAGTTAGTCATATGCTTGGGTTCACATGATGAAGGCTGCTTGCTGTGAGGGTTGATTTCTTCATTTTTTTTCTTTTTTCCTTCTTCTTTGTTGTCTTCTTCTTCCTCTGCTTCTTCTTCTTCTTCTCTGTTTTTATTTTTATTTTTATTTTTCTCCCTTTCATTTGGTTCCAGATCTAAAAAAACCCAAAGAACTGCTGAAGTATTGGCCAAAACTTTGCCGAAAAAAGGGAACCGTCCGAACCTCAAAAACCGGTCACGGTTCTTAGAACCGTACAATCCGACCACGGTTCGCACGGGTCCGTGTTTTTTTTCCATAGAACGGTTCTTGAAGCTAAAAAAACCGCAAAACTGAGAGGTTCGCGGTTTTCCCGGTCGGACCGTACGGTCCGGTCCAGGTTTAAAAACCATGGGCATATCATGGTTCTTGGTCATTGGCCTATGGGCATATCATGGTTTGTAGTCACATTCACTTGATAAAGTTAAGACAAAACTATTGTTGATTGTTTGTGCATGTTTCAGTTGTGTTGTGCTAATCATCTCAAGAACTTGAAGCAGTCGAGGCAGCCTCAGTTCTGTTTGTTCTCTTGTAGTGATAAAAAAATCATGCAAAATGTGGATGAAATTAGGGCAATCTTCTTTTTCTATCTTTAGGATTAATCATTTTTGTTCATTTTGTTCGTTACTAGGCTGGTGGTACCAACAAATAAAACAGCAACAAATGGTGCGGTTACCAATACACATGCACTCCTATCTCCTTCTCCCCTCTCCGTCACAACCAAGTCCACATTGTCTTTATATTTCTTTTCCTCAACTCTCTTCCTTACTCATTCTACCACTTTGGTCTGAAATTTGATGAAACAGTATTCAAACATAGGAATTGCAAACCCCACAAAAATGATACCTTCACTTTTCACTCTCCTTCTCATCAACTCCAACTCCAAAAGTGGTGGCTCCAAGAATTTTTTTCAAGTCATTATAAAACTTAAATTATATAAAATTTAATTAAAAGATAACTTAGTATATTGACAAAAACACACACACACAAATACATAAAGTCCTATAATTTCCTTCTATGAGTTTTCTAATTTTGAAATCGTTGCATGATAGTCTCATTATTAATGTTGTAAGCTATATCTCTTTTAAAATTTTAGTTCAATAAAAATTTTCTTATGCTTTTATTTTTTGTTTGTAAGGGCCTAATATATTGTTAAGGGGACCAAAGTTGAAGGACAACAAAAATTAGTTGTAGCCTAAGGTTATAACTTTCATTAAACAAATTATTATGACTACATATTTTGAAAATCTAACCATTGAATTGCATGATCTTAATTTATGTTTTTAAAACACATGTTAGATTTCATGTCAATTGGATGTTATTTACTATTCGATCCATAATTTTTTTTTTTTATGTATAATTTTACACTACAAAAACTCGAAATTTAAATATTTGATTGATGGTTTGGCTACTGATCTTTGATCTTATTGCAAGCATGAAGAATATAATAAGAAAATCTATCCAATGGTGAATTTATCAAAATTCACATCCAATAAAAAAAATTAAGTGGTGTTATAGCCTTAATTTACAACCAAGTTTGTTGTCAAATTTTATCCAAAATTTAATTATGTTGGGCCTAAAACAAGTTTAGGGTGGTCACAAAAAATTTTTAACTTATTTTTTCCAGGTCAGAGTGGTCCTTTGACCACCCTAGCTTCAATGTGGAGCCGCCCATGAACTCCAACAACAACAACAACAATAACAATAGATTCCAATAAAAATTGTGTGAAAATGTATAATGAAATTATAACTATAAAACTATTAAAAAATTGTATGTGAAAAAATACATTCAATTCATCATAATTCAGGCTGCTACATTTTTCAATCATAAAAAAGTGTGATGAAAGAATCGAGTTGGCTCCAATACACTAAAAAGTAAGTCGACTCATCCTTTTGCTCTCCCTTGTAGGAGCCTCTCTCTCTCTCTCTCTCTCTCCCATGGTAAGAGTCCTCTCCTTCCCTCAAATCTAAGTCCGAGTCTTCTCTGGGCCTACAAATCCTTTGGATACGTAGTGGTCCTAAAGCTCTCAGGTATGGAACAAGAAGTGGTAGATAGTTTACAGAAGCTGCATCTCACAAAAGAAGAAGAGGAAGATATTCTTATTACAAATACAAGTAGATCAAATTTGATTGAAGAATGCTCTCTTAGTCTTTTTGGGCATCTTCTCACGAATCGCCATCAAAACCAAAGGGCTCTTAAGAACATTCTAAGACAGGCGTGGAAGATGGGATCTGATCTAAGAATCGTTGAAGTGGGCAAAGACATCCTCCAGTTTAAATTCAACTCCATGTATCAGTTAGACTGGGTCGAAAAAAGTGGGCCGTGGAACTTTGACAACAACCTTCTCCTTCTATGCCGGTGGAGGAAAGGCCTATCTGTATCAAATATTACATTTACCCACTCTCCATTCTAGGTTCAGGTATGGGTAGGGGTGGCAATTCATGTTCGCGTGTCGGGTTCGTGTCGTGTCAACTCATACATATTTGACTATATGGGTCAACACTAACCCGACATGTTTATTAAACGGATCAAGATTCCTCAACCCTAACACGACCCATTTTTTAAACGGGTCAGTTGTGTCGACCTGTTTATCTAATTTTATCAAAATGAAGAAAAACATTTATGAAAAAACAAGTAAATAAATATTTTAAATATAAAATTCAGAATTAATGAATAACTGTATCACAAATAATCATTCAAAACAAAAGCATATCTCAATATCATAAATAATCAATCACAATATGTCAAAGAAAATAAACTACAACAACTAATAAGTTTATATACCTAGGGTTTGAATGGTATATTGGTAAAATTTCATTTAATTAAACGGGTCAGACGGGTCAAACGGGTTCCATAGGTTGAACCCTAACCCAACCTGTTTATCAAACGGGTCCGTCATGTCAACTCGAATATGACACGAACCCATTAAGCCTCAACTCATAACCTGCTAATTTCGTGTCGGGTTCGCGGGCCATGTCCAATTTTGCCACCCCTAGGTATAGGGCCTGCCTTTCGAGCATATGTCTGAAGAAGTTGGGAAAGATATTGGTAGGAAGATCGGAAAAGTCATAGAAGTAGATAAACGGCCACTGCAAGTAGACCAGGCGAAGTTCTTGAGAGGAAGAGTGGATATGCCCATTGATAAGCCTCTGAGGAGAAAAGGTTATGTAGCTATCGAAGAAGGGGGAAGAAGCTGGGTCACCTTCAATTATGAAAGACTCCCCACGTTCTATTTCATCTATGGCATGCTGGGGTATGATGATAGGTACTGTGCAGCGACTCCTTCAGAGCAATCTTCGGAACGACAATATGGAGAATGGTTAAGGGCAGGAGGAATCAGTAGATTTGGAGGTGAGAAAGCAAAAGTAACAAGTAATAAAAGCTAGGAGTCCATGGGAAGTGATGATTCAAGATTCAAATTTCAGACAACGGCAGAAATTTCGGTGAAGTCAGTACAATCAGAAGGCGAAAGGAACAAAGGTTTAAACAGTAGTTACAGCCTAGCTAGTGGAAATGCCTTGGTAGCAAAAATGGAAACAGATACATCACATCAGATGGTGCCTAATAAACTAAGCAAATGGGACAAATTTGGAGATTTTGGGGCAAGATACGATGCTAGACCATGAAGTACGTGACAAGCAAAAGGTAACTAAAATTGACTTAGTTAAGGAATTGTTCAAAAGGAACGATGATACCCAGTCAGCTATAGGTAAGCCACTTAGGCTCGATAAGGAAGATTAAGAGGTGACCAGCCCAATAAAGCCCAAAATAGAAGTTAAAAATTGTGGGACATTTAAGGGCATAAAACAAGGTCCAGACAAAGGAAAAAAGGGCACAAGTACTGGTAAGTGAAAAGAATTACTAGAGAAGTGGGTAGGCCTATAACATGGAAACAAATGTACTGGATCTTGTGGTTGGCAAAAAGAGAACTGAAAATATTGAAACTCTTACTAACCCTAAAGGGAAAGCTTTGAAACGTGTTTATGAAAAGCAAGCTTTTGATGATATTTTCCTCTATGATAAATCAGCGGTGGCTGCTTTGCAACATTGCTGAGAGCCATGATCACCCTTGGATGGAACAGCCGAGGGCTTAGGAACCCTTAGATAGTTAGAGTTTTGCACGAATTTGTGCAATGGTGGGATCCCAAAATTGTCTTCTTAATGGAGACAAAATTGAAGAAAAAGACTATGGAGAAAGAGAAAGAAAAGGCAAGCTTCACTAACGGCTTAATCATACCAAGCTCAGGAAGAAGTGGAGGTCAGCATTACTCTGGAAAAAAGACATTCCAGTGGAGGTTCAGGGTTACTCGGCTAACCATATAGATGTGATTGTCACTGATCCCTTATCGGGATTTAAATGGTGCATTACCGGGTTCTATGGCCATCCTGAAACCCACTGGAGAAAGGAATCTTGGGATCTACTTTGGGCTCTAAACAGAAAGTTCACACTTCCCTAGATGTGTTTTGGGGACTTCAACAAAATTTTATCCAAAATTTTATCTATGGAGGAAAACTTGGGGGGAGTTAGGAGATCGCAGAGGCAAATGGATGACTTTTGGGATGCTATTCATCAATGTGGCTTCAAGGACCTGGGGTACTTAGGGTACTGCCGTCTTGACTATACCTAGTGTAATATGCAGGAAGGGGATGATAGAGTGTATCTAAGACTGGATCGTGCTTTTACCACACCTGAGTGGATTGATCACTATAAAGACATAAGAGTTCACCATCTGGTTGACTCTACATCAGACCACTGTGCCTTATTGGTCTTTGACACTATTCCTATACAGCCACCTAGAAGGCGAAGGTTCCATTTTGAAGCAATGTGGACTAAGAGAGAGGAGTGTAAAAATATTATCCAAACGGCCTAGGAGGAGTGTACAAAGCTGAATACTCCTAATGGAATTGCTATGGGCCTCAAGCAATATGCTTCCAATCTTGCAAAGTGGAATAAGGCTCCTTTTGGACAAGTCCCAAGACATATTCACAACAAAAGAAAGACTCTGAATGAGCTGGTTCTTAGAGACCATGATGGAAGCTTGGGTGGTGAAATTAACAAGATGAGAAAGGAGATCAATGACCTCTTAAATAGTGAGGAAATCATATGGCACCAATAATCCAAAGTTCAATGGTTGGGTTTGGGAGATTGTAACACGAAGTACTTCCATTCCAAGGCATCGGAGAGGAAAAAGAAAAACATCATCTCTAGAATCAAGGATGAGGATGGAAACTAGTGTGAGTCCCCTGGAGCCATTGCAGAAGTTGATATTCCTATTTTGAAAAGCTTACACCACATCCAACATGAGCAGCATCTCTGAGGTTACCAGCTCAATCTCCACTACAGTCACTGAAGATATAAACCAAAACTTAATTAGGG
This sequence comes from Quercus aquifolioides, assembly GCA_019022515.1. Lineage (NCBI taxonomy): Eukaryota > Viridiplantae > Streptophyta > Magnoliopsida > Fagales > Fagaceae > Quercus > Quercus aquifolioides. Next base: position 25,814,666 of record CM032336.1, read on the forward strand.
AGTTCACCAGGGAAGAAGTTGATGCTGCCTTAAAGCAAATGCATCCAACCAAAGCTTCTGGCCCCGATGGTATTCCACATTGCACATTGCAAGATTGGAAGCATATTGCTTGAGGCCCATAGCAATTCCATTAGGAGTATTCAGCTTTGTACACTCCTCCTAGGCCGTCTGGATAATATTTTTACACTCCTCTCTCTTAGTCCACATTGCTTCAAAATGGAACCTTCGCATATTCCACATCCAACCAAATCTCATGTACCTTCTCGGTCTCACTTTTTTTTTTTTTAATCTAGACTCCCTATTAAAATTATTTTTTTTATTACGTTAATAAATTGTGAATTACTTGTTTGACCGTATAAACATATTAAATATTTCTTTATATAAGCTGCCTGTAATAGTGTAATGTTGTGAACTTGGGAGCTGTGACTTGGGTTTGATAGTTTATTTAGTTATTATATATTTGTCAATATATAATGTTTAGCAATATATAGAAAAAAAAATATGCTTAGTAATATATAGAAAATATAAATAAAAATATTTTTAATAATTTTTTAATTGCCGCACCCCACTGCACCCGCACCCTACTTTTTCAAAAAATGCTGAGTCCCGCACCCGCACCCGAATCCGGAAACACACCTGTGCTTCATAGTCAATAATATGATCATCGAAGTCACTGCACGTGATTCAAACAAAGATGATTTTATTGCAGCAAGTCAGAATCAATGCTATGAGAAACCTCTAAATATCGAGAAGATGAAGACTATACTTAAAGATTGTAATCTCTATTAGGATTTTAATTTTTTTTTTCCAGTACATTTGGTTAACTATATTTTTAAAATGTCAATTTTTCCTTCTTTCTTTTGTGCTTGTTTTATTTCCCTGGTATGAAGCAATGTTCTCTCTCTTGCTATGTACAATTTTTTTGGGGTTTTGGATTTAGTGTGTTTAAATGCCTGCAAAGAAGTAGGCAGTTGTTTAATTTGGTGTAGTTTACGTGAGTTTTTAAGAATATTGAATTTTTATAATGTGGCACATGTCTTATATTAAGAAATATTGAATTTTTATAAAGTGGCACATGTCTTATATTTGGATTTAAATAGGAGAAAATGGGAGGATATAAATGAGAGGATTCTTTCCAATCATAGATCTCATCACACTCTCAGTGATTGACAAAAGCATAAATCTCACTTAGGGGATCTGTGAGAGTGTCTTTTTTCTTCAGCACAGCGGCCTAAGGATCCTGGGCCAAATAATTGTTGTTGGTGGACTGGGCTTGGTTTACCGCAGCTAAAAGACTGTTTAAGAACCAAGTGGTGCACAGGGCAGGTTTCCTACAACACAAATAAACTAACAAGCAAGAATATCTGTATTGAATGACAGCTCAAACAGCAAAGAAATGCGTAGTAATAAAAAAATACAGTAAAACAGGGGTTAGGGATCCTCGGATTAATGAGAGGCATTTTATTAATTTTCTTTGATTATGATTACAGTGTGCTCACTAAGACGTGATACAAGGTTCAAATTAACTCAAAAATTGCAGACTTTGATGGCTATTCAAGCCTCTAAGACTTGCAAAGTTTGAATCCTTTCGAATCCAAGTATGTGCTATAGTGGCCTTTTTGAGATACCGGGAGACGATCCTCTGTTTTTCCTTGAATTTTACAGAGTTCTTTCTATGGTTCTATTATGATATCTTTTTTTCAAATCAAAATGATGATCAATGAATGAATGAATGAATGCCCTTCAGCATGGGTTTTCTCTTCCTTTTATAGTGCGACTCTAGGGCTCCGGGGTACCAATGATTTCTCTCTTTTGCCCCTCAGAGCTCGTGATGTGTCAGTTACCCAGGGGCTGGTCCTTTCCTTCTTTCTCATAATTTCTTCCTTTTGGTCCGACCAAGCTGAAAGCCCCTAGCTAACTTTCTATTCCAAGACCCCCTCAGGTTGCTGATCTTAGCTATTTGGCCCTCTTCACTTTTTCAGCTTTTGTCTGCCCTCCATCCTTGTCATTTTTTCCAAACAGTCGGAATCTTTTACTGCTGGGTTGAAAGCTCCCTTCCAGCCACTTCTACTTATGGTTTTCTCATTCTTGGTTCCTTGGGATACAGCTCCTTTGTTCATGAATGTTTGCTTTATACTTTCTGATCCCTCACTGCATGGCTGGGCGTTTGAGACCCGTTTGTCCTTCATCATTTATGCTTTTTTCCTTTGAGCCATTTCAATTCTTACTTAGAGCGTGTTGTGCGTCCCAAGGATCCCCGGGCTCTGGTAATCTCCGGGATCCCGGTCCAGTTCTTCCTATTGGGCTTCTTTTGGCTTACTGATCTTGGCCGGCTTGGCCTTTCCTTTGCTTCATGGATTTTAAAGCTTGTTCCTTCATGGGTCTTTGGATCCCAATTCTTTGGGCTTTTCACCCTTTTCTTCTTTCTTTTCCTCTTTTCTTCATTACGTGAGCCCAGCTCTTTTATTTCTCTAGCTTCGTTTCCCATGAAGTTAGCCCAATGTGTTATTTCTTTAGGCCTTGGGCTGTGGTTAATTTTGAACCTCAACAGGATCTTTTTCCAATCATAGATTTCATCACACTCTCAACGATTGACAAATGCATAAATCTCATTTAGAGAATCTTTTTCCAGTCATAGATCTCATCATACTCTCAGCGATTGACAAATGCATAAATATTACCGGAAAACTCCTACTTAATAGTTTAAAATTCAAGGAGACAACTGCCTCCACATCTTGGTGACCACTTTATATATCGTGTTGCATAAGCTAATTGGCCTATAACTATTGATAGTCTCCGGATTTTGGCATTTGGGAACAAGGGCTATCAAAGTTCTGTTAAGATATTCTGGCATTACCCCTGAGCTAAATATACTACCCACTTCCTTGCAAATTGACTCATTAACTTCATGCCAAAAGATTTGGAAGAATCCAGCATGCAATCCATTTGCCCCTGGAACTTTGAAAGCCTTAAGTGACCACAACCCGGCCTTAATTTCATCATAAGTGACATCTTTAATGAGATTATCCTTTTCTTCCTCCGATAGGAAGGTACACGAGAATTGTGCCACTTTTGAAGTTCTCGGGGCTTGTGTGAGGCCAGTTGTGAAGATGTTAAGAAAGTTATTTCGGATAAGATTTTTAATATGCTCTTCATCAGAAATCCACTCCCCAAGGGTGTTTTTAATACATCTAATCTTGTTTCTATTCCTTCTTACCAATGTAGAGACATGGAAAAAGGAGGTATTACGATCTCCAAAGGTAGCCCAGTTTAGTCTAGATTTAAGCGCCCAATATTCCACTTCTTGCAACCTAACAAGTGAGTATTCTTCTATGAGCTGCTTCTCTAATTGGATGAGGAAATTATTGGGGTGGTCTGCTAACGCTTTCTGGACTCCATTTAACCAAGCTAGAACTTTCCTTTTCCTAGCAAACAGATTACCAAATACCTCCCTATTCCACTTATTAGCTCTGTTGGTAAAGGTTAGGATGGCCGAGCTGAGGGGTGTATCCTGGCCCTAGGCATTTTGAACCAAACTGGGGAACTCAGGGTGAAGCAGCCACATTGTCTAGAAATGGAATGGTTTATTTCTAGTGGGCGGAAGGGGGTTGGTCAGTTCAATTAGAATAGGGCAGTGATCAAAGAACACTATTGGGACAAAATCAATAGAGATTTTTTATGGGGTTACTCAACTAATGGAAAGAAGAAGATGCACCTTGTAGGTTGGAATAAAATCATCAAACCTAAGGAATAAGGAGGACTGGGTATTCAATCTGCAAAAGAAAAAAATATTGCTCTCCTTGCTAAACTCAATTGGCGGATGTATCAAGAAAAATATGCTCTTTGGACCAAGGTAATTTTGAGGAAGTACTGTTCACGGTAAAGAGTGAACTCCAAAGACCCTGAGAAGCTGCCTTGCTCTATAAATTGGAAAGCCATTAAAATGGGTTTCCCTATGTTTTATAATGGTATAGGTTGGAATGTTGGCAATGGTGTGAGCATTAAGTTTTGGACAGACAGGTGGGTGAGAGGCTGTGCACCTAAGGAACTAATTGAAGCCCAATCAATAACATGGAGTGCAATTTGGCTGTGGCTGATTTACTCCAAGATAATAATTGGAACTGGGATGCATTATATTTCAATCTCCCCTCTGACATTGAGGATAAAATTAAAGTCATTCCCATCCAATTGTTTGGGAGGAAGGAGGACATGTTGATATGGAAGCTAACAAAGGATGGGGAGTTTAGCACTGCATCGGCCTACATGCTAGCTAGTAAAGATGATGGTGAAGCCAATTCTTTCACTGGGGGTTGGGTTTGGAAAATAGATACATTGCCTAGAATTCAATCTTTCCTTTGGTTGTGTCACCATAGGAGTATCCTAGTGAGGGAGATGCTAGCCAATAGAGGTGTTCAATGTGATACCACATGCCCTTTCTGCAGAAATGCTAGTGAGTCTGCCATTCACCTTCTTAGAGAATGCCCATATGCAATGCAGATTTGGAGGAAGGTTGGAGTCCCAACCATGATGGAAGCATCCTATAATTTGGAGATGCTTCAGTGGTTAAAAGTTAACTGCCTAAGCAGTCATGATATCCTTTCCAATGGTGTGCCTTGGAAAATCCTATTTGCCTTCACTGTGTGGAATCTTTGGAAACATAGAAACAGGGTAGTCTTTGAAAACTTTGTCCTAAATCCTAGGCTGCACTATACTTGCATCAAGCAAGTTGTTGATTATTTTTACTGCATTGGGAAGTCTATTTATGCCAAAAGATGGAGTTCAGTTCAGGTTCAATGGACTAAACCAGGCACATGTTGGTGTAAATTAAACACAGATGGAGCATCGTTAGGGAATCCGGGAAAAGTAGGTGGTGGAGGATTAATCCGTGATCATAGGGGTGAATGGATGAAAGGATTTAGCAGGGGAATAGGCAGTACCACCAGTGTAATTGCTAAGTTTTGGGCTGTAAGAGATGGCCTTCTCTTAGCTGCCCAAATGGGCATTCCTTTCCTTGAAGTTGAGTGTGATGCCAAGATAGTAACAGACCTCTTGCTTTCTAACTTGTTGTCTGTTGAGGTCCAAAATTTCACAAGAAAGCCCATTCCGTGAAAAGTAAAGAATGCCCAATTTGTGCAGCAAGAAGAATCGACATCAAGGCCCTATGTTTGTTCAGATTTCCAGCAAAAAATGCCATTAAAAAATCCAGCAAAATCCAGTGAAAGAATTGGGTCGGGATACCTAGAGGCTGCCAGAGGCTCGGGATCCTCGGGACGTGCAGCACAGCTAAAGTGGGATTGAGACAGCTCAAAAGGAGTACCACGAAATACAAGAAATGAAGAACAGATATGTCCTTCTTAAGCACCTAGTGGTGCAGCAAAGAATCAGAAAGCTTGGAAAGTAACAATTCATGAACAAAAGGCTGGTACCTCAGGGAACCCAGAATGAAGAACTATAAGGGGAAGTGGCTGGGAAAACCTTCAACCCAGCAGTAAAAGATTCCAACTACTTGGGAAAAATGACAAGAAAAGAGGGAAGCCAAAAGCTGAAAAGGTGAAAAAGGCCAATAGCTAAGGTCAGCAACCTGAGGGGATCTTGGAATAGAAAGTCAGCAAGAGGCTTTCAGCTTGGCAACACTAAAAGAGGAAAATTATGAGAAACAGGGGAAGGACCAGCCCTCTAGGTAACTGACACAGCACGAGCTCTGGTACCCAGGGAGGGGCAAAAGAGAGAAATCACTGGTACCCCGGAACCCTAGAGTCACACTATAAAAGGAAGAAGCAACCAACGTTGAAGGGGGGCAAGCAGTAAAGAGATCATAACAGAATCATTGAGAGAACTCTATCAAATTCAAGGAAAACAGAGAAACATCTCTCGGTATCCCAGAAACAACCACTAGTACATACTTGGATTCAAAAGGATTCAAACTTTGCAAGTCTTAGAGGCTTAGATAGCCATCTAAGTCTGTAAGTTTTGAGCTTATTTGGACCTTGTATCACGTCTTAGTGAGCATATTGTAATCCACAATTAAGAAAAATAATGAAATACCTCATATTGATTTGAGGATCTCTAACAATTATTTCGTGTGTGTCTTTATTACATTGTTTTCCTTTGCTGCTTTCTGGCTGTTCAACACATATATTCTTGCTTTCTAGTTTTCCTTTTACTCAGCCAAAAGGCTGAGTCCTTTTACCAGGGTCCTCACTTCAACTTGGGCCTTGGACACACTTAGCCTCCAAAGAAACATATGCCAAAACATACACACATCAGATATCACTCTCTCCCACAAAAATCCTTCTCACCTAACTATCTTGGAAGGCAATGCCCAAGCAAAGCCACTTGGACTTGAGTTCCAAATCCCACAAGTCTTGTGCAAAAGCACTAAGTCTGTGAGAATTGGGGCCAAGATTCTCGTGGCTGAATCATTCTTATGAAATTCATTTACATATATGTATATGTATTAAAATGTATATCCTAATCCAAGAAACTAACAATTATTTGAAGATATGTGTATTGTATAGTGTGTTTTTATGTAGCACCTATAGAGGTAAAGGGAAAGGACAAAACTCTATTGCATAATAAACATGGAGAAAGATCATATAGTTCAGAGAACCAACATTCTGGGTTTTTACAGGCCTTGTACGCCCTGGGATCCCACGACAGTATGCCCGGGATCCCATGACAGTACGCCCAGGGTCCCAAGTGAAGGAACTCTTTTAAATGTTTATACAATAAAATATAAGCCTTAAATACTCTATTCCAATCTCATTCTCATTGTGAATATTATGAACACTTATTTTACTTATTTCGTAAGAGTAAATGGTCATTTTACGAGACTAAAACACTTATAATGGTATTTTATTGCTTAGGAGGAATTGCATTTTTCGTCTTGAGGAGCTTTATGTGACTTGCGCACAACTTGGTTTGTAATCAACCCCATTTAGCTGCAGTGAACCAAGCCTAGTCCACCAAAACAACAAGTATTTGGGCCTGGGATTCTTGTCTCTACTTAGGCCTGTGTGCTAAGAAAAAAAGCACTCTCACACTATCTAACAGAACTTATACACCCTTGTTACTTGACTACAGGTCCCTCCTCACCAGATTTCAGCAAATCAAACTGAACCATACCTATCGGGAAGCGAATAGCTATGCAAATGCCATGGCGAGTCTGGGGTACTTACAGCAGGATAATTTTGCAGTGTTTAACAATCCCCCAACGCCTGAAATTTCTTCTTTTGTTAACTCTAATGCTGCCGGAATGTATTATGTAAGGCGCTGTGCCAGAACTATGCCTAATAGGGCTTTGTAGCTTTTGTGTTTTTAATATAAGTTCCCTTTTAACCAAAAAAAAAAAATATATATATATATATATATATATTTTTTTTTATGCTAATGGACTCTTGAATTTATGATTGGGCCTGGGCTGGCAATCCAGCCCAGGAAAGGATAGTGAGGTTTTGGGCTACCCAAGCCAACCCAAGACCAAAAGCTAAGATATATATATATATATATATATATACATGTCACCTGGCAAGAGAGTTGTGGAAGAAATAAAGTCCAAGTTTGGTTGAAAAATCGGGTAGTGCTAAACCATGTTTTTGGGTGGATCATAGGTCATAAGACTCATAACCCAATTGAAGCTGTGGCCCTTTTGTTGTGAAGATTTGAGCTAGATACATGCTGAGTGAGATCACAGCCACTCCTTTCACACTGATTTTTATTGATTAGACAAGGTGGGGATGGGGTTTCCAAAATTAAGAGACTACATGGGGTTTGCCGACCAAATTTTAATATATATCTTCGATTCATTGAATTCATGCTAGGCCTAAATGAGCAATAGGCCAGGCCTTGCACTGCCTTGATTAGTCCCCACTCCAAGCCTAAATTTAGCTTATTGTTCATCTATTCTGTTGTTGATGGGATAAATTCCTAGTTTTGTACCACTTTTTGTGCTCAAAGGAAAAAGGGTAAGGTTACAATTCTCTAGAGTCAGTTCTTTGTGTAATTTCATTGTAGAGTTTTTAAAATTGTATTCATCCATATTGAGTTGATTGAATTTTGACATATGCTTTTGAGTGGAGTTGTGGTGTGCCTTTGTGTTAGAACCCCTTTCCCTCTCCCTTGTGTGTGTGTGTGTGTGTTTGTTTCTCAAAAAAAAGAATGGGTAATTGTCCCACATTGCTTAAGAGAGTGTGTTGTGTGTAGTATAACTTGCCCCACCCTCCCTTAAAAGTTACCATGGCTTTTGAGTGGAGTTGTGGTGTGCCTTTGTGTTAGAACCCCTTTCCCTCTCCCTTGTGTGTGTGTGTGTGTGTTTGTTTCTCAAAAAAAAAAAAATTTTGACATATACTCATTAATTTAAACAACTATTAAAATATAATAGTCAACGTTTATGTAAATAGTAGGGTAAAATCTAAGTTAATTCAAATGGGGGAACGAAAAATAAATAAATAAAGGAATACAAAATACAATATTAATATAAAGTAAAAATGGACATTTCAATAAATAGTGTGACTTCAAATAAATAAATATTAAAAAAAAAAAAAAAGAGGTGATCGGACCCATAATAACCTATTGAGCAGTGATAACATACTTCAATTTTTTTTTTTTTTTTTTTTTTAGGATTTTAAATTGTAATCCAAAGAATACATATAGCCACAGAATCTAAAGTTCATGCCCAAATAGAGCAAAGAATCTTCTTTTGCCAAGAGGCAGCCCATTGTGACCTAAAATGTGTGCAAAGTAAAGTTGACCCCAGGCAAAAGCTAATTAATTTTAACGCCCCATAATATTCTGAATGACTTTAATCTCGACTATAAACCCCACAAAATCCATGAACATTAAGAGGCACACTCTTTGTTGTTGTTGTTGGTGATGTTGTTGTTGGTGATGGTGATGGTGATGGTGCCGCAACAGGTTAGTGATGATGTCATTATCAATAAAGTCAACCAATGGGAGGTAATGGTCTCATCAATAGTTTAGCATGTTCTAAATAATTTAAACAGTAAACAACCCCTTTTTTTTTTTTTTTTGAGAAAGGTAAACAACCCCTTTTCATTGTTAATACGTCATCACTTTTATCTCATATATGATACTTCTTTTATTTGTATAAGCAAAGTAATAGTAAAGATTCATTGTATTCATATCTTACCTTTCTTTTAATTAATTACATAGCTCTTAACAATGCAAATGTTTTCTTACAAATATATTAATGTATAGTTTGTAATAATAAATGTTTATTTAAATAGTTATTGTTTATATATATATATATGTGTGTCTGTGCGCGCGTATGTGTATGTGTGTGTCATCAATTTTTATTGCTAATATCAAATAAATACAAGTAAAAGATAAATATAAGGGCATTATATGCTAGGAGAGATGAAAACTCTCATACAAAAAAAATCTACTAACATCATAGCATCAATACAAGAAATCCAACTCAAATCTAGAAGAGAATGTTTATCCTACGGTGCAAACACGTATCCTCAATCATCATGAGGAGGAATCCATCCGTTGCTAGAATTTTAACCTTAATGGTCCATTTGGATTGAAGGAGAGGGAGGAGGAGTAGAGTAGAGTAGAATAGATTTAGCAAATAATTAGCTTAATTTTAGTCAACTCAACTCTACGCCCCTCCACTCCCCTTCCATCCAAATAGACCATAAAATTCAAATATTTTGGCACAAAAAAGCTTAGATCCGAACTAGTTCAAGGTAGATTTAGACTGACACTCATTCCACAGGGGTCTTTGAGAGGTGAGAGTGGCCTGGGAGAGACAAACCCAAAAGGCCAACTCATAGGATACAACAAAATACGCCATAAAGAACAAATCGAACCCACAAGAAGGATAAAGAAGTCCTCTAATAGGAATAGGATGGAGACACAGGCTCACACCGAGAAGAGAACAAAGCCTCGAGCACACTTTAGAACAGAGATACTGACGTGCACCAAAAGTTTCTCTCTCTCACGCGAGAGAGAGCTTCCAAATTAAAGTTCTATGGCTAAAGGATACGCACGTAGGAGCCACCCCCGGCCCATTGATAACTCGCACTATGATAAGCACCTCCTTTTTTTATGTGATTGATGGCTGATGGGATATTCATATTCTGCTCAGATGGGAAAGCTATGATTGGTGGAATGATTGAATTCTTGCCTTTTACAAGTGCATTCGATGTTTCTATCCCCATTAATCCGGTTGGCGTGATGCTACAACACTCGTCGCCAATATAAATATATAGGAGCTTTTCAATTTCAAGATAACTTCTTATCATGTTGGGCAATGGGCATGAAGGAAGGATTATTGTTGATATTGTTACTAAATTTGATTGATGTGATGATGTTGATGAAAATTTTGATCTCACTCGTACATGAAATTTATAGGGCAGCCTACAAATTTATACTCCTATCTTTTATCACGTTTAATCCCACTCACTTTGTTGTTTTGGATTTGGATACCATCGCCTTCGTAGTCAAACCCAACCAAAACCAAGATCAAATTGAAGGCCTTTTTTTGTCATTTACAATGCAAGTAAATCGGAAAGGTTAACTCAACTAATAAATTTTAATTCTTAAAAAAAAAAAAAAAAACTCTAATAAAGTTCCATTTATCAATAATCATGGAGAGATAAAATTCTATCATAATTATAAAATTTAAAAAAATTTAAAAAAGGTTTCTTAGTTGGAGACCTCTTTTTTTTTTTAAGGTAAAAAAGAGGAAAAAAAAATCCTCTTGATAATTTAATCATCCACTTCTCTTTCATTTGTTGTAATTAAAATACAAATAAATAAATAACTAGGATATATCAATATATAAGATTTATTTTATAAGTCACTTCAAAAGGCTTAAAAGTACTTTTTTTTCCATTTCAAAAAACAATTTAGTGCTGACATTCAACTTGTTAAGGCTATAGTCATCTTACTGTAACCTTTTATAACGCCCAATTAAACTTTGTTAAGACGACTTACTTAATTTGTTGTTAACATCATTACAAGCAGTCAAGAACACTTTGGTTCGATTGAGGTGCTTTTATTTATTTTTTTGTATTTTGTATCATATAACTTTTTAACATTAACTTATGTTCAAAATTTAATACACTTTGGTCTTGTAGCCTAATGATACTTTTCCAAAGTGTGAACTTGTATCTTGTAATTAAGGTCTAAAGGCCAATTGAATTTGTAAGGAATAGAGGGATAAAAGGGTGAAAGTGTACCTTTATCATTTGAAAAGAAAACAATTAAAAAGTGAATGAGAGAAAAAGAGAGATTCATTGTATAAGTATTTAGAGAGAGGAAGGATCTAGTCATCCACTACTCCATTAATTTTAGGATGAAACTCGTGTTGCATATATGAATTTAGGTTTTGCGTAAAATTGTGAAGACAATCCTCTTTGAATTTTGTCATAAGCATAATAGAAACTATATAATTTTTATTTTGCACTTGATTTACTTTTATATATATATATATAGAAATTGATTTATTCTATTTTTTGTGGATTAATATGCCACTAAGTAAGTAATAAGATCATAGCTTATGCTTGACTTATTGATGAAACCCTTATTTTGCCATTGAGTTACCTCATACCAAAAAAATTAGAATTAAATAATTATAGAGCCACAACAATTTTCACAAAATATTTTATAATTATTATTATTATTTTTTTTTTTTTGAGAAAGAATATTTTATAATTGTTGAAATGGCAAGTTGTTAAATGTGAATAGTAAAGTGATATTAATAATAAGTCCTAATAAGAACCAATAAAACCTTTCAACACAATTGTTCTTATAAAAAATTATTATGTTTATAGTATTACTCATTAGAAATATATTCACTCAACCAAGGGTAAATTTTATGGCAAGATAGGAATTTCATTATTATTTGCTATTTAATTATAAAACTCAAAAGGGGATTGTTATTTTTGTAAAATTTTGTGGTCATTTTCATTTTCTTATGCCTCACGGAGGATGGTGTAATTTAACCAAAAACTAGTTTCAACTTTCAACTATAATTAGATAGCGTTGCGAGATTAATAATGTAAATATATATTAATCCAGTTCCATTATTAATTAAATACATCAATTTAAAGAATGGGGAGAAATGACAGAGATGAGATTTTTTTTATTAAAAGGAAGGGTGAAAAACAAGTAAATTTTTTACTATGTGACTTTCTTCTTATTCTTGTTTCTTAAATTTTATTAATTAAAAGTTTTGAAATTTTTGAATAGTAAGTACAATTTGTGCTCTAACTAATCCTCGGTCACCAAAAGTTTTACTATTATAATTATTATTCAGGGGAATTAAGATTTTTTTTTTTCTTGTTTTTGTTTTCCGAAGAGTAGGAAAGAATGAATCTAGATAGTGCACCAACCCCCACAAGGAAGTCATTGGCCTGAATTAAGAAATGATTATGTTAGAACTAATGCCAAAACTTTACACTGAAAATTGAATATGTCAAACCAATTGGACAGTGGAACCGGATGTTTGTTAGAAAACAGTTTAGCTTACCCAGGTAACTTTTCGATCGAATATTTCCTTTTGTTTTAAGTATACAATGACAAGTGGTAGTGAGTTTTAATCTCCACCGTTTATTTAATTAGTGGGTAATGTGGCAATTTCTTATTAAAACAAAATGAAATTCCAATTAAAAAAATACTGGAATTAAACCAAACCCGTTAGAAAAAATAGGATAAAACACAAGAAATCCGGCATTAGTTAAAAGAATCTCAAAGAAAGTGCATCGTATAATTTTGTGAATTTGTAATGATGGATGAACATTTTCCCTTATCTTTTTTTCTGGATAGGCCTTAGTGCAAGCATGACAAGAAAAAGGAAAATGCTAGGAACATTTAAAGTCTCACAATTTTTGTCACAACTCGTTACATGGCGAGTAATGAATAATAAAGGTCAAATAATGGGTTCATACCTTCACTACTTACAACTCATCACGTGATGAGTTATGACAAAAATTGTGGGACTCTAGACTTCCCCTAACATTACTCCAAGAAAAAAAATACCTTTTAAGGTTGTAATAAGAGCAGTACTGTTCTTAATGGGATTTCACAGTTTTTTTTTTTTTTAAGCCTACTGGTCTATGTCTCTATATTCGTACCATGAAATAGAAGTACTGTTTCCTCTCATCACAATAGCTCCTTTACAAAAATAAACATGTACCTAATAAAAAGGTAATATTTTAAAAAGTTATACATAATTTTTTAAATTAGCAAACCATAAGCACAAACTATTGCATATATCAAATTCTATGTATTCACATCTTCATCACAAAGTACAAAAACTAATTAAGAAAGACATGTATATTGTTTAGTCCCTATGCCACTATGTAACACCTATCTAGTGCAATACCTTGCGTGGAAAGGCATATAAGCACTCAAGATGCCAACAAATGTCACTGATGAAAGACAAAATTTTGAGGGCAAATAGGCATTGCAAAGACAAAGAAACCATATTCTGAGTCAATTTGGTACTCTAGCCCATATACAAATATGTACAACCAATAAAGAAAGAGCAACCTTAGCCCATATTGTTACTCGACAGTCTTAATGCAATTATTAAAGAATAAGAAGGATACCACATGACCCTTGAAATTATTAAGCTATACTAAAAAAAAAATGGAAAATGAAAAACAAAAAATAAAAAATAAAAAAGGAGGCAAGAAATTTTTTGAATGGAATAGTATCAAAACTGCTTTTTCTTTTTTTTCTTTTTTCTTTTTTATGAATAATTATAAAGACTACTTTTCCTCTTAGTGTTTGACTATTTTAATTGATGCTACTGGTAAAGTCGTAAAGACCTAATTGCCCGCCCAGTTGCCCTTAGCCTCCTCTATAAATTGAATTCCCCAAAGTTCTTGATAATATGAATTCATATGATATAAATTTTTATCTAGCTGCTTCATGTTCATGGCACTCTGATCAAATCTCTGATCGAAGTTAGCATTGATGAGCATTAATCATCTTCAAACATTTTTTCTATTCGTACTTCTTCAGATTGTCACATCTCATACACCAAGAAGGTGAGGTTTCTATAATTTAGATTCATACATCACAAATGCATGTTAATTTTCTTTGTTTCTAGTTTGATGTTTGGTAAAATTTAGAGGGCAAGCTTTGTTATTATATTTATATGTTCAATTTTGTTTATTTGTTATTTCTTTCATTAGGTTCATCATGGCATTTTCCACATTCATGTGCCAACAAACACAACCATTTCTAGATTTTCCATCTAGTGGGCTGAAAATGGATCTCTTCAATCCTCAAAGACACAAAGAAAAGGTAGTGATTGTAATGGGAGCAACAGGAACTGGCAAGTCAAGACTCTCCATTGATCTTGCTAGTCGGTTTCCAGCCGAGATCATCAACTCTGATAAAATGCAAGTGTACAAGGGACTTGACATAGTCACCAACAAAGTCACTGTAGAAGAGCAACGTGGTGTGCCTCACCATTTGCTAGGGATAGTAAATCCTAATGCTGATTTCACGGTAACAGAGTTTTGTGACAAAGCGTCACATAAGATTGAGTCAATTGTAGGACAAGGCCGCCTTCCAATCATTGTTGGAGGCTCCAATTCTTACATTGAAGCCTTAATAGATGATGATGATTTTATATTTAGATCAAAGTATGAATGTTGCTTTCTTTGGGTGGATGTGTCAATGCCTTTGCTTCACTCATTTGTGTCAAAGCGAGTTGATCAAATGCTTGAAAAGGGCATGATAGAGGAGGTAAGAAAAATGTTCAATCCCAATTTGGACTACTCAAGAGGGATTAGAAGGGCAATTGGGGTTCCGGAATTCGATCTATATTTTCGAAGTGAACAATTTTTAGACAAAGAACAACGTGCAATGTTACTCCAAGAAGCAATATGTCACATTACGGAAAATAATTGTAAATTAGCATGTCGCCAAAGGGAGAAAATTCATCGGCTTAGAAATATGAAAGGGTGGAATATGTATAGGCTTGACGCCACAGAAGTGTTTCGAAAGCATGGAAGAGAAGCAGATAAGGCATGGGAAGAGCTTGTAGCTGGACCAAGCGGTGAGATTGTTGACCAATTTCTTTACAATTTGGCCACCAAGGTACCTACAAATGTCGCAGGCATTAAGATGAGGAATGTAGGAGCTGCCATTGCAACAGCAACTTATTAGAGGATGCAAAAGGTGGATACTTGCTTCTGACGATATAATTAATAGTGTAGCCAAGAGAAATAAAGAGAGAGACAACCGAGATCTACTTTTTGAACCAAATTTTGTATAGATCACATTCTACTTTATATATATATATATATATATAAACAAGATCACATCCTACTTGTGAATTGTGATTCCAACCATATACATCTTTTTATTTATTTATTTAAGTTAATATAGTTTATGTTGCCAAAAAATCATTTGTATATGTGTGTGAAGTTTTTTTTTATAGACTTGAATCACGACCTTTATCCTCTTTCTCATTTCACAAGAACTAGTACTTATAGAGTGACTATTATGCTAAATGTATACGGCAGTGGCAAAAAAGTCATTGATAGTACGTATATATACGTACAAAAGGCAAAAAAGCTAAAAACTGGAGTATTTAACTTCTGACAAAATAATCACGGGATCACGGTCTAATAATCCATCATTCAATAGTTGAAAATCTCATTAAAACACCTATAACTTGATCCCATCTTACACAAGCTGATCAAATTCGACAAAATGTAATTAATTGTAAAGGAAAAAGTAATGCCTAACTTTCTTAAGGATAAATTGCTTTTGTTTTGTACTCTAATTTTCCTTAATGATTAAGACATTCAAAGAAAAATCTGTATGTAATAATTAGGTGCGTAGATTTTATTTTCTTGCAAAGGAACTTATCCACAATAGAAAGAAAAAATGTTAATGCTCCCTAACAGTGGCCGTACAGTCAGAAAGCAACTTTGAAATATAAATCAATCCACGGTGGCGGCGAAAATACACCGCACGCACGCGCGCGCATCTTCCGTACACAGTGCGCTGACTTGCTTTTGCAATTCTATCGTTATTACAACTTGTCTGCTCAAAACTTTTACTTTTTAATTTTTTTTTGTCCTTTTTTTCAATTTTTTTTATTTTTTAAAATTAATAAAATTAAAAAAAAAATTAATTAAGTAATTTTTTGCGATAAATATCATACAAATAAGCTACCAAAAGTTATATAATCTTTTTTTTTTTTTGGCTGGTGTATTAGTGTCACTGTGTATTGATTAAAGTTAAAAATGTTATTGCAATAAATTGGTCTTTTTATAGAGTCGCATAACATTTAACTAAAGTGATATTATTAGTTTTGATTACTTCCTAATGTGTGAAGCCCCCGTTAATAGTTTAAGTTTTCTTTTAAACAATTTTATTACGAGGATACTTGAATTTGGAAGTGATTTTCTTTCACTCCAATAATTCTAGTATAGTCAAAAAAGGGTCATGAATCCAATCTTTTTCCCTTTGCAAAAAGAAAAAGAACCATAGATTTGGTTGGAAATTCTATATTGATTAAAAAATTGTTGTGTTAGTCAAATTAATGTGAAAATAATGACGCTCCAACTCACGATAATTAATTGACTTGTTAATGGTTAATTTGAAAGCATGAAAACAAAAAAATATTTTAAATTCTCATGTAAGGTTTAGAAACACAATATTTTCAAAAGAAAAGCCGTAAGATAAATGTGGTTTTGAAACTCTTTCCCTATAATATTATAACTTATGTTTCTACTAAGAGATCACTTTATATATATTCCACAGTAATGATTCTTTATCATCTAGTTTGATTCCATATTTCTTATTAGACAACAACAAGAAATCACTTATATTAACCTAAAATTTCTTGAATGGTGGAGTTAAAGTTTAGTGGATCTTAAAAATTCTTTTCCTAACGTTCATCTTGTTTTGTTAATCGATAATAAGAAAGGAACTCTTCAACATAACTGGTTTCTTCATATGATATGGCCACACCACTATGCTAAAATGACATAGAATCTATTCTAGAATGTAAGTTAAAAAAGAAAATAAGAGTAGGAATATTGATATATTGGACAGTCTGATCTAGAAAATCATTGCTATTTTTCAAGACGAATGATTCCAATCACAATCATAAAATATATCCCAAACATAAAGGGCCCAAGGAAATGCTCATGGATCCACAAGATAAAAAGCAAAACTGACCCTTTGACCTTGATCAGACTAAAATTTGAAAGGCTTCAAATTATGAGTCACTTAATGATTGATTAAAGGCTTTTAGACAAATATTTGTCTTTGATGTGCAGCCATTATTTTTTAAAACCCCAATTGTTCAATGGGAAATTAAAGAAGAAACATGTCCACTACCTAACCAAAAATAAATTTGTCTCAGGCTTTTGGGGCCCTATACCTAATTAAATTTGTAAAACTTTACATAAACTTTTTTGTTTGCTATGAAATTGTTATTATTATCTTTAAACTAGCAGAAAAGAAAGTTTTGGGTGAGTGGAATGCATATGATGCGACTTGACACAGATTACTTCTTCTTTTTGTTCTTTTTTTTTTTTTGAGACCCGATTACTTCTTAGTTCTTATAAACAACTTGTAAGCCAATTATTCTTTTTGTATGTAAAAGCAGATGTAGAATAATCCAAAATGACATTAGTCACTTTCTTTAATTTGGAACATAACCATTTGGAACCTACTTGAATTGACTCACAAACAAATTGATGATAAAAGCATTGTATTGAATGGGGCAAAGAATAACAATCAAGTGGGGCCTCACTCTTGTAAGCAGTACTAGTATCTTTGGAATTAGCTGTCCAGATAAGAAAACTTTAGTTTTGTCCACTATGAATGATGCGATCCTATATAAGTTGGCACAAAATTCCCATGACCGTGAAAGTAAGGAAAAAAAAATACAAAAAATAAAAACTTTTTTTTGTTTTTTTTTTTTGTTTTTTGGGCTGAAAAATCATTACCTGATAAAGAAAAAGAATGCTAATGCTGAAACCGTGCTACACAATTGTGAATTGTGATTATCTAACTGGTTGATTCCAATTTCCAACCAGACAACCACTTGAGTGTTTTCATAGATGCTTGGCGTAAAACATTTTCCAAAATTTTAAATTTTACATTTATAATTTAGTTCAATTTTGCAACAAGTATATAGGTGTCTCCAAAGTTGAAGATATCAAATCTTTGTATTGAGAAATTGATAGCGTTGTATAGTTCTTTTGTTTACATTACTAAATTGTCAAAATGTCAACTCCTTCGCCAAATAATCTTGCTACTTGGGCCATTTGTAACTCAACTCAAGGGTCTATCTCCATCTCGACTATTCTTGTTTGGGTTTTTTCCGAGCAAGTCTGACATGGTTAAACTTAAATCCCTTTATGGTGGTGAACTTTTATTCTTTGCCTTCTTTGAGTTTGATACATACATATTCAGCAAAAATGTCCAAAACTTTTTTTTATTCCCATATGATCACTCTAAGTTTGTTTACTTCTTATAATTGTTATTACTTGGCCCCGAGCTTAAAATTTTTAGTTTTGCCACTGCAGTGTTGCATCCCAAATGTCCAACTAGCTATATGCCCATGCTTATCTATGAGAAGACCTGAGCTATCAAACTCAGGCCTCTTCTCATCTGTGTTTTTTACAAGCAGATATCAAAGCTCAAACACCATTTATATTTGTATTCTCTTATATAAAGATGGATAAGAATATGAACATTTTGGTACATTCCCAAGCCAACTTCTTTTAATTTATTATGAATTATCAAATTGGTACAGACAGAAACAGCTAGTGAATAACAAACTAGCATTCAGTAACAAGACCAGGTAGTATTAGCAGATAACCATAATTTAAACCAACAAAACCAAACATAATTAGAGACTAAACATTAATATAATTACTTCCTCATTGCTATAAGCACTGCCTTGCATCATAACGTAAATGTATGTGATAATCAATGAGCTCTTCTTATTGTCCCCGCACAAGTATAAGTAATCCTGCAACCTTCACCAGCACCAATATCAAGGGTGACTTCATGCACAGGCCTCAGGAGGAAGCTTGCATAGGGAGGCAAATGATATAGAATATGACAAACACATTGGCTGTCCACCTGTTGCACCCACCGGCAACAATTCTCTTCTTGAGGTGACATGCCAGGGTTGACAGGGGTTGGGCCAACAGGTGGGATTGGGCCAACAGGAGGAGTTGGGCCGACAGGCGGGGTTGGGCCTACAGGAGGAATTGGGCCGACAGGCGGGGTTTGGCCAACGGAGGGAGCGAAGATGCCATACCCAGGGCTCTCCCTATGCTCGTGCCTATGTCTATGTCCATGTCCATGCCCATGCCTACTCCTGTGATGGTTCTCATCACCATCATCTCCTCCATCATCATCGTCAGCATCTTCATTAGGAGACCATGGTGTGTACAGTGGAGTATTAGGTGGGGAGGGTGGAAGATTAGGAGATGGTACAACAGGAGAAACTGGTGTTGGAGGAGGGACTGGGGAGAAGGGTGGGAGTTGTAAACATGCATAGCTTGCCAGTTGAAATTGTGATGCACAAAGTGGAGGGAGACTTGGATAATATGGAGTTGGCATTGGAATCGGAATTGGCACTGGCGGAGGTGGAAATATCCCCTGGCATTCTGACTTGGGCACAAGCAACATGAATGCTGCAAAGAGTGTTATTGTAACAATGTTGAGTTTCTCCATGTTAGTAGTCCCTATCTGTTTCAACTATAACAAAAACAGGGAAGAGAATGGTTTTAGGTGAATGGTGATTCAGACTGGCCTTGCTTCGATTTATATACTTGTACATTCAAGGGCTGCTCGTTTAAAAAAATTAGCTCTTTCTAGTGGGACGACACTAAAATATAGGATTGCCAAGAGAATGAAGCTTATTTTCTGGTAGATGTATGGAAGAGTTTAGGTTCTAAACAACTGAGAATGCCTCATTCATTTTATGTGATAATTTTGTTAGGTGATGTACACGCTCTTTTAATAAGTATTCCACTAATTCATGTTTTATTTTGGTTTGTTATATTGGCCCAATCAATCACCATATGATTCGCACTGCAAGGATCAAACAATTTATTGCTAGAAACATATGCAGTCAAAACTTAATGCAATAATAATCTATATATAAATATATTTTTTTTAACTTTCACACCCCACAATGATTTATCATATTTCAATCCTTGCCTTTCAATAACCAGAAAAAAATCTACAGAAACCATTAATATTTTGGGAAGGGAAGAACGTTGACACCAAATCTCTTCATATTTAAATTTAGTAGCATGTGAACTGTATACACATACACACTAGTACAGGACTACAGGCAGATAAGAGCTCCTTAGAATGATCCTAGACTCCTAGTTGAGCCCTGTTGTGCAGAATCTTTCAAGTAAATTAAGTGGTTATGGTTACATTAAAAAATGGATCTTACTTAGTCAAACGAAAACCACGTATTCAGTTAAATCATTTTCTACCCAAGATGATCCTAATTTGATTTTATATATAAGCTCATGAAGGAAGATGAGAACAAATTACAATTACAACTTGCACAACAAAGAGAAGAGTGTAAAGAAAATGAATGTGAAAAACAACATTATGAAAACCACCAGATTCTGTATAATGTGGGGGAGGGTAGCCATGTTAGTTTTTGGCATTACCTATGGTGTGGGCCTACTCCTTTGAAGGAACTCTTTTCTACTATGTATGCTTGCTCTTTATCTAAAGAAGAATGGGTCTCTGACTTGGTTGCAACTACTTCAAAACGAGGTAGGAGCTAGAATTTGCTGTTCCGTCATGGTCCTCAAGATTGGCAGGCAGCTACGGTCTATTCCTTTTTTGAGTTTATTTATTCCTCTATGCCAAGGGGTGAGGGGGATGATCAGCTAGTCTGGAGATTGACTAAGTCTGGTGTTTTTTATGTGCGCTCTTTTTATAAGCTATTATCTAGTCCTAACACTGAAGCCTTTCCTTGGGAGTGTATTTGGCATACTAAGGTGCCTAAACGAGTATCTTTCTTCTTATGGAGAGCAGCTAATGATGGAATACTCATCATTGATAATCTTATTAAGTAAGGTCAGTTTCTGGCTAGTAGGTGTTGCTTATGCTGCTGCGATGGGGAATTAGTGGACCACCTTCTTCTTCATTGTAAGTTCTCTCACGCCTTATGGTGTGAAGTTTTTGCAGTGTTTGGGATCCAGTGGGTAATGCCAAGATCAGTCAGCTCTTTTTTCTTTATTTGGAGAAACTGGTTTGGAAAGTATCTTTCAACCATTTGGAATTTGGTCCCGGCATGTTTAATGTGGTTAGTCTGGCAAGAAAGTAATGTTCGCATTTTTGAAGACAAGGCGAGAACATTAGAACATCTAAAATGTCTCCTTTTTCATTCGCTGCTTCTTTGGGCTCGTGTTTGGGGGTGTACGAACTGTACTACTATATCTGATTTTTTAGTTTCTACCTTTAGCTCTTGATCTTTTTGTATTTGTTTTCTTGTTCAAAGTGTTCACCATCGTGAACATGATGTTCAAGTTTTTCTCAATAAAAGTTTTATTACCTATCAAAAAAAAAAAAAAAAACCACTTGAATGCACAAGAGCTGAAACCCCAGGCATTGCAAAGGAAAAGTAGTATCTAGTATTACTGAACAAACTCATAAAATAAGGGGAAAGGCTCAAAAATAATCATGTCAACATAGAACATTGGATAATGCTCTGCTGAAGAAACAATTTACTGCAGCCATTTCAAGATCTACTCCAGGGTGCACAATCCTTTCAATTGCCACTATGAACCAAATGCAATGACATTAAAAGTCTCATTCAACATCTAAGAATATAAAATATTTTTCCTTAAACATTTTACAAAAAATCCAACTGCCTCATGGCTTTTACAAAATTCAAATGTTTTCTTGTAAATGAATTTCCACACTATACTACAGGCTAGTTATTGTTTATCTCACGTAATAAATTCTAACCATCCCATTCACCACCAGTGCCCCACCCACCCCCCACAAAAAAAAAAAAAAACACAAAAACAAGTATTGTTAGTTGCATTAACAAGAGCGTAAAGAGCATGAATAGAGTTCTGTCTCATGGGATTCTTTATTATTAAAACTGTCATCAGAAAGCTAAGATCAGACAAAGAAACAGAGAAAATGCTTTGGGCCTCCTAAAAGCGTGCATTAGATCAAAACCTGAAAGAGATGGCCACAAGTGTGTTTATAGAATTAAAATTTGATATCACATCTGCACTACCAGCACATGAATATTATAATTGTGAGAAGATCAGTAAGCATACACATCAAAATTTTACAAGGTAACTGACGCGGGAGATTCAAAAAGATTTTTATTTTAATTTAGTTTTATTTTATTTCACAAAGTCAATTGTATTTTAATTGATATTTTAATTTAGGCCCTAGGATTTAAGTAGGTTTATGAGAATTTTTACTTAAAGTCGAGGTTATTTTTGTGATAAGGCAATTATTGTTTCCTACGCCTATTAAAACTAGGGTTTAATATTCCTATAAAAACAAACTATGTACTCTCATCAAGGGAGACTCTGATGAAATGAAATTTTGAATGGAAAAATTTCCAATTGCTGAGTAGTGATTCCTAGCAACTTTGATTCCTAAGTTTTTCTTTGCTTGGTGTTCATTCCAAACAAACCCCTAAGTGCTGATTAGGGTTTAGCATTTTTTTTTGTTCAATTTTCCCTTTTATCCCCCATTTGATACTGTACTTCATTAGCAACATATCTGAGATTAACAAATATCTTTAATGTAACATGCATAACCACACCAACATTGCTAGAAAGATGACCATTGGGAAGGGAAAGACATGATCAATATTCTCTTTAAAATATCTTAGATTTATCCATTCCAAATGTTCTCACTTATTCAGTTCCTCAAATATTCCTTCATAGACAGCAATCACAGTAATATATTATGACTTAATCAGAATCTAAAGTATGCAAAATGTAGATTTCATCTCCCATCACACCTTAAGCATGGCCAACACAATTAAGGCTTCAATATTTCTTTATCAAAGCAAAGGGGTGTATTTTTTTTTTATTGATAAGTAATGGAAACTTTATTGATAAAAGAAAATAATCACCCAAGTATTCAGGATGTATACAAAAGGGACAGTACAATATATTACAAATATCAATCAACTCAATAAAGGTTTTTATTTATTGATTGTTAAGTACTTTACATATGCACTTAATGGGTCTTTAGCCCACGATCTCACCTTCCCCCTAGAACTTACAAGGGGTACCAGTTGAACTAGAGCTTAGTGGTAAATTTATGCAGAACACAGGCAAATGTAAGATATAGATTTCTTCTTCTTTTTTTATTTATTTATTTTTATGCAGAATGTCAGAACAGGATAAGGAGCTAAAGATAAATTTAAAAATTTTCTTAATTTGATCCACAACAGCATTAATGATCATGAGACAGAAGTCTTTAAAAGTTCATAACCTATGGAATGTGTCATTATTGTCGTTTTGTTTTCCTAAAAAAAACTATTACAAGAGTAATCACAGACATGACAGAAATGATGATGACCATATCTAGTTGTAACTCGTAAGCAAATTAGCAATATCATAATTAATTAACAATGTTCACTCCTTGGGTCCAGCTGGTTAATCTAAAACCAGTTCTAGTGCTGAAATACATAACCCAAAAGCTTAGCTACATGCAATAGTGTCCCTTCCATGTGAACTGAACCCCATAACAGCAAAAATGGGTTTAAAAATAAATAAATAAATAAAAACCTTAATCTAGCCATCATTTTTATGATGCTTGGTTGTGCAATGTGCAATCCATGAATTGCACCAATGTCAAAAAAAAAAAATGTCCACTCATTAAGTGCATTCTATTTTCGATCAAATCCATAACATACACATGATTTAACTAACTCTGACGATTGTAAAAGTTTTACTCCACAATTATGTTGAGCGGCAGTCAGAAAACTTCTTATTTGAGGAAGAAGAAAACATATTAGAATATGCTTTTACATGCTGTCCTGTTGAAAGCACTTTCCAACTATGTTTCAGAGAATAAAGCAACACCTCATCTGTAAATTCAGTGACATCAACCATCTCCATTTATTTTGGATAAAAATTTTGGTTGTACTTTTTTACATAAAGGATACTACATTTCCTCACGATTGTTCAATTTCTCAACATAAATGCGGCATAATCTCTATAATCATCCCAAATATTGATAAAGTCCTCTTTACCTGCAATGCTTGGTCTTGAAGCCATCCTTGCCATTCATGATCACAGAGTAGTTCTCCAAGCTGTAGTCATTCATCACACGCATGCTTGTCATATTCAACATTCTTCATTGCCATCATTTCCATGTCTTTATTAACTACTTCCCTGCGATACCTCAACTGCTCTGCTCTCACTCTCCATCCCTCCTCCAACAACTCAGCAAACTTATCTTTTATCTGAAGCAGTGGATCCCGATCAATCAACTTATCACCCTTATATGCTTCTCTCAACATTGCTGTCTTTATCCCACCTTTCAACGACATGTAGAATATCCCCGAATGCCTAGTAAACACACTCGAGAAAGCATTTGAGAACCTATACTCATCACTGAACTTCCCCAATATCGGCACAGGAACCCTCTTATGCAATGAAAGCGAAAGCAACTCATGGAAAACCCCCACCGTCCTCTTCTCCATTTCCCTAGATGCCTGATCCAACTGTGACACATCCTCATACGGGGACACATAATCGAGCTCCATCCAATCCCTAACCCACTCCCTCATCTCCTTCCTCAAGAAAAACCCCGACGGAAGCTTAACATGAAAATTAGGCCTAACCCGAATCCCCGTTAGCCTTGACTCCTCCTCTGCCCTCCTCTCAATAACCGATTTTGCAAACTCGGGTTCCCACGAAACCAACTCCAGAAACGATTGCCCCTCACCAGGACACCCTACTAACCTAAAATACTGAGGATACTTGGGCACCAAGTTAACCAAAAAATCATTTGGAAAACCAAATTCCCTCTTCACGTGTACCAATTTATCCACACTAAGAACCCTGTCCTTAGACATCATCAACAATTTACACAACTTAGACATTATCCAATGCTCATTTTCACTATAAACCCTTTCCTCTTCTTCGAGAAAATCTTTGAGCCGGTCCGAAACTCTTAAAAATCCGACCGGTTGGGTTTTGGGTTTTATTTTATCATAGTAACTAGTAAATAAACCAGGGTTTTTTGTGAGAAAGGTTCTAACTTTCACAGTTAGCCCCATTCTCTCACGGCGTTTTTCGAGGTATCGAAGTGGGATCACTTGGCCTGGTTCGTTAAGAACCTCCTTGACAACGCGAGCACATAGCCTGTACCGCTTGTCGATCTCTATTGCTTGGTCAAGTTTGGAGTCCTTGCGCCACACAACTTTGAGACTCGAAATGGGTTTGGTTTGGAAATTGATAAAAGGATTTGTGGGTGTGGATTTGAGATTATGGTTCAAGTAGGAAAATATGAACTGGGTTTTCGATAACATACCTGGAAATTGAAGTACTAGCCGAGAAAGCCACACTCAGTAATACAGCTACTGTGAAAGTTTCTCTCTCACACGCTCAGAGAGAGAGAGAAGCAGTGTCAGCAAAAATTTCAGGGTTTTTTTTTGGGTTAGAGACTGTTTGATGAGTTTTTTGAGTTTTGCTTTTTAGCCCAATTGAAATATGAGTTGGGCCCATAAAAAAATATATATAAGTTGAGCTTGAGCCCTGTTTGTGTCAAATCCTGTATTTGAAACTTATTATTATTATTATTATTATTATTATTTAATTTATGTGAAGAAACTTTATGATTTTAATATGATATATATATAAATTTTTTTTTTTGTGGGGGGGGGGGGCGCTAGTAATATGTAGTCTAATTGTTAATTTCCCTTGACTTATTAGTTGAGTCTGTTCATGACAAGATCAAATTAAAGTTTAAAAGTTGATACAAAAATAAGGACAAGTCTTTTTCAGTTTTTGGTTTTTTGCATCCAAATGATAAAATGGTTCAGCAAAAAAATAATAATAATAAAGAAGATAAAATGATCATGAGGGACCTTAAATGTGAAACTGTATTGTTTAGGTAAACCTTTAGATTGTGCATGGTTTGTTATAATCTCTAAATTTTAGTTGCAATAATTGAAATTATTGTCCTGTTAAAACAAAACAAGAAAAAAAAATATAGAAATCATTGCCCCGTAATGTGTTTTTCATATCCCAATTCATTTTTATATTGACTAGTGACATTACTTAGCCTTTTAAAAAAATTAAAATACAATTGTACCTTTACCAACTTTTAGAAGAAACCTAATTCGTACTTATTTAATTATTTTAGTTATTGGATTGTGAATAATAACCATTTTGTGTAACTAATGAGTTGAATACTTTTATATAGCAAGCTCACAAGTCCAAACTTATTGTACATGCTATATTTTTTTTGAGAAAGAATTGTACATGCTATCTCAATTACATGATTCGTAGGTTACTGGCACATAATTTTATTGGTCCACATAAAAATTAAAACCCTTATTTATTTTCAATTATAACTTAATCTCATGGTCTCAAGTTAAGCACAATTGAGTCAAGAGCTTTGTAGCTTAATAGCAAAGCCTACTATCCTATATTAGGAGACTTAGAGTTCAAATATCTCATTCTCATTGTTGTAATTTGTAACTATCGAATTACCTCAAAAAAAAAAAACTAACACAGTTAGTTAGGTTTTTTTTTTTTTTTTTTTTTTTTTTTTGAGAAAGAAACACAGTTAGTAATGACATGAAAAATGCAAAAATTATTATAAAATTTAATTAAAAAACTTATGATCATTAATGACTATGAATGTGATTGGTATCACATTAACACATAAATTTATAAGACTTATGTATATTTTAATTAATTCAATTAATAAATGTTTTTATTGTCGTCAAATAAGAGACCTTGTTTCAAATCCCATGTGCACCAAAACTCAATTTGTGTCATGGTTTGATAATAATAACAATCATCATGAAACAAATTCCATCAAAGTTATTTTGAGAATTGGCCTATTTTGAATTTTCTAAATTTGAATTTGTCTCATGAAAGAGATGAGTTGTATGTGTAAATGAAACTTAACTTTTGAAGAAACAAATATATGTGTGTGTGTGTGTATTTTGATAATTAGAAGAGTAGGATTTGAATCTTTTACATCTTTATTAAAATTATTTTCAATAATAAAAAGACTATATTTCCAAATACTTTTAAACAAATCATAATTAATAAGATTAGATAGTTTTCAAAATAATAATATTAATAAAAAATGGCCTAATAAACTTTGTAATATACTTATGTATTATTATTATCAGTTTACTCTAATCGACAATGACAACTGATGGGGATCAATCTAAGGTCAACACGTCCATAGCGGTCGTCCAAACAGTCAAACCACGTCTATAATAATAGCATCAAATAACCTTAAGGGAGAAGCCCAACAATAGCATCATGTATGACTAATACTCGTCCATCAGTAGCAAGACCATTCAATCTCATGATGGTCGTCCAGGACTAACACAAGGGCATGGACAACCAAAAGATACTTAACGAATTCTACAAGAAAGCTTCTCATAAAACTCCATGGAATCAAGCCATGATGCATTACTATTAAAACGTGGAAAGAATTCCCCATGATCCGCTCCACGTTTCCCATTTCCTCTATTAACCACCCATATAACCCATGATTGTGGTGGATCCGAACAAGTAGACCTACTTCTAACTCTCTATAAAAGGAACAAGTCCTATTCACCCAAGGTAAGTCTCACCATTCACTATTTTTCCCTTCCTTGTGTTCTAGAGAGAAAACTGACTTAACCGTCGAAAGGTCCTTAACCGTCGAAAGATCCTTGGCCGAGTTACACTGGTCACCCTTGATAGTTCTTTCTTTCTTTTCAGGATCTATAGCCATTACCAAAGTCCGAAACATTCCAACCTACTGATTTTCGTGCAACATCAATTGATGCCGTCTGTGGGAATGAGACTAGTTAGTTAAATTTCTAAGTGTTAACTTCTTAGTTTTCCAAGACAAAAAGGCTGCATGGTTCGAACTAGGTCTATGGCCACTAGTCCAAGACACCAGGAGAGTGGAAACACCTCCAGTCACCCAAATCGTGCACCACCACCCCCCACCACAACCATCCAACAACAGTTGCAATCCATGGCAGCAACGATGGCAAAAGTGACGCAACAGAACCAAGAGTTAACTAAAGAAGTTAATAGACAACGTCAACAGTGACGTGGTGAAGAACGAGACTAGAATTTGGAGAATGAAGGGACTGAAAATAATGCTGAAGGAGACCAGTCCAGAGGTACCGTTACTCATAGGGTACCATATTTGGAAAGGGAGATAGACCATGAAAAGAGCCATGGAAGAGATGAAAGATTCTATGAGGAGAGCAAATCATGTGGATAACCTCATCCATAGGACTGATTCCCCCTTCATTGCGTCCATCACGAGTCACCTTCTGCCCTCCAAGTTCAAAATGCCTACCCTGGACTCATATAATGGGACGCATGATCCTTGTGATCACATTGCTATGTTCAAGACAACCATACATCTCCAAGGTGTTCCAGACAAGATCATGTGCAGAGCTTTTCCTACCACATTAAAAGGCCTAGCCAGGGTATGGTTTGGTAAGTTACCACCAAATACCATAACCTCGTTTCAAGAATTAAGTAAGTTGTTTGTCAACAAATTTGTTGGAGGTCAAAGGCAAAAGCGTTCCTCGTCCAGCTTATTGAACATAGAGCAAGGAGGGAACGAGAGTCTACGTTCCTTTATTAGCCGCTTTAACAGAGAAGCCTTGTTAGTGGACAAAATGGATGACAAGATCCTCTTAGCAGCTTTCTACAATGGTGTCAGTTCAGATTTGTTTATCCATAAGCTGTATGACCAG
Source organism: Quercus aquifolioides (assembly GCA_019022515.1). Lineage (NCBI taxonomy): Eukaryota > Viridiplantae > Streptophyta > Magnoliopsida > Fagales > Fagaceae > Quercus > Quercus aquifolioides. The sequence continues at coordinate 25,843,608 of CM032336.1, forward strand.
GAGCTACTTACCAGAGGCTAGTCAACCATATGTTCTGTCCACAAATTGGGCGAAACGTTGAAGTGTACGTGGATGACATGCTGGTCAAGAGTGCGAACGAGACGCAGCATTTGGACGACTTCCAAGAAACCTTTGATACACTTAAGCGATATAAGACGAAATTGAATCCAAGCAAATGTGCATTTGGAGTTGCATCAGGGAAATTCCTTAGTTTTATGGTTTCACAGAGAAGGATTGAAGCAAATCCTGATAAGATCTAAGCAATCTTGAACATGGAGCCCCCGAAGAATGTCAAGGACATCCAGAGCCTCACTAGATGAGTAGCTGCCCTTAACAGGTTTGTTTCAAAAGCTACTGACAAGTGTTTACCGTTTTTCAAAGTACTAAGGAAAGCGTTTGAATGGACGAATGAGTGCCAACGAGCATTTGAAGACTTGAAAGCTTATCTTGCTTCAACTCTGCTGCTGAGCTCATTCAAACCAAAAGAAGAGTTGTATCTTTACCTAGCGGTGTCCCCCCATGCAGTGAGTTCGGCCTTGATCAGAGAAGACGAAAAGGTACAAAAACCTTTCTACTACACCAGCAAAGCTTTAAGAGGAGTAGAAGGACGATATCTGCCAATGGAAAAGTTAGCATTTTCATTGGTGACATCAGCAAGAAAGCTCAGGCCTTATTTTCAAGCTCATATAATCAACGTCCTAACAAATCACCCACTAAAGAAGGCCATGAACAAGTTAGAGGCCACTGGACGACTAATTTAGTGGGCAGTAGAACTTAGTGAGTTCGATGTGCAGTACAGACCAAGAGAAGCAATAAAAGCTCAAGTCCTGGCAAACTTCATTGCTGAATTCACTCCTGCCAGTAGTCAGCAAAATGAAGACTATGAGGCAAAGCAGTGGGTTGTCCGTGTGGATGGCTCGTCCACACAACATGCAAGAGGAATTAGGATGGTTTTACACTCACCAGAAAGGGATCATCTAGAGCATGCGGTCTGTCTACAGTTCCAAACAACTAATAACAAGGCAGAATATGAAGTCCTACTTTAGGGCTTGGAGTTAGCAAAATCATTTGGAGCAGATTCAATCCTCGTCCGAGGATACTCACGGTTGGTAATAGGCCAAGTGAATGGAACACGTGAAGCTAAGGAGGAACGGATGAAGAAATACTTGAATAAAGTTAGAAAATGCATTAAAGGCTTCACAACGGCGCAATTTCAACAAATACCATGGGAGGAAAATGCAGAAGCCGACACCTTAGCCAAGACGGCATCTACAGATGATATAGCAGGAGATCAAGTTAAATTCCAGCATATTCCAAGTATAGACATTCCAAAAGTGAATTAGATAAATGGAGTTGCCAACTGGACCTCCCCCGTTATGTCTTATCTCAAGCACGAAGTTCTTCCTGAAGATAAAGAAGAAGCAAGGAAGTTAAGGGTAAGAGTAGTAAGGTTTGTACTTATGGACGAGGTGTTGTATAAAAGGGTTTTTCTCAACCCTACCTTAGGTGTTTAAATCCAAACAAGTCCCTTTACGTCCTGAGAGACATTTATGAAGGAGCCTGTGGAAACCATTTAGGGGCCAGGTCCCTGGTCTATAAGATACTCCACACCGGATATTACTAGTCATCTATGCAAGCAGATGCTAAAGCTTATGTCAAAGCGTGTGACAAGTGTCAGCGCTACAACAACATACCTAGGCAATCATCAGAGTATCTCACTCCAATAGTGGCCCCTTGGCCCTTTGCTCAGTGGGGACTTGATATCCTTGGTCCCTTTCCTATGGGGACGAGACAAATGAAGCTCTTGGTAGTTGGGATTGATTATTTTACCAAATGGGTGGAAGCAGAGCCCGTGGCAAGAATCACTGAGCAGAATGTTAGAAGCTTCGCCTGGAAGAACATAGTCTGCCGTTTTGGAATCCCTAGGGTGCTCATCTCAGACAACGAACGTCAATTTGACAATACACCTTTCAGAGAGTTTTGCGAGCAGTTAGGAATCAGGAATCACTGCTCCTCGCCCTCCCACCCACAGGCCAATGGACAAGCAGAAGTTGCAAACCAATTCTTACTGAAGATTATCAAGACTCGGTTTGAGGGGCAAAAGGGATATGGCCAGATGAATTACCCAATGTCCTTTAGGCATACAGGACGACAATAAGGACTCCAACTGGAGAGACTCATTTTAAGTTAGCATATGGAAGTCATGCAGTGATACCTGCAGAGGTTGGTCTAACTAGCTACAGGGTGGCCCACTATAACAATGAGGAGAATGAGAAACAGCTTCGTCTAAGCCTTGATCTTATTGACGAGGTAGGGATGGATGCGAAACAAAGGGTGGCGCATTACAAGAACTTCATGACTAAGCACCATAACGCATTGGTAAAGCCAAGACAATTCAATGTCGGAGATCTCGTCCTGCAAAGGGTGTCCCTGAATACAAAGGACCCCGCTCATGGAAAGTTGGAACCTAACTGGGAAGGACCATACAGAGTCATTAATTCCAAAAGGCGAGGTTCATACTACTTGGAAGCTCTGGATGGACAAAAGTTGGAGCACCCATGGAATGTGGAGCACTTGAGGAAGTACTACCAGTGAAGAAGACTCATCGGGAAGGCCAACATGGACGAGACTAAAGATTACTAGTGATTCATAGTAGTTTATCTATGTTATCTTTCAGCACTTATGTTTTTCAGCAATATTTTATGTTTCCTAGCATGCATTTGAATTCCCAAAAAAGCACTAGCTACTAGCGTGTGCTATGGACGATGTTATGAACAAAGTCCTTTTGTATATAAAGTAATTTGAATTTCCTAAAAAAGGACTAAGTACTAAGCATGGATGATGTCTTTGGACTAGGGCTGTCCACGAGTCGGGCCGGGTCGGTTTTGGACCTAACCCGGACCCGACCCACCTGCGTCGGGTGGAAGGCGGAGGGACCCGAAACCGACCACCAATGTCAATCGGTCGAGTCGGTTCGGGTTCTGGTGATTTTCGGGTCGGTTTGGTCGAGTCGCCGGAATCTGCAAACTTCGCCGGAATCTGCAAACGTCATCGGAATCTGCAAAAACTTCACCGGAATCTGCAAAAACCCACTCCATTTGCACCGAAAATCACCGAGTTCACGAGATCACCATCAGATTTGAACGAAGAACTCGAGATCTCCACCAGATCTAGGCGGAAATCACGAGATCTACACCGGATCTGGGCGGAGAACTCAAGATCTCCACTCGATCTGAACTGAGATCTTGAGATCTCCACCGGATCTAGGTGAAGAACTCGAGATCTCCACCGGATCTGGGCATAGAAAGGGAGATATCCACTAAAACTAGGCTGATCTGAGAGAGAAAAGGAGGAAAATCAAACAAATCAACCAATTCTTCGGTCGGGTCGGTTCCGGCGGGTTGAGAGAAGTGAAACCGAAACTCGAACCGATGAGGGTCGGGTTTCGTTGGACAAAACCGTCACCGACCGCGGTGGTGCTCTGGTCGGTCAGATTTTGGTTCGGGTGGCGGCGGGTCGAGCGGTTCCGGCGGGTCAAGCGGGTCCTGGACACCCCTACTTTGGACGATGCTATGTACTAAGTCCTCTGATGTTTATAGACGATGTTATGTACAGTTATTGTATATAAAGCAGCTCGAATTCTCTAATTTAAGCGTTGATGGTTCTGTGAAATTAACGTCCATATGATATTAAAGACGTTAAAAATCTCTGGACGCAGAGATGTATCATCGTGAGCCATCCTTAGACGAGGAAAAGGAAAATTGCCACAAAACCTAAGGCAATAACATTAAGTACAAAGGGAAGGAACAAACCTCCCAGTACACTCGTCCAAAAATAAAAGACGAAGAAAAGCATGCATGCAACACTTTATATGGACAACACGTCCAATTTGCTGGGCAATCCAAGCTATAAATATATATATATATATATATATTTAGCCAATCAAAATTCCAAGAATAAGTCTAAGGATGAGGATAATATTCATACTCCAAAATAAAGTTCTATCTATGGACGAAAAATACTTGGAATTAAAATTGGCAATAAAAATATGGACAAAAATATGTTCATAAATAAAAGGGTAGACGACCATTGTCCAAAAACCCTCGAATATGTCAAGCCTAAAAAGGCAATTGTATCAATGCCCATTCTTAAACTTGGACGACCTAAACGTACTTGCATAAATCCAAATGGTCCAAAACAACAGACCCCATGAAGAAAGAGAATAAACATATGAAATAAATAAAGGTGATTATAAATTCTTTTATAAACCACTAGGGCCATTATCTACAGACTTTGGGCCGTCCATGGCAGGCTGGGTGGAGGTGTCGTCTTTAACATTTATATCCTCAAAACTCGTCTGGAGAAGTGAGCTCTCAGCAATAATGCGAAGCTTGATAGGGTTGAAGTCCACTCTAGGGAAGTGTTCAATCGCGTCAATGCAAAAGTCTTCAAACCCAGCAGCATAGTTCCTGTCCAAAAGGTTAGTAAACTCGCTGGATGCCTTGAACTCCTTGATTGTAGCTGCTTTAGTTTCTCCTAGAAGAGTGCAGAGCTCGTCACTTCTCTTTTGGAGGTGGTCAAGACGAGTGTCCTTCTCAACGACATCTGCTTTTAACTCTTCGACGAGGTTCTTCAGCTACTTTACTTCATCCTCTAATTTAACCCTCACTTTAGCTCGACGACTGGATTCTTTCTCCATCTCTCGAATCTTCGCCTGAAGACTGACCCTTTGCTTGCCCAATTCATAAGCTTGTCTGGACGCCACCATAAACTTAGTCATAGCCTGTATAAAAAGATATGGACATGAGACAAATGGACGAGTATTTTAATTTATAAATGATTAAAGACAAGAAAAAGTACCTTGAAAAGGCCATGAACTGTAGAATGTTCAAAATCCTTAACAGACATATCATAGCATATGGCAATGTCCTCCTCAGACACAACTTGTTGAAATCTCTCCCAAGCAAGGCCCTCACTCTTGAGAAGCGTCATGGGGCTACCACTTGGAGGTTTGCATGGGGTAACTTTAGGGGGATTAAACGAATCCAAGTTAAGGATTTGCATTGAAGGCTGTTTGGTAGAGGCCGGAGGGACGACAGAACTAGCCTTGACGACCCTAGGCTTAGACGACCCATGTTTAGCCTTCTTGTGGCCTCGGCGACTAGGAGAACTCTCCATATCTATTATCTTGGATAGAGTCTTCCTTTTCTCTGCACCAGACGGACGAGGTTGGGAGTGGACTTCCTCATGGATGGCTTCCTCGTCTGCCAAGCCTTTCCCCTTGTTCTCCTTCATGGTTGTCATCTCTACAAAAAGAAGGACGTGTTAGAACTTAGACAAATAAAACAATCAAGATACAATGTAAATAACTCACGTCTACGTGTAGTGAGTTCGTGAGTGAGTGCTTCCTCAGTTGGTTCAGGTCCAAGCTTCCAGTGGCTAGACGAAGCAATGTTACTAGAGAATGAAAAGTCCTGTCTGTGAACGAGCGTGCCTGCTGGACGCAGTTAAGATAGAATTTACTCAAAGAAGGTCGTCTTACAACTGTAAAAAAGAAAGCAAATATAGTTAGATAAATATAACAAAAGAAGTAAAACGAGCAGTGAAAAGTAACATACCCTCTGGACGAAGATTCCCCATCTCACTAATGTAGGGAGGAAATGGGTCCCTGCCTACCTCAACAGGGTTTCTAGCCCAGAACCCAAAGACAAAAAAACTTCCGTCTTTCATCTCCTATCAAAAGTGGGGAGGGACCTAACCAACCTACAATTTGAACCCCTGGCAGAAAACTAGTAAAAGCCTAGGTGATGATGTCTGAAATCGTCAGTATGTTGTTCGTCCAACGGAGCCAACGTCTTCTTGTGTGCCTGCAAAATAAAAGAAAGGTTTTGGTGGAGAAAACACCAGTGGAGTGTTTTCTTAAAACCCTATGATGATAAAGTCAGAAATGGCAATAGATAATCGAGCAATCAGAGCTTCTTTTAGGTTTTCTAAGTATATTTTGTGCGTACCTTGCTTCTCTTTGTGCCATTCCTTTTATAAGGGCTGAGCCTTTATAACCTGCCTTCATTACGCTATTGATTGGGCTTTATTGCCTCTATAACGTTTCAGGCTATTTAATTTTGCCATCTTTAATAATCATCGGTTACAGAACCTACTGGAGGTTATGTCAATTACTGGTGCATTAATGTCCATTTAATATTACTTAGACGAATTATTTTTTGATTCATCAGTTGCCCCCTCATTCCGAAATTGTTCGTCTAGAAGGGGACAATTTGTAGGAACGAATTTGTTCATCTGTGCCACTTCGAATTCTGTTCTTGCCGCATTTATGAGACGCAACTTATTTGGCCGAACTTCTACCACTTGTCATGTCTTGATTGATGGTTCATGCATTGGGACTCGGTTATCATTCTGCGCCCTGATTTTTCGTCTGCTCTCTTAAAATCGTTCCCTTTCTTTATTCCTTATTCCTCCGTTTGGTTTTTAACTCCAAGCACTGTACTCCTTCACTCCCAGGTGAGTTCTTCTCTTTTGATCATTAATGGTTGATTACTCTCTTGTTTGGTTTGATTTCCCTTCAATTTCTTTTTTCTTTACTCAATTTTGTTTTCTCCTTCAAACTTCTGGTAGTAGAAAACCTAAAGTAAGTGTGTGTGTGTGTGTGTGTGTGTGACCCGAGAGACCCCTTTGAGGGAGGTTTTACTGTCATTGTACCCTTTGGTTCATTTTTTAGTTGGTTTTGCTCAGTTTTTAGAAGAGAGAGTAATGTCAGAGGATAAAGTAAAATCTAGTGACTTAGAGACTAGCTTATCCTCTAGTGAGAAAACTGTTGCTCAAGAGATGGACACCGCTTCGTCTCTTGCAATAACATTTCAGGCTTGGATAGAAAAGTGTAGGTATTTAAGAAAAGATTGTGAAAAAACAAGGGATAGGATTGTTAGTAAGTACCAGTTTCCTCCCCTAGCCTTAGGCTTCTTGAGGTGGATGAAAGAGCTTGCACCTTCCTACCTAAGGAGGTATGTTTCTATGAATCATATTTCCAGTGTGGGTTGCGTTTTCCCGTCCACCCATTCTATAGAGAAGTTCTTTTTCGTCTAAAGATTGCTCCGGGACAACTCGTTCCGAACGCTTGGAGGACGATAGTGTGTTGTATGGTGATTTGGTCTACTGTGAATGACGGAGATTTATCAAGGTGGACAAATTTTTATATTTGTATCGTTTGATGGAGTCGAAACTCAAAGGTCATTGGGAATTTAGGCCTTGGGATAAGAAGTCAAAAATTGTTTTGGAGTCTCCCTCCTCTTATCGAGATTGGAAACAACGTTTCTTCTTCTTCTCGGGCGAAGGTTGGGAAACTCTTCCAAACGAGAACCTGGACGAACTCTAGTGCGTTTTTTTATGCCCCCTTCTTTCATTTCCTTTGTATTGTGCTTCTAACGATTTTGATCGTGTATTCCTTCTTTCAGCAAAAACTCGTCCACATTTGAAGAGTCATTACAAAGATCGTCTGAAGAGGGTCCTAGGATACGTTGGTGAGGTGAAGGATTTTGACGAACTGATCAGTCCTGACAGTTTATCCCTTCATTTCCTTGGTCCAGAACCTTCTGGTGGTGTTTTATAAACTCTTGAGACGAACAAAAGAAGTTAGTTCATTTTACTTATTCTCCAGATTTCTTTTTTACACGTAGTGCTTGATCTTTGATGTATTTCTTTGTGTAGGGATGACTACTAGGTTTAACAAAGCTAGGTATGCAGAGCTTAAGCAAAAGGAGAGTAAAGAAACCCAACCTAGATGAAGTCTTCAAAACAAGAGGCGTTGTTTGAAAAAGGGTGGTGGTGGTGACTTAGAGAAATCTTTTGTTCCTTTTGCTATCGAAAAAGCTCTTGAGATTCCTTCATCTTCCCCAACAGTTTTGATTAAAGAACTAACTCCTCCATTTCAATCTCTCAAAGGTCATGACAAGGGAAAGCTTGTTTCTGACTTTTGGGATGACCTTGGTTTAGCTGTAGCTAAGGCCCACGACGTGATTTCAAAGGACGAATTAAAACATTTCTCGTCTATTGAATCGCCTGACTTAGTCGCCTAACATCTTCACAAGAATGTTCAAGTTTGCCTTCTAAAACAACTTCTCTCTTGTCTTCATTGCCCCTTTTGATCTTTCTAACTTTCTCTATTCCAGATTCTAGTGGGGTCTATATTCATGACTGCCAATTATTTGGAAATGGAAGAGGAATTAGCTTCAGCGCAAGCTAAGGTCAAGAAGCTTTCTGCTAAGAACACTTCCTTGAATGAAAGCGTGAAGAAAATAGCTGCTAAGAGTATTGAGGTCAATTAGCAATTGAAGACGATCCAGGCTGATCTGGTAATAGAGAAAACTTTAAATGCTCAGAAGGATGATCATTTGGCTAAGGCAAAGAAAAAAGTTGAAGATGCTGTGAAGAACTTCAAGGCGTCGGACGAATACTTTGACAAGCTGATGATGGAGTATGCTGATGGTTTTTAGCTTCTTCAGAAATATCTTGTCAAACGTTATCCTAGCCTGAACTTTTCTTCATTGGACATTGAGGAGGTCGAGAAGGAAATGCTGACTTCGAAAGCTGGACCGGCTAATGCCACTGTAATGGACACTGAAGTAGGTGCTAGAGGTGGAGAGGGTGATACTAGAAGTACCATCCTTGCTAGTGGTGATGCTACTGTAGTGTAGGCATGTATTTTTATCTTTCTAGGCTCACTTGTTTTTGAGCAAAGACAAAAACTTCTTTCTATTTTATTCTGGCCTGGATGTTTTAGGCATAAGACAATATTGTTGGCTTTCTTTGTTTCTAATCACTACAAAAAAAAGGGTCTATAGCCGCGTTTAAAAAACGCGGCTATAGATCCGAAAAACGCGGCTATAGCCTAGAGCCGCGTTTTTTATAGCCGCGTTTCCAAACACGGCGTAAACACCGCAGCAACAGACCTATGGCCGCGTTTTTCCAAAATGCGGCTATAGTCAGACCTATAGCCGCGTTTTTAACCGCGGCTATAGGATTCTGGCCTATAGCTGCGTTTTTAAAAAACGCGGCTATAGGCCAGCTTTGAGCTGCGTTTATAACCGCGGCTAAGGGTTCGGACCTATAGCCGCGTTTTTAAAACGCGGCTATAGGGATTTTTAAAAACAAAAAAAAAAAAAAAAAATTTGGGTTTTGTTTTTTTCTTTTTTCCAGAAAACAAAAATAAATATATATATTTTTGGGTTTTTTTTTTTTTCCAGAAAATTCAAAATTTGAAATTCAAATAAAAAAAATTGAAAATTAAACGTAAATCCAAAAATTTCAAAATCAAACACAAACTCAAAAAATTCAAAATCAAACACAACATTCTCACAATACAAAGACACCCAGAAAATTCAAAATCAAACACAAACCCAGAAAATTAAAAATCAAACACAACATACTCACAGTACAAACGCACCCAAAAAATTCAAAATCGTATACAACGTGCTCCAAAATATAAGAACACAAACTCATTTAAACATAATCACAATATCAGCAACACGTACAGTAGCACAGATGCAAAAAATTCAAAATCAAATATTGCTAGAATATCCACTTCATACAAAATTTTCAGTAGATCTATTGACAAATCAGTGTGCTTGAGATACAAAAAAAAAATGAAAGAAAGAAAAAAAAAAAGCAACAATTCCAAAGAAACAAAGGAAAAAAAAAAAGTTACCCAGTGAAGAAGGAAGAAAGAAAAACGAAAAAAGAAAAAAGAAAAAAAAAAGAGTCATCCAGTGAAGAAGGAAAAAAAAAAAAAAAAAAGTTACGTAGATGAGGAAGGAAGAAAGAGGAAGGAAGAAAAAAAAAAGAAACAAAGAAGAGTTACGCAGATGAGGAAGGAAAAAAAAAAGAAAAAAGAAGAGTTACGCAGATGAGGAAGGAAGAAAGAGGAAGGAAGAAAAAAAAAAAAAAAAAAACAAAGAAGAGTTACCCAGATGAGGAAGGAAGAAAAAAAAAAAAAAAAAGGGAAAGAAAGAAGAACCTTACGGAGGAGCAAGTGATCAGCAAGTGAAGAATGAAGAGAGAAAAAAAAAGAAAGAAGGAGAAATAAGATTTTTTTTTCTGAAGTGGGGGTAGGTGGGGATGTAGGTGGGAAAGGGGGGCACGTGGGAAGCTGAAATTTTTTTTTTTTGATCACTATAGCCGCGTTTTCTAGAAAACGCGGCTATAGGTTAGTGACATATTTATAAGGCTGGACCTATAGCCGCGTTTTTATAGGTCATGTCACTAAAGGGGGACCTATAGCCGCGTTTTCTAAAAACGCGGCTATAGGTTCTCCTTTAGAAAAATTATTCTGCTGGACCTGTAGCTGCGTTTTTGAAAAACGCGGCTATAGCTTACCTTTAGTTGCATTTTAAAACGCGGCTAAAGGTCAGCTATAGCCGCGTTTTTTAGAAAACGCAGCTATAGGTCCCTGTTAAAAAGAATTATTCAGTTGGACCTATAGCCGCGTTTGAAAACGCGGCTATAGGTTAGCTATAGCCGCGTTTTTATTCAGTTGGACCTATAGCCGCGTTTGAAAACGCGGCTATAGGTTAGCTATAGCCGCGTTTTTAAAAAAACGCAGCTATAGCTTGAGGATTTAGCCGCGTTTTACAAAAACGTGGCTCAAAGTCTAGCCTGGAGTTGCGTTTTACAAAAACGCGGCTTAAAACCGCGTTTTTTGTAGTGAATACTTTGTTGTCATTAGATGTTCTCTGCTTTTTGCTTGAACCTTGTGAATTTATGACAATATATCTGCTTTGTTTGCAATTGCTATGTCTTTGAAACTATATGTTGTAAGAAGTTTTGTGTTGGACTATTAAATATATTCGTTAGACGATAGAAATACCTTTGTTAAAAATTTTGTGTTGGACAATGACAATACTTTGCTATTGTTGCACGTGGCAAGGCAATTCATATTTTGTTTGTAATTCGTCTTACATGGGCAAATGCTGCGTGTCACTGGGCGATTCGTCTTGCGAGTGCTGCGTGTCGCTGGGTGATTCGTCTTTTAGTGCGAAAGTTGCGCGTAGTAGTGAATTCATCTTTCGGTGCGAAAGCTGCGCGTAGCAATCAATTCGTCTTTCATCTGCGAGTACTGCATGTCGCGGGGCAACTCGTCTTTTGGTGTGAAAGCTGTGCGTAGCAGTCAATTCGTCTTTCATCTACAAGTGCTGCATGTTGCTGGGCAACTCGTCTTTTTGGGTGAATGCTGCATGTCGCTAGGCAATTCGTCTTACATGTGCGAGTGCTACATGTCGCTAGGCAACTCACCTCTTTTCTTCATAACTGTTTATGCTTTTTAGAACAGACAACTCCATTTTGGAAGAGAAATTTTAGGATCTTTTTATTTAGGGTCTCTTGTTTAGGAAGGACCTTTATTCTTGAATGAAATACAAAAAAGGGAAGTAAAACTTGAAGTAGGGAAAAAAAACAAGAAAATGCTTACTAATAGTATTTCTTCAGATGTTCAACATTCCATGGACGAGGCAAATATGTCCCATCCATGCTTGTTAGACAATAACTTCCTTCTCGCATGTAGCTTTTGACTTTGTAGGGTCCCTCCTAATTTGGGCCTAACTTTCCCTGTGTTGGGTCTTTAGTGGCTTGGGAGACTATTCTTAGGACCAAGTCGCCTACTTCAAATCTTCTGGCTTTTACCCTGCTATTGTAATATCTTGAAACTTGGTTATGGTACCTAGCCATTCTTGTACGAGTTCTTTCCCTCAATTCATTGAGTAGATCAAGATTGACTTTCAGTTCTTCGTCATTCTTTGATTTGTCAAACATTGTGGCTCTGAAGCTAATGAGTCCAATTTCCACTAGTACGACTGCTTCGGTCCAAAATGTCAAGTTAAAAGGAGTCTCACCTATTGGAATTATGGTTGTTGTTCTATACGCCCACAAAACACTGGGCAATTCGTTTACCCAAGCTCCCTTTGCCCCCTCAAGCTGAGCTTTGATTATCTTGAGCAAAGTATGGTTTGTCACTTCTACCTGCCTATTAGACTGGGGGTGTCCTAGTGACAAGTAGTGGTTCTTGATCCTTAGGTCACTGTTGAGGGTAGTTATTCGTCCATTTAGATGCTGGACTTCCTTCATATTTGTTGAGGGTGACATTTCAGTTATCGCTCTTATTTTGTCCGGATTCGCTTCGATACCTCTCAGTGATACCATAAGGCCGAGAAATTTTCCAGATTGTACAGCAAAAACACACTTGGACAGATTTAGCTTCATGTTGTATTTGCAAAGAGTACCAAAAGTTTCTTCTAGATCTGTTAAATGGTTCACTGCTTATTGGCTTTGGTATGTAGCCCTTGTATTTTAGAGTCCAAATGGAATCACCTTGTAGCAATAGAATCCCTGACTAGAAACTCGTCGTTTTTGTTGGACTGGTTTCTGCATTGGATCCATTGACAAATGATGTACTATCACTTCTTTGTTTATGCCAGGCATATCTTTGTGGGTCCAGGCAAAGACATCTTGGTTATCCCCTAGGAACTATGTCACCTTTGACTTCATCTTTGGTTCCAATCCGGCCCCTATCTTCATAATTTTGGTCTGATCTACTTCATCCAACTGTATTTCTTCCAATTCTTCTTCATGGTTCTTTTCTGGCTTTGCTTCTTCGACTATCCAGGTATGGTTTTCTTCAGCAGCTAACGCTGCTTGGTAACATTCCCGAGCTAAAACCTGATCTCCTTGGACCTCCCCAACTCCATTCTCCATAGGAAACTTCATCTTTAAGTAATAGGTGGAGGTTGATGCTTTGAATTTGTTTAGTGCTGGTCGTCCAATGATCACATTGTAAGACGAAGGACAATCCACGACAAGGAAGTCAATGTCCTTTTTCATTTAATTTGGGAATGTTCCTGTAATCATAGTTAGTGTAATGATTCCCTTCAAGTATACCTTGTCTCCAGAGAAACTTACCAAGGGTGAATGAAATGGATGGAGCCTCTCTTGTTCGATCTTCATTTGTCGGAAAGCATATGAATACATTATGTCTACTGAACTACCATTGTCAATCAGGACCCGGAAAATATTGAAATTTTCAATTTTCAACATGATCACTAAAGGATCGTCATGTGGTTGTTTTACCCCCTATGAATCTTGTGCTAAGAAGGTAACATCTGGTTCGTCTAACCTAGCATGCTTCGTCCAGATAGGCTCTGTGTGTATCTTGTTCACCTGCCTTGCATATGCTCTTTTAAGCGATTTGGACGATCCTTCAGCCATTAATCCCCCTGCTATAGTTTGAATTTCTCCTACTACTGTTTGCTACTTCTCTTTTTCTTGTGCTTGTGGGGGATTTCTGTCTTCATCTTAAGATCAGCTCCCACCTTCATCTCTCCAAGAACTATAATGTTGATCACTTCGCCCCATAAATCCCTTTAGCTTTCCCTGCTAATTCAAGTTTTTAATCTGATCTTTTAACTCGTGGCAGTCATCTGTATCATGCTCGTGATCCTTATGGAAGTGGCAATACTTACCCTTGTTTCTCCTCTCCGAAGGACTTCTCATTGGCTTAGGCCACTTCAAAGCAGGGTCATTCTTTACTTGCATTAAATTTTGCTAGGAGGCATTACCAGCGGGGTAAAATTTGGGAAGCATCCTTTGCTATTCTTTGGCAGACTTCGTGCAAGTTTTCCCTCTTCTCTCCGACCAGAACGGTCTTCACTTTCCTTCTCCTTCCTTGGCCTTTTCATGATCCCTTTAGAAGCCAAGATGTCCTCCACGTTCATGTATTTTTGTGCCTTAAACAATAGGTCAACCAGGGTCACCGACAGGTTCTTAGTTATTGAAATTAAGAAGTCTTCTAATCTTAATCCTGCTTGAAAAGATGTAAGCAGCACCTGGTCTTCTGCCTCGTCTACTTGCATCACATACATTCTCAAGGATTCTCCTGCTTCCTGTTTCACACTTAATAAATGTGAAGTAGGTCGTCTGTACCTTTGTCCACCGATGAAATGACGGACGAAGGCACCTCCTAATTCCTCAAAACTCCCGATTGTTGAAGGAGGGATTTTGCTGAACCAAACTCTTGCTAGTCCCTTCAGAGTAGTTGGGAACGCTCTGCACATAATCTCGTCTGGGGTTTTCTGCAAGTTCATTAGACTTTTGAAGGACTCAATGTGGTCAAGTGGGTCCTTTGATCCATCAAATGAATCGAGCTGAGGGAGCTTGAACTTTTACGGCAGCGGTAGGTCAAGCACAGCTGCAGTGAATGGCAATGCAGTCTATTTAATCATTCCATCCAAGTTCCTTTCTCATTTTCTCTTCACTGCGTTATTTAATTCGTCCATCCATTTCTTCATGTTTTGGAACTCTTCTTCCATCCTACTTGGAAGCCCGGTCCTATTGGAATTGTCCCCTTCATCATTGTTTCGCTAGTCCCTATCCTCTGCTCTGGGTGAGACTCTCTGCCTCAACTCCTTATTCTACCTAGTTAATTCTTCCACAGTCGCAACAAGGGCTTGGAGCTGCTGTTCCATTTGGTTTAAGTATTGGCATTCATTAGAAAGACGAAAACTTTCGCAGCAGGTTAGAGCACTGGTTGTGTCTTCCCCACAGACGGCGCCAAACTGATGATGTTTGAAATCGTCAATATGTTGTTTGTCCAACAAAGCCAACGTCTTCTTATGTGCCTACAAAATAAAAGAAAGGTTTTGGTTGAGAAAACACCAGTAGGGTGTTTTCTTAAAACCCTCCGATGATAAAGTCATAAATGGCAGTAGGTAATCGAGCAATCTGAGCTTCTTTCGAGTTTTCTAAGTATATTTTGTACGTACCTTGCTTCTTTTTGTGCCATTCCTTTTATAGGGGCTGAGCCTTTATGACCTGCCTTCATTATGCTATTGATTGGGCTTTATTGCCTCTATAAAGTTTCAGGTTATTGAATTTGGCCATCTTTAATAGTCATCGGTTACAGAACTTGCTGGAGGTTATGTCAGTTACTGGTGCATTAATGTCCCTTTAATATTGCTTGGACGAATTATTTTATGATTCATCACTAGGGATTGACTAATTTCTGAAGGCTTATAATAGTATAGGAACTCGTCCACAGTGAGAGGACGATTCCCATCAAAGACTTCCCTCCACAATATTTGCATGGATATAATAAGCCTTCATGCATTGAGGTTGAGCTGGTTAATGCCTATGCCTAACCTATGGAGTATTTCCCTAGCAAAGGCATTAAGAGGCAACCTGAGCCCCCCTAAAAGATAAGCCTCGTATATGCCAACTTCAAAACTAGGATTACAGCACCATTCACCACGGACGGCCAAACGAGGGTTAAGGTCATTCGGGATCTGGTACCAACTCCTAAGGGAATTAAGTTTAGCCTCATCCGTCTTAGAAGGAACGCCTACAGCACAACAATATAGAGTCTCCTCTTCACTTGAAGAGGTAGACGAGAGGGCACTGGCAAATGTACCAGCAAGTGACCCAGAGGCCATTCTCGTCCTCATCTCTTCTTGGAAAACTTCTAAGGGAATTCTAAGAGCCCCAGACAAGTATTGCTCGTTTGAAGTGTTCCCTTCATCACTATTACTATCGCTACTATTATCACTACTACCACTAGACCTACTCTCATTATGATACTCATCTATCTCCCTCCCATAACTATTACTAGACGAAGACACAATAATTTCAGACATTTTTGAAAAGCTCTAAAGAAGAAAAACCTAAAGACTAGAAGAAGAGGATACCTAGCTCTAAACGAGGGTGACTAAGGATGAAAGAAAACTCCTAGACGAGGCGCTGGACGACAGAGGTTAGGAGAGAAAATATGAGAAATGTGAGAGGGTATGAAAGGAATTCCACTATTTATAGGCAACAGACTTGGGCATTGAAACGACGTGAACCAACCAGAACGTGCCATGTGGCACCCTTCTTGAATAATGAAACGACACAATAAGCAAGCCCCAAGATCATGCCACGTGTTAGCATCTGGAGCATTCAATTTCAATTTACCATTAACCAATGAGAAACCACCATAGGTCAAGCCAACAAAAGTATGGATGACACAAGGACGAAGGGGCAACTAATGGGGATCAATCTAAGGTCAACACGTCCATAGTGGTCATCCAAACAATCAAACCACGTCTATAATAATAGCATCAAATAACCTTAAGGGAAAAGCCTAACAATAGCATCATGTATGACTAATACTCGTCCATCAGTAGCAAGACCATTCAATCTCATGATGGTCGTCCAGGACTAACACAAGGGCATGGACGACCAAAAGATACTTAACGAATTCTACAAGAAAGCTTCTCATAAAACTCCATGGAATCAAGCCATGATGCACTACTACTAACACGTGGAGAGAATTCCCAATGATTTGCTCCACGTTTCCCATTTCCTCTATTAACCACCCATATCACCCATGATTGTGGTGGATCTGAACAAATAGACCCACTTCTAACTCTTTATAAAAGGAACAAGTCCTATTCACCCAATGTAAGTCTCACCATTCACTATTTTTCCCTTCCTTGTGTTGAAGAGAGAAAACTGACTTAACCGTCAGAGGGTCCTTGGCCTGGTTACACCGGTCACCCTTAACAGTTCTTTCTTTCTTTTTAAGATCTACAGCCATTTCCAAAGTCTGAAACATTCCAGCCTACTAATTTTCATGCATCATCAACTACCGTTCATCAACAACAACAACAAAAAAGAAAGAAAAGAAAATTTCAATGACAACCTTGAAAAGACAAAGACAAATTCCATTCCTCTCTCTCTCTCTCTCTCTCTCTCTCTCTCTCTCTGAAGGCCTGTTCAGGATCCAACTGGCACCGATGCAACCGGCCGGTACCGAATCAATCTTACCACTATAGAGCACCACCGTAGGTGTTAGGCATGGTGGTCGAAGGAGATTTAGGCATGTCGACGATAGCCGATGCGGCGATCGACAGCTATTTTACACTTCGACGAGAAACCGCACCACACCGAGTATGTATATATGCTATAATTTAACATATGTTTGACCTATTGTGTTTCAATAGAAAGATTGCAATAGAGGTGTGTCGGGGGCGAAAAAGTTTTTCCTTCCGACAAATAAGATTTGTGTTGGGTTGGGGGCCTAAATCGAAACTCGACGATGGGCTCGAGGCACAGCCCTAAGACTATCGGTGAAGATCCAAAGAACTCACTTTATTTTATGCCTTGGGCTTAGGTTGAGACTGACAAGAATGGCCCATAAACAATTCCTACAGGAGACACGTCAACATGATTAAAAAGTATACTGTAAGAAATAGTCCAGCAGTAAAATGCTTCTGCACAAAATAGCCTAGCGGTAAAATGTTTCTGCAGAAAATAGCCCTGAGGTAAAATGAGACAGAACAGAATAAACCTCCAGCTGTTAGCTATTTCACAGGTTAAGGAAAGTATCCACATTTTCAAACTCATCATCCATTAGCTCTAGAGAAGAGTCTTCTAATACAATAATATGAGGGAAATATTCTATAGTAACAGTTACATCATAACCTTCAATAGTAAATGAATAAGTAAATATCATCGGCTCCATTATAACAAATAATGAGAAAAACTTAGTGTGAGATGAAGGGAGAGAGAGATTTCAGCAAGCGCAGCAAGATCATTATGGTGTCATGGCATGCTCGTGGATATAGTATATGTAGTGAGTAGAGAGAGTCATTTGTGAGTAGTATAGGTAATGAGTGAGAGTGTATAGTAAGGCTGCTGGGACTTTCTGTTGGGGGTAGCTAAGTGTTTTTAAATGGAAGCATGAGGGATGTTTTTTAGCTAGGAGTTGGAGAACTCAGTTTCTATGCTTGAAGCTGAGAGCTCAGTGACTCAGAACTTTGCTAGAGTTTTGAGAAGACTAAACAGAGAAGTTAATGAAGAATTCCTCTTTATGGGTGTATTTCTTAGTGTGTTGGTGAAGTATTAATGGAGAGTTCCATTTATAGTTGAGTTTTAGGGGGTAATTAGCAAATAATCTCTGCTAGACCTTCCTCAATCTTTAAAAAATCCTTAGGCTGTGTTTGGATGGCAACATTTGGGTTTGGATTTGGATTTGAAATCCATTGATTTAAAATGCCTTGATTTGAAATCCCTTGATTTTGAAACTCTTTGTTTGGATCTTTTTAAACAATGAAGAATTTGAAATTCATCATTTAAAATTTCATTGTTTGGATATGTAAATTTGAATTTGGATTTGGATTTAGATTTAAGATCAATAAAATATATTTTTTAATTATTACTTTTCCTAATCATTCTATATTTTAATTTTAAATACATAAGGTAATATTAATAATCCAATTAACAAGATGATGATTAAAAATTTTTAGTCATAGCCAACTAAAAAAATATCTTGCCAGCTATTGACAACTAAAATATTTTATATCAACTAGAGAGGACACCCAAATGCATGGTTTTTTTTTTTTTTTTTTTTTTTTTTTTCACAACATTCAAAATCACAAACTAAAAAATTACTCTAAAGTTATTAACAACTAAAAAGTTATATATCAAGAGAAATAGATTAAATATTATTGAGTGAGAGAGAGAGTTAAGAGAGGTATGTCTGGTTAAGAGAGTTGGTACTTAAATTCTTAAAAGTGAGGATATTTATATGCAAATGAACATGGCAGAGTCAAGAAGGATAGCTTGTAATTGTAACATTGATATACACTTTGAGACAAACTCGAATTAAGTTATAGAGAGATTACCATACACACACGTACCTATAAACATAAAAGAGAACAAACTAAATCTTTCCAGTATCCATCCTCCCTATTTCCTTGAGCTAATTGATCATATAAAATACTTGCTAATGCTTTGTCCATTTCTGCATTCCATTGAATATATTGTCTTGAATGTGATTGTGATTGAGATTTAGATTGTGATCCGGATAGGGATTGAGGTTGCTTATCTTTTCTTCCCATTTCTATTATGTTTTCAAATCTGGTATTTGGTATTTGGACCTTGGTATCAAATCTGTCAACATCCTAAAAAATGTTAGATTAGCAACAATATTAATTCCATGTCATGTGCAAGAATAGTAAGAGTTGAGTAAAATCAACTCAGAAGCAAGGACTACACGATTGTCATTAGTATTTGCTATATGCGTTCAGAGATATCTCACATGTACAAAGAAATATATAAATACAAAAAGAAGATTTTAGGCATGGGCAAGGCATTTGCCAAAAGTAAACCATACACAACCTCATGTCAGTTAAACACACTAACTAAACTCCATTATTAACAAAACTATTGCATCAGAAAATGTACCCATCAATGGTTTTAATTTTACATCATCATGTCGAATTTGGCAAGAGAGTTGGAGCAAACTAGAAAGGTGTATAATGGTAGAGAATCATATATAAGAATCACTGAAGCTGTGTTGAAGTGTATACATAGAAATTGTACTTACATAGCAATACATGGACAAGTCAAACAACAACTCAGAGCACAAAAGAGCCTACTGGATCACCTTACCTGATTCTGCATTGCAAATAACAAAAACCAACAACCCAGAATCTCTCTTAAATCATGCTCTATTTATGTATATTTACTGTATATCTATGGCTCATAGAAGCATTTCATCAAATACATAGTTTGCATTACAAACCCACAAATGAAAATAAAAAATAGAAAATAAAGACAAACTCAAAACAAACCATTGAAAATACTATGAAACAAAACCCACAAACAAATCAAACGAATCCCAAACAAAACCCACACAAATCAAAGGAAACCCAAACAAACCCACAAAAAAAAAAAAAAAAAAAAAAAATCCACAAAAACGCCAGAGCCTTTATGAAGGGAAAGCAACTCTCATGCGCAGAATTCCTAGCATTGGAATTAGAAGGGGAAGAACCATCATTATTACCTTGTAGTTTCACAGTCTCTGGCTCTTGTTCATTCATTTCACTCATAAACAGTTTATTGAAGCATTTCATCAAACACATAATTTGCATTACAAACCCAGAAATGAAAAAAAATAGAAAATAAAAACAAACCCAAAACATATCATTGAAAATACCATGAAACAAGATGCACAAACAAATCAAACAAAACCCACAAACAATCAAATTATACCCAAACAAACCCACAAATAAATCAAATAAAACCCACCGGAAAAACCCACATCCCATTTGAATTTAGATTTAGTAGAAAGAGAGAATTAGAGAGGTTAAAGAGGAAGATAAGAGTTGAGAGAACAAACCTGAAGTTGCCTTGCCGAGAGAGAGGGGGAAGAAGAGTTTGTGAGTTACGGCTAGGAAGAGAGACACGGAGAGCCCAGAGAGAAATAGTGTGCGTGAGAGTGAGAGATTTCTAAATTCCTAGGTTTTTGAGGGAATTTCAAATCTATGGATTTGAACCCCTGAAATCCAAGATGGATTTGGGCCAAATCCAAATCCAATTCTTTTAAGTTATCCAAACATAGGATTTGGATTTGGGACCTCAAATCCAAATCCAAATTCATGTCATCCAAACAGACCATTAGAGAATCGCTCCTAGGATTTTGGCCAAGAGTAGTAAGCTCAACTTTAGGATGTTCTTGCTGTTTTGGGTAATAACAGCTGGGATTCTGGCCTAGCATTAAATGCTGATTTGGCCTTAGCTGATGGGATTAAAGCATGTATTAGGCTAATGATCTTGGTTTTGCTGCTGCTAGAATCAGAGTTCCCTAGGATAGATTGTATCATCCCAAGCTAGGTGTCAATCTTGGAGCCCTATGCTGGGATCTCTTTAGTGCCCTCCAAACCATATTTCCCTAAGTTTCCCTATTTGGGGTTCATGTGCTTGGTCTATGAACCAGAGAGTACACGTTTTTTGCATGAAAATGAACTGGTTTTCGGTTGTTCTAGGAGCTTCCATAGTCTGGTTATGGCTGCCCTTAGTCATTGACTGAATGGGTTGGAGAAGAAAGGAGATACAGCTGGCTGAAGCTTCCCAGCTTTTTGTCATGTCACTTTAGCTTTATGTCACATGAGAAATTATGAAAACGAGCTTGGTAAGGAAGGGTTTAACCCCTCCTGGACACGTGTCCCTCTTCTGATCTGATTGGACAAGTTGGAGCTGATGATGATGGGCTCCAGCTGTCAGGTTGTACTGAAGTTTAATTGGACAGCTCACGTGAGCTTTAGCTGTTGGGATTTGTATATAAGCTGGGCTAGCTCAGCTAGGCTTTGTGGTTAAGCTTCTTTGGGCTTGGTCATCCCTACAAAAATGAATTGTTTTGCCATGGGTAATATACATGAGCTTTTGTAGTTAGTTGATTATAGGAAAATAAGCATAGTTCCCATGAATTTTGTAAAAGAAATACTTTTGAGAGATGAGTAATCATATTTCCCATGAGTGAGGGACTTTAGCATATGTAAAATGGGTGCCAAAATAATATTGAGCTTTTAGAAATAGTCGCCAAAATAATATTGGGCTTTTAGAAATAGTTTGCCAAAATAGTATTTGGGCTTTGTGGAAATAGTGCCAAATTATCATTAGGGCTTTATGAAAATAGTGTCAAATTATTATTTGAGCTTTATGAAAATAGGTGTCAAATTAGTATTTGGACTTTATAAAATAGGTGCCAAATTAGTATTTGGGCTTTGTAAAAATAGGTGCCAAATTAGTATTTGGGCTTTATAAAATAGTGTCAAATTATCATTTAGGCTTTATTAAAATAGTGTCAAATTATTATTTGGGCTTTATGAAAATAGTACCAAATTATTATTTGGGCTTTATTAAAATAGGTGCCAAATTAGTATTTGGGCTTTGTAAAAATAGTGTCAAATTATCATTTGGGCTTTCTTAAAATAGGTGCCAAATTAGTATTTGGACTTTATAAAATAATTTGAGATTTTGTAAAAATATTATTGTGTAGCAACAGGCTTTGTAAAGGTTGTCGTGTAGCAACGGGCTTTGCAAAAATGTCGTGTAGTAACGGGCTTTAAAGGTGCCGTGTAGCAACGGGGTTTATAAAAGTGCCGTGTAGTAACGGGCTTTGTAAAGGTACCGTGTAGCAACGGGCTTTGTAAAGATGCCGTGTAGCAACGGGCTTTAGAGGTGCTGTGTAGCAACGGGCTTTGTAAAAGTGTTGTGTAGCAACGGGTTTTGTAAAGATGCCATGTAGCAACGGGCTTTAGAGATGCCGTGTAGCAACGGGCTTTGTAAAAGTGTCATGTAGCAATGGGCTTTGTAAAGATGCCGTGTAGCAATAGGTTTTAGAGGTGCCGTGTAGCAACGGGCTTTGTAAGAGAGTTTTGTTGGGCTTTTGGGCTTTGCCCACAAGTTAAATGATTTTGGGCTTTTTTGTGGAGATAGTGTAATTTTGTGGCCCAATTTTGGTAGTAATGTGATAAGATTTTTTGTGAAAAATCTAAGTTGGATAATATGTGGTATATAATGGGTAATATTTGTGAGAGGACCCAAGGTAATTTATGGGACTTATATAGGAAATATTTGTGGGAGCCCAAGTTGGGCAATAATGTGGGAAGTATTTATGTGGGCTCAAAATAGCTTATGGGCTTGTGTGGGTATATATTTTTGTGAGTGGGCTAATGAAATTAGGGTCTGAAAATTTGTACCTCAACAAGGTGTTCAAAAAACAAAATGCAAGAGAGTTGGTTTGAGAGAGGCAAGGAAGAAGGAAATACAACACTAGAGAAAGTAAGAAACTGGAGATGTATAATTGGGTTAAGAACGTTAGGGTTTTTTTTTTTTTTTTTTTTTTAAATTATTTTATATAATCTTAATTTGATACCAAAATGACACCGTTTTGTGCCCGACATTAATTTTAATATTAGTTCCAAAACTACGTCGTTTTGGTATTAGCTTAAAAAAAAAAAAAAAAAAAAAAAAAAAATCAATACTACAATGTTTCAATTTTAAACTCTAGAATTATTAGATACCCACCTCTCTCACTCTCTCATCAGTCACCCAACCTCTACCTTTCCCATAAATGTCTCCTCCTCGCCTTTTTGTTTTTGTCTCCTCACTCTCTGCCTCTGCTGCTGCTACTTGCTGCCACCGTATTATGCTGCTTGATGCCACAATTCTTGAAGTTTCACTCTTTCCTCTCTCCTTTTTGCTATTCCCACGAAGCTTTATAGAGGATTTTGAATTTGATGCTCCTCCTTACAATGCTTTCATTGAGGTTTGTTTATGTATTTTATTTTCAATAGTTTTGATTTATCTTTTATGGATTTGGTTTTTTTTTTTTTTTTTTTTTGAATGGGTTTTTTGTCATTTGAAATTGAATATTTTTGAGAGAAAGATTGTGAATTTTTTTGTATTCGTGTGTTTTCCTTTGTTTCCTTTTCTTTTTTATTGAATATTTGGATTTTTGAATGATTATGATGGGGTTTGGGTTGTTAACTGTGTTGTGTTTGATTCCTAAGAAAATGGAGGAATTAACTGAACTAACCGCACCGAACTGATATGGTTGCATCGTACCTTGTGTAGATTGGTGCCAAACCCCTCATAAATGAAGTGTGGTCAAGCTTGAGATGAAATTGCACCCTATAGGTGTGGTGCAAAAAACCCTCCAATAACCAGCCGCAACGCACCGTGTATAGACCTATCTCTCTGTGTATATGTTCTTCACTTGCTGGACATCATTTTGTATTTTTTTTGCAAAATAACACCATTTTTCAAACAATTTCGTTAGTTAGCAATATTTTCAAACTATTTAGGAAACTAACATCTCGAGTCTTTTAGACTCGAGATTACTGTAGCAACTTGAGCCTAAAAGACTTGAGTTCAATTAAAATTCATGGAACTCGAGCCTATAAGACTCGAGTTCCTTCTTCTTCTTCTTCTTCTTCTTCTTTTCCTACATCTATCGTCCCACTTTCCTTTTCCAAGCCCCCCAAAACCCAAGACAGTTCTCCATAAGGATTTTTTTCCTTTGGCTCTAGTTGCAAGCCTTTATGCTGGTCGAGATGTACAAGTAAAGCCATGAGTAAATGATATCTCTTATAGAAGAATGTCCGATATCATTCAGAATGTGGCCAATTTGTAAATTAATAGGGACCATTTGCACATAGTTCCTTTAATCTCACACTCCACCACTGAATCCTGAAGCCCCAGCTTCAATGCAAATTGCATTGCATTGCATAATCCTAGAGCATGTACTTCAACCCGATCATTTCCTGCTTCTATTCTTGCACACATGGCCCAAATACAATGACACCCACTATCACGATCTCGGCAACAGAGCAAAAACCCAAACCCAAAAATCACGATCTCGGCAACAGAGCGGCTTGGGTTTGTTGATCTTGGCACCAAAGGTCTGTTCTTTGTGTTTTCTGGGTTGGTTTGTCTCTAGTGGTGGTCGGTTGTTTTCTAGGTTGGTTTGTCTCCAGTGGAATGTTTTCTGGATTGGTTCATTTGGGTTCTGGGTTTGAGGGAACTTGAGTCTTACAGACTCGAGTTTCACATGTAACTTGATTTTTTAAGACTTGAGTTGCTACGTTGAACTCATATCTAACAAACTTGAGATGCTAATTTCCTAAATAGTTTGAAAATATTACTAATTAACGAAATTGTTAACTAAATGGTGTTATTTTGCAAAAAAATACCATCATTTCTACAGAAAAATGAGCTAAATAATATAATTTTAGAAAAAAATTTGCTAAATAGTACTTGACCAAACTTATTTATTTATGTAGTATATTTTTTTTACAAACTTGAGTTTCAAAAAATATACTACATAACTAAATAAGTTTGACTTTTTTTTTTTTTTTTTTTGAGAAACAAATAAGTTTGACTTGGTGCTTTTTTTTTCTAAATATTTTCAAAAAATTATGCCTGTTTGGCAAAAAAAAAAAAATTCTCATTTCTGGATGAACCCTTTCACAACTAAATAACATTTAAAGCAAAAGCTGCAAATTGCTCTTTTTTTTCAAAAAAAAAAAAAAAAAAAAAGAAAGAAAGAAAGAAAAGAAAAGAAAGAGGCATACCAGGACAGCAAATTGCTCCTTTGTAATCATTAATTTTCTGACCTCAAATTCTAGACTGCCCCAGATATACGCTGCGTTATAAAGGCATACCTGGACAGCCAAAAAAAAAAAAAAAAACACCAATATTGAAAATAAAATAAATTAGTACAAAACTACAAATGAGAAATTGACCCTATGGTTTGGTTTGTCGCATACCCCATTAATACTCATTATCTCTATTGTCTCTTTCCCATCACATATCAAAAAAGCATCCGTTCTCCTGCATTTCACCCACACACATCAACAAATCCAAACCATCCATTCCACGGGACCCACTTTCAATCACAACATAACACAAACAAAACAAAACAAAACAAAACAAACAATCAAACATACGAGTACAATTAATCATATGTATACCTATGAAATCCACGAAGAATTAAAATAATAATAATAATAATAATAGCATATACATCCCTGTAAGTTTTTAAAAGATTTTCTTCCCTCTTTCTGTGTGTGTTAAAAAATACTTAGAGTATGTTCGGATACCGTTTTTTACTAAAAATATTGTAACAAAATAACTTTTAAATATGTGAATAGTGTTGTGGGACCTAGTTTTAAAGTAATTTTTACTAAAAAAATACTTGCGGGTCTTGTGAACAGTACGAGACCCACTAAAAACGCTGAACGCTGAAAACTTTCAGTTTTCAGCAACATCCAAACGTGCACTTAGTATTCTCAAAAGAAAAAATAATGAGTTAATCCTACATTGAAAAATGAGTGTGAGTTAAAAAGGTTAAAGCATGTGTTGTGTATCAAAGAGTTAGATCCTTTTAGATATATACCACTGTATGTTTTTTTAAGACTTTCTCCCCTCTCCTTGTGTGTTAAAAAATACTTAGTATCCTCAAAAAATAAATAATAATAATAATGGCTATGAGAAGAAACCGGATCAGATCATGGGTGGGTTGAAATGAAAAGATGAAAAATAACAAAATATCTTTTATTTAACTTATTTTGTTATGTTTTAATAATAATGAGATAAAGATGAAAGATAAATCAAAGGGAAGAAAGTGAAAATGCCCATAGAAATATACCACTATTTTAGTTTTTTTTTTTTTTTTTTTTTTTGAGAATGACCACTATTTTAGTTTGGAATGGTAATAAAATGTGTAATAAAAAATAAATTCTAAAAATAATATATACATATAAGTTTAAATTAAAAATATAAATAATTTAAACAAAATATTTTCTCACTACAAACATATATGGATCGGATTAAATATATATTGTAATAATTGTCGATTAGCAAGAAAATTGTACGGATACAAATTATGACCCAAATCTTGCAAATATTTTGATCCCAACAAATGATGATGTTATAGCCTCAATCCGATTAATTCTTAACAGATTAGTATTTGCAATTTGTGACAATCGTTCTTTATATTAAATAAATAAATAAATATATATATACACACAGTCAAATGAGGTGGAAAAATCAATCTTAGCCAATTTAAGAAAAGTCTATTTAGGATAGAGTGAAATAGAATATGGATCAAATGGGATTTTTTTAGTCTAATTTTTTACGGAATTTTGATAATTCAATAATTATTACAATAAGTGACTTGCAAGACAAATAAATAATATCACTTATCTTAAACTGTAAAAAAAAAAAAAAATGTTGCAAGAAGAGAAGCAGTAAAAGACAATGCTACTCCTGCGCCGCACGTAACATTTCCCCTCAGCACCAACAAAAGTACAAACAAAAGAATTAAAAAAAGAAAAAGAAAAGGTACATACACACATACACATAGACACCCAGTCACACTCTCTGTCTTTGTTTATTTCTGAACCTATCTCAGGCTCGGTTTCTTCGGTACTGTAATCACCGAACTCCGACGACAAAGATGTTGACGTTTATGATGATGAAGATGAACGCGGCGGCGAACGGCATCGTTTTCGAGGCGGAAGATATTCGCTTCGGTACGCCATTGTGGTTCGTCTACGCGGGAATTTCTTGCGTTCTGGTCCTCTTCGCAGGTATCATGTCGGGCCTCACTTTGGGTCTCATGTCATTGGGCCTCGTCGACCTCGAAATCCTCCAACGTAGTGGCACTGTTACCGAGAAAAAACAGGCTGGTCTGTCCCTACCTACAACCCCTCTAACCAATAAAAAAACACTTCCTTTGAGCTTCATATAAATTTTATATTTGTATTTATTGATTTGTTTAGAGTACTCAGCTTATGCCTATGTGAGAAATGAGTATAATTGAATATTGGCATCTGTATATTAAAATGGTGTTGGTTAGTATTTCAACTGTTTAAATAAGATAGCATATGCTAAAATAGTGCTGGGTAAATTTTTGTTTGGGGGATATGGTAAGGTGTCTAAAGCTCTTAGGATTTTAATATTATTGATGAATTAAACAAATGTTGATTACCACAATTTTGGTATTTGTTTAAATTATTAATATTACAACAACAACAACAATAACCCATTGTTAGTGCCAAAATTTTTGGATTGGTTATGGATTTTATAAGAACTTGTTAGGGTCTAATTAGGGTCGGCTGCCGGTATTATTTTCTCCATTCTATTTTATTCAAAGTCATAGTCTATATTGACGCTGATGATGTTGGCAAATAGGATTTTGAGATGAATGGATGTTTAGACATTGTCATAAATTTAAAGGGTCATTCTATGACACCTTTTGGGAGTGGTACACACTATGATCATAATTGTTAATCTCAAGTTTTAAAATTTAAAATTTTTATTTATGTTTGTGGAAGAATGTTGGAGATTAAAACACTTGAAAATATATTGTAGATTCAAATAACACAGAGGTGCCATAGAATTGTTCAAATTTAAATAGATACTGAAGTTGTGTTGGTCAATATTTGTTTAAATGATGATGACATGGATGGACGGATGGATAGGATAAAATATTAAGAACTTCAGATGATTGTTGTCCTGATAACATAGTATATATTTGGTTTTTTTGCTAATTTTTTTATATGGGGTTGCTGACATGTATGCAGCGGTTATTTTACCGGTGGTGCAAAAGCAGCACCAGTTGCTGGTTACTTTGCTGCTGGGTAATGCTTGTGCTATGGAGGTAATTTAAAAGTTCTTTGCTAGAGGTTAGATATATTTGGTGGGTGACAGAGTTTAACCAGTTATAAAAGTTAAAACTAGGAAGGAAATGTGTTTGGTTTGTAATAAATGTGGTACTTTGGTTGTTGGGTCATTGGTAAGAGTGTAAGTGGAGTGATAAAAAATGGAATTGAGTTACATTTAATGGATATCATCTACTTCTCCTATTCAAATCTTTGTAAAGGAAAAAAAAAAAAAAAAAACCCAAAAATGGTAGTTGAATTAACTAAATGACAAACAAGTGTGGAATACAATTCAATAGGCTTTTGGTGTTAGTGAAAGTCGGAAAATTATTAAGTACCAACAAGAGTACAGCTGATGAAGTACTCCAAACCAATAAATGCAAACCATGTAATATAAAAATGTACTTTTTTCACATTTTATGTCATGTTTTGTATTGGGTAACTTGTTTTTATTGGTGTGGAATACCACGTTGGCTATACTCTAGGAGTACCTAATAATTATTTATCGAGATGGTTTCTCTAAATAAGATTCCAAAAGTTTCTTAATAGCTTGGGGAACTTTTTATATACATATGTTCATTCTGACGTGTATAAGTATAATTTACTATGTTTGGAAATATTGGACTTGTCTAGGTTTGAACTCATATATAATAACCATGAAGGTTTCGCGTGTGATTGACTATTGTTGATGTTTTGCATGTAAAAATTGTTTAAATGATTTGTGCCTTGTGCTTGGTTTTGATTTTGCAGGCCCTTCCTATATATCTGGATAAAATTTTTCATCCCTTTGTTGCCGTTTTGCTGTCTGTAACTTTTGTTCTGGCTTTTGGAGAGGTAACGGTGTATTTCTAATTAATTGGTGATGCTTCAAGTTGCAAATACTATAGCCTCAACTGGCAGTGGCTTATAACTTACCATATTGGGTCAGATTATTCCACAAGCCATATGCTCAAGATATGGACTCGCAGTTGGTGCAAACTTAGTGTGGCTTGTGCGTATTCTGATGATCATCTGTTATCCAATTGCTTACCCAATTGGAAAGGTAATGTTTTAGAGTGAACAGATGAATTTAATTTTCTCATGAGAAACTTCTACATCATACGACTATAGATCCCTAGGGAAAGCATCTTGGGATCATTGTAATCATAATAAAGATCACCATGGTTATTTTTGTTTCTGTTATCTGGTAACATACTATAATTTGCTGCATAATTGTTTTTGGTGTCCTAAGACATTTAAATTTTTTGCATTAGGAAATATATGGCTGTTTTCAGGTTATAGAGTTACAGATTATAAAATGTTTCCTGATCTGGACAACTTCTTCTTTAAAAAATAAAATATCACGATTAGGAGATGTTTCACTTCTAGATATTGCTATAGCAACCTTTTGAGTTGAATAATGAATTCATTGCCTGTTTTCTCAACAACTCAATCATGTTTGGTCATTTGTGAATAAGTTTGTAGTTGGTGGTTTTCAGGATGATGTTGAGATCCAAGCAAGTAGAAGTTTGCAGGTGGAATTATGCTTTATAGACCAAAAGGGGCTATTGTGAACTTGAACTTAATATGTTTTTTGCTGTGCTACATGAGTTTTTGGTGAGCCATTAGAGATGTGGGAACCATCAATGGTAATGCCTTGTCAAGTGGATGGAATCAAAGATAGCCCTCACAATTATGCTTCTCTTCTTGCAACAGTCTGAGGTCATTTAACTTGAGAAGATGTCAAAAAATAGGGCAGCTGCTCTGATGTATATGTATTTAGACATCATTAAGCAGTTAATGGATGGCATTTAGTGGAAATAAAGTCTGAGATAATCATTGGTCTTGCCTTGAAGTATGCATATGTGGCAAAGAACTGAAACTGAAATATGATTTGGACTTGTTCATTTTAAATTTTTTATCAAATGTAAAAACATGAGCATATGAGAGTCCACAAGGAAGCTTAAATTAAGGGTTTCAGATGTTAATTGATATTTACAACATTGCATGCTTGTGGTTGGACCAATTCAGGGGTAAGGCCACCGGACCATGACACGTGAATGGGGGCGGGGATGCATGGACACCATTACTTGGTGGAATTGTTTTCATACTTTTCCAACTAGGTGGTGCTTGAGATTGGCTAGTTTCATAATTGACTTAAAACTTTTATTTCACCAAGTGCACTGAATTTTTGAGCATATATTAAAGTTCAAAGTGGTTTCAGGTTCTGGATGCTGTACTTGGACATAATGATGCGCTGTTTAGACGAGCTCAATTGAAAGCCCTTGTCTCTATCCATGGCCAGGAGGTAACCTGCTTATATTGGAAGTCTCTATTTTTTTGGTATTAATATTCCTTATTGGACAAGAAGTGCTAAGATGGTTCAACTAACATACAGGAAAACATGATATAACCAGCTCATAAGTTTGTATGTAAATTTTGTGAAGCAGTGCAGAAATTGCTACAACTAGGATTTTAATTCTCTTGGTTTTTGTCTTGACTTTCTGTTTCTTAATTTTAGGCTGGTAAGGGGGGTGAACTCACACATGATGAGACAACAATTATCAGTGGAGCACTGGATTTGACTGAAAAGGTAATTGTTGCTATAAAAATATATTTATTATTAAAGACTTCAAATGTTTTCTCTACTTGTACTTGATATTTAGATGTAGCAAAAAATTCCAATAGCCATCTAATTTTTCTGAAGGTGAAATATTGTGGCCTCTGACTTGGACGCCTACTTTGTACAAAGACAAAACTTCATATTATCAGTCATATGGTTTTTTTTTTGGTCAACACATAATCTTAGTTTTACCTGCTTAGTTGTTGGTATTTCTTCAAAAAAATATATATATATATATATAATGCTCATTCTGCTCCAAAAAGGTTTTAGTTTGTCGACAAGCCACACTTATATTATCATCCATATTGTTCTTTCTTGGTCAATGTGTAATCTTAGTTTTACCTGCTGAGTTATCGGTATTTCTTCAAAAAAATTCTGATGCTCCTGCTCCAGAAAAAAAATATATATATATTTTGACTAAAATTCCAGGCGAGTTCCTGTTATCTAATTTGAATTAACTTTAAAATCTTTATGTTTTTATTACTTTGCCTTTGTTTTATAAAATGATCACAATTCTGAAGTTCCTTTTGATACACAGACTGCAGAGGAGGCTATGACACCCATCGAATCAACATTTTCCTTGGATGTCAATTCAAAATTGGACTGGTCAGTTTAGCTTCAGCCTGACTTTCTCTAAACTTCCTGTTCATTTTGCTTGTGGTTATGGCAATGAGCTGGTGACAGAAGATCTAACTTCCTTCTATTTTGCTTCTGGATGGGCATTTAATTGTTGGGAGCTATTGTTGCCCAAAGAGGAGTTGAGTGAGCTATTAATTAAGCATATCATAACGGTCAGCATGTATAACCATGTGTACCATGTTTATATTGTCTAGAATTGGAGTAGGTTGTTTAGGCAATTAGGCAATGAGGACAAGATGTGAAACAATGATAATGGGAGCTACAGTTAAGGTATAAGAACCTTGTCCCCTAGTCTGGATGACATTTCCTGGATGCTTATTTTTGCCAATGCTGCTCTTTTAAACAGAACATAAAAGAAAAAGAGATGGGCTTCTAGTTCTAGGACCATTTGCCGGTGAACAAGATGAGCATAACTCTTCTGTTCTGTTCCTTATTATTCAGGGATATTTTTTGCCTTAAATTTTAAATATATACTTATAGATCATAAATAGACTAATAAAAGATGTTTATCAACTTTTTTAAGCAGGGAAGCAATTGGAAAAATTCTTGCACGAGGTCATAGTCGTGTCCCTGTCTATTCTGGAAATCCCAAAAACGTTATCGGTCTCTTACTGGTAATGGCATGTCCTTCATCTTTTTTTCTCCTTTTATCTCCTTCCTTTTAAAATGTGAAAATTGGATTTCCTGTTATTGGTACTGAACTGATTTTTGAATTGGTTATTACATTTGGTAAATATTTGTGGGATTAAGGTGAAAAGCCTTCTCACAGTACGAGCAGAAACAGAAACTCCGGTCAGTGCTGTTTCCATTCGGAGAATTCCTAGGTGTGGCCTTTTCTCCTCAATATCTCTTATTTCCATTCCTCTCTGGGCAAAATATGAATTCTCATGCGTTGATGTCCCAGGGTTCCATCAGACATGCCTTTGTATGATATCCTCAATGAGTTTCAGAAAGGAAGCAGTCATATGGCAGCTGTTGTGAAGGTTAAAGGAAAGAGCAAGAACCCTCGGCCCAAAGGGGAGAAATTTGAGGAAGAAAAAGTAGCTAATGGGAATTCTCAAGTAACTGTCCCCTTCCTAACCAACCGTGATGATAAATCAGAAAGTGTTGTCGTTGACATTGAGAAACCTCCAAGGCCTATTACAAACAAGCAAAATGTTCATAAAAATGGTGCTGTCACAAGCAGCTTGCTATCTTTGTCTGAGGATATTGAAGATGGGGAAGTCATTGGTATCATCACCCTGGAGGATGTTTTTGAAGAGCTTCTGCAAGTAAGCCTCTATTTCCACCATTACTTATATCTGGAGTTCTCTGTTGATTTGCCTGACCTTTGGCTGAGTAGCAGCAGTCCTCACAAAAAATTGTACTTTTGAATGCTTGTACCAACCGATCCAATCTTCTAATTAAAATATAAATCCTTAAGTGGATTGGTCCAATTTGATTTTGTACACTTCAAAAGAAGTGCCCATATTATTTCGATTTGCACAGGAATTTTTTTTTGGATACATTTTAAGTGGGAGAAGGATTCGACCCATGGATATCTATGTGGGAAAGACCAAGAAATGCCCTTTGATCAAAAGGCTATTTGTTAAATTTGCTCATAATTTATCCATAACTTATGGGAATCTTTTTTTCCCCCTCCCTTTCCTAACTGCAGGAGGAAATTGTAGATGAGACAGATGTGTATGTTGATGTACATAAAAGGTATGATGTCATCTGATTTTGCTGGGTTTTAGTATTTGCAGTCAGTTATAATTCACTAAATGAATGTGAAATACGTGACGTCTTTTGCAGGATACGTGTGGCTGCTGCAGCAGCTGCTGCTGCTTCGTCTTTTACACGCCCTCCATCATATCGGAGGCTGACTGGTCAAAAGCCTGCAGTGAGTAAACCTCACTTATCTGTTAATTGTACATTTTTATGACTCTTGATTTAATCACTAGCATGGGAATATAAACTAGAACCTGAAAGTAGAGGTGAGATTTGGACATAAAAAAGTAGGGCAATGAATATCCTATTTGATGTGTTCTGTCTTCATGGAACACTTTTTATTTATTAATTTTTGGATAAGATTCATGGAGCACTTATTTTTAGCCATATCTTACGTGAATTATTCTATTTGATATCTATAGCCAAGCCCAAAATTTTGAGACTAAAGCTTGGTTGTAGTTGTTGTTTGGTAATGCAACTTCGTCTGTACATATTGGCTGATAGCATGATTCTAAACTGCCTTACGAGTACAAAGGCTTGGTTCATAACCTATGTTATATGTTTAGTGCAGTGAGTTAATCTGAAACTTAAATGATTTATCAGATTACATGCTGGATATTTTTCAGGGAGGTCAAAGTAAGCAAGGACAAGCCCCGAAGAAGTTTGGGGAGGATGATTCAAATCCAATGAAGTTTTCAGAGAGTCCAAAGGAACCTCTTCTGGGAAACAAGAGATAGTTTGAGAATTTTGCTTGCAACAAACGGCTTTCGAAGTTAAAGATTTTGATTTTTGTTTCTGTATTACACCAACCAATTTAGTTTGCAAATATGTATAGATTTTAGGTTTTGTTTTTTGGGGTGTGTGTTTCATGTGTGACATATGTCACATACTGAAAGTAGTTTTGTTTGTATGTGAAATTTTGGTCTAGATAAATTGGCAGGCTTTACAAGGTTACGGCAAACGGCCGTTGTGGTAGGACAATCATCATGGACAGAAGAAAGGCTTGTTCCTTTCTACTATACTATTCAACTTATGTCCAGATGCTATCTAAATGAAACAGAACTTTTTGATTTTCTTAACATTGGGATGTAAAAGACTCTGGAAGTTTCTCTTTCAGAAATACTACTAACCCGTGAGATAAACAAGCTTGACTTAGGACGTGCATCGTGACTCTCTCTCTTTCTCTTTCATGATGCATGAATAGCTGTAGTGGGTTGCTGTTTTCAAACATGTGGAAATTGAAATATGATATCTTGTGATCAAGGAATAATTATGTCAAGCATTATGGGTCCATTGTTGTGAAAGAGATTATGCATATGTTGAACAAAAGACAAGTTATAATACTATTAATGAAAGTGATTGATATTACTCCAGGC
Organism: Quercus aquifolioides; assembly: GCA_019022515.1. Taxonomy (NCBI): domain Eukaryota; kingdom Viridiplantae; phylum Streptophyta; class Magnoliopsida; order Fagales; family Fagaceae; genus Quercus; species Quercus aquifolioides. The sequence continues at coordinate 25,877,981 of CM032336.1, forward strand.
TGCCTTCTTCTTCTTTTTTTCTTTTTTTTTTGTGTGATTTATACTCCGGGCTGTTTTGGTGTTTCCCGGGAGCTGATGAATGTACATTTTTACTTGGAAAACACCTTGGAACTTGGAAGTTGAAACTCTTTAAGTCTTAAGCAATGAAATTTCTTTGGCAATGTCGCTTCCAAGCCACTTAGATTAATGAAGGCTTAAATTAGGATGCCTGTTCTTGGAAAATCCTTTTAAGCTTTTAAGAAATTAAAAAAGAAAAAAGGAAAAAAGAAGTGTTACGTCTACAACATTTTCACAACAAATCATAGATATTTAGTTGTTATTGGTTCAAATCTGAACCTACTACTGAGATTACTTTTTTGCCCCAACAATAACAACTAGTAATAACCTGCTACGTAAGATTTGTTGTGAAAATGTTGTGAACATAACATTTATTTATAAAAAATGTCCATGCTTGAAAGGGGGAGATGGGAGGATTTTTTTTGGGAAGGTGAGAGAGATAGGAGGTTAACAAAAAAGAGAAGAGAAGATGGAAAGGGTTGTGGAAAATTATACTAAATCTTCTTTAAAATTTGTTTAGAGAAGATCAAATTTTTTATAGTATTGAATCGCTTTATCTGGAATTGTAAAACTTAAATTCAGTTTTTAAGGTGTATTATTTAAAATGTGGTACATAAATAGAGATGAATACTATTGTTTCCCCCTACCCCCTAAAAGATACTTTATATTACTAATTGGTAATATTTGAGTTGTTGCAATTCAATTGATAACTAATGTTATCAAGAGTCTTGTAACTCAACTAGTTGATAATTTGGCACCTCATAGTATTTCAATGACATTTAGGGTTTAAATCTCTCATTCCTGATGTAACTATCAAATTAAAAAAAAAAAAAAAAAATGAAGAAGATAACTGATGTTAAATTTCTTGGTTAGATTAGTGTAAATTTGAATGCATATCCACTTGATTAAAAAGGATTTACTCTTTCTAAAAAGAAAAAACAAAAAGGGAAGATTTTTTTTTTTTTTTTTTTTTTTTAATGTAGAGCATGTGTGCACCTGTCCTCAGCCCATGGATGTCCAATTCTTTCCATGCCAAAATACTTTTTTTTTTTTTTGGTAATAAAAAAATGTTTAAGGGGGATAGTGACATTCCTTAACCGCCCTCAACAAAACCTCATTTTCATAAAGTATATGGGGCACATCACTTCCCAAGTCTCAGCCATAAGACTACTCTCAGTCATGGTGCCTAAATACCCATAAAGAGAATCCTAAGAAATTTGGGTCCTAACTCTCACAAATCATTAAAGTGATAAGTTAGAACTTATCACTAACACATACCAACTAAAATAGTCTATATCAACGATCACGAAAAAATTGTTTAAAATTTTGTGAAACTGAAATCTCCTTTTCTTTTTACCCAAGTAATTTTTTTGTTGTTGATATTATTACCCCAGTAAATTCGTATTCCATATCTTCAAACTATTCTATTTTACCATTCCAAAAAATCATTTTATCAATTATACAATACTATTTTATAATACACTCAGCATTCCAACTTTTATTTTACCATACTACACATTAAAATAATATAAAAATATTTCTCACTTCTCTCTCTGATCTCTATTTCTCTTACTCTCTCAACCACCCACCACCGTCTAGCTTCTCAGTCACACCACCCACCTCTGCTAAGCAAAATCCAGCCAAAAAATCAAAAATCAAAATCCATAGCAAAATCAAAATCCAAAATCCAAATCCAAAATCCAAAATCAAAATCCAAATCCAAAATCCAAAATCCAAAATCAAAACTAGAAACCCACCATCGCCAGAAACCCACGCCTTCGCTGCCGCCGTTGCACCGCCTGACCCACGCCCACATCAGTCACAAACCCACTCGCCAATCTCCACCGCTAGAAACCACGAAAAATACCCCAAAAATACCTAGAAAAATACGTTAAAGACTGTCATGCTGATCTCATGCCAAAATCCACCTAAATCACATCGATCTCACCACACACACACACACACACACACACACAAAAAAAACACCAAAAAACAGCGAGTTGAGAACGATGATCACACCGATCCACCTAAAGATTATCACGCCAATCTCGGACCATGCTTTGGCCAACAGCGAGTTAGAGAGTGAGAGAGGGTAGATGAGAAAACGATGAAGAAAGAGAGAGTTGAGAAAGATAGAGAGCATCTCAGCCCGGAGAAAGAGAAGACAAAGGAGAGAGAGAATAAAAGTGATTAAAAAAGAAATACAATAGTGCTATAGTGTCATTCTACATTTAGGATGGTGCTGTAGTAATATTGTAAATTTTTTTACAATTGGTATCATTTAGCAATCCGGATGGAACATCATTTTAAAGGGTGTATAATAAATCAAAGCTACATTTTCCATTTGGCAGTCCCAATGGGAATGCTATTATACATTTACTAATCACATCCTGCAAGTTGTGATAATGACAAAAAGCGCAGAAGAAAAAGCCTCGAAATAAAGTGAGAAAAAGAAACCACTATGAAGCTTCGAAGTCATCTCTCTCTGACCCCACCCATAAAGTACTATGATGTATGATCCTCCACCATGCAATTGCAATGCCCTTTCTTTTTCGTAAGAGTATGGAAACATCAATTTTCACACCCAAATTTTTATCATGCTTTTGGATTAAATCTATTTACACAATTTTAATCACAACTTCCTTGGCTAGTTGAAAGCGGTGAAAAACATGATGGGTTTATAATTTCACCACTTACAAGTTGCCACATGAACAATTTATGACAAAATTGTAAAAATAGTTACGAACCTTATGGTAATTGACTTATTCCCACGCATGAGTGTTCACCACATATATTTGAAGATACGATAATGATATCCAATTGGGTGAGGCTTAGGTCCTCTGGACCGATGCCTCATCCTATCTAATTAAGAGTCGACACACAAGCTGGACACAAGAATTGGAGTGTGAGAATAGAGTAAATCTACTGTCACAATAATTTTCACAGCTGATCTAAGTGTTTATCTAAGTGGCAGTTATAAATTGTGAAAATAAAATAATAGATTCATGTAATTTCATTATTTCACCGCTAACAACTTACCAATTTTGCGAGAAATAAGTGCATGACTAACATTACTCTAGAAAACCCCAATATATAGAGATTGCTTAGCTCTATAGGTCTCCTCGTTTACCTTTCCCCAAATCCCAATTCCCTCACGCTAAATAAATAGTAATCCCAACACTCCAAAATTCCAAATACCCTTTTCTTTTCAATTTCTGTGTGTGTGAGATATACGCAGTGGGAAAAACAAGGTCAGTGCTTCTCTTTCTCTCTCTCTGATTTACAACAGCAGAGAAGCATAGATGAATAATAAAGAAGAGAATTTGAGGAAACAAAAAGGTTTCAACTTTCAATCTTTTTTTCCTTTTCCTTCACTTCTAAAACCCTAAAATTCTTTGCTTTTCCTTTTTTTTTCTAGGCATCCAAACAGACCATTGTGTGTTTTTATTAAAAAAGATTTCTTTTTTATTGTTTCTGCTAACGTTTTCGCACCAAAATTAGTTATAAAAGAACTGAATTTTAAAATTATTATTTTTTCTTTAGTATGAAATTTAGTCGATTATCTCTATAATCAGTAATTAAAGTGCAGAAAAAAAGTAAAAAGATTGTAATTTTTTGTTTTTGGTTTCAATTTATGTGCAGATAACAAGTTATTGGAGATGGGTTTCAAGTCAGTTTACAAATGCTTACAGGAGATATTTCCAAAGGTATTAAATTTCACTTTATTGAAGCATTGGGTATCTTAATTTAAGGTTCAACTGAGTTTGGTACTTGTTATTTATGTTTGTTGTTTGATAGTTTTATGCACTCTTTTTTTGTGTTTTTATTGAAGTGTTAATGTTTTTTTAATGAGAATTTATATGTTGGATTCATTTTGTAGTTTATTCAAGAACCATTGTCTATATATTGTTGAGAATTGTGAATTTTATGTGAATCAGAATTTTTTTTTTCAAAGTTTTATTGTGAATCTTGGATCCATGATCTTGTCCTCTACTTTGGTAAATTTATGGGAATAATATTGTGTTTTATTAGCTACTTTGTTTTTGTAATTAGTGAAAATTAGTTTTGTAAAATGCTTGCCTTTAGTTGTTGAATTTTGTTATTTTTCTTTTAATTGACTTGAAGCTTAAAGTTTTAAGACCTTTGCAATTGTTGTTCACGTAGTGTTTCTTATGATCAACGCGTTAATCCCTACGGTTATTCTGAATATTTTCCTGTCTAATCCAATTCAACAATTTTTTTATTTATTTTTTAAAAAATTTAAAGTCTGACTGAAGACATTTTATGGATCTCATTCTGCCTAGGTTGATTCTCGCTTGCTGAGGGCTGTAGCTATTGAAAATTCCAAGGATGCTGATCTAGCTGTTGATGTTGTTCTTAAGGAGATAATCCCTTATTTGTCCAGTCAGTTTGGTGGTCCTGTTAATCCTCATGAAGATTTTTTGACTAGTGTTAGTCCTCCTGAGGATAATGAAGGTATTCTCAATTTTTATTGAAAACCTTCTGCCACTGTAATTTATTGAATTCTGATTCAGTTAGTTGCTGCAATTGCTCTATTGTCCACAATTTTTAGTTCATCTTGTTTTACATCTGCCATAGCTTGCAGCTACTTGTTTGTTAAAAACTTTTCTTTCCTTTTTTGTTTTTGCATGTATTAAAAGGGCTGCCATTACATTGGGTGAATTGATTTGAGTCGCTTATTTATAATATATTATATGCTGAATGTGCAGTTGAATCTGAGGACCAGGTTGTCTTGTTGAGACAGCAGCAGCGGATAGTTGACAAAGCAGACGTGGGGCCGTCTTCAGAACTACGTTCAATTGCTAGTGATGATGCCAAGGTAACTGAGGATATAGGTGGGGCACCTCATGTGGACTCAACACCTTTGGTTGAAGTGCAGAATTATTCCATGGATTTAGATTTCTATGATGCAAATGATGGTAATGATCAATCATGTGGCAATACTGAGAATGAGGAAGTGATTTTAATTGGGATGACTCACGAAGACAGTGCCAAAGTGGGGTTGAATGAGATGGTCCATGTCACATCAAGTGCTTTGTTGGATGAAGGAAACAATGACCAGAAACAATGTTGTGAAAATACTGAAAGTGATGAACTGATTACTTGGGGAGCTTGGAAAGAAAATAATATCAAAGTTGGGTCAGAGCAGACCCACCCTGGCATGACAACTGCTTTGATAAATGAAAAAGATGGTGTCAGAGGTCTTGACATTCCAGTGGCTGATGACTTGGATATGGTTATTTGTCTAAAAAGTGACGAAGAAGAATCATGTTTAGATAGCACTAAGGTGAGGATACCTATGGCTCAGCTCTTTACTTCATCTGTTGAAGAACATGCATCAGTTTCTTCAGAATGCGTTCAGTCAGAATTTGGTTCTGAACCTTCTGTTACTGAGTGCCAGGCACAAGTGTCCAGCGGTTCTGCTGATGTTACTTCCAAGCAAGACTATTTTGTTGGTGACATGAGTGATATTGAGGATGAGCCTACAACTGGCACTGTTGTTACCCGATCTGGCCAAGTATGTAATCTTGATCTTCTTGAAGAGATCATTGAAGATGCCAAAAATAACAAGGTACTACCATTAGATTTACTACTTCTAAGCTTTTGAAGTTTAAACAAGGATCAACGCCTTTGAATTAAATGGAATTTCAGCTGTATTGTTTGTCAATAGCATCTTCTTGTATCTAATTCTTGTTAAAATTGATTCACTAAATGGTAGCTTGTTAATGATGCTTCCTAATACTTTTTTCATAGCCTCGTTGCCTTTGTGCATAAGTAGATGGAGAGTCCTGTGAATTTTCTTTCTCCCAGTTGGGCAGATGATCATTGTGCCCTGCATATGTTTATGTTCCAATCAGTCTTTTTGTCTAGTTGAATTCAAATTCTTTGAGATGATGAAGATACTTAATGTTGCAGCGCCTTGCCTTTTGGTATATGTATGCAAACCTTAACTGGTGCAAATTGTAAACTGGATTATGGCTCATTTATCCTTTGGTACTTTGAGAATTGAGGAAGGTCTTTAGTTAGAGATACAGACACAGGTTAGATGATAAAGCAAATAAAAGAATGAAAGGAAGACGACATGAATATATATATATATATATATATATATATATATATTTAGGTAGAGTTTCTCCTGTATGTCTTCAACTTCAGGGGGTATTTTTTAGTTGTTGGATAAAATTTTGTGTACAATTGTTTTATTCACTTTGATGATTTCTCCACAACAAAATGAGAGAACACTATTTTTTCTCCATTTGATAGGTCTGGTTTTTTTTTTTTTTTTTTTTTTTTTTTGTGGGGGGGTTGGGGGTGGGGGGGGGGGGTAAATTTAGGAGAAATGGTATGGCAATATGAAATCAGAATGATGAATATGGAATTATGCATAATGATTGATGACTTGTGTCTGCTTTTGACAAAGTTAATGCTTCTTGTTTGTGATCATTCATAATGTTTAAAACAGTCACGGTTTTGGGTTTAATTTAGGAGAAATGGTATTGCAATAGGAAATCAGAATGATGAATATGGAATTATGCATAATGTGACTGATGACTTGCATCTGCTTTTGACAAAGTTAATGCTTCTTGTTTGTGATCTTTCATCATGTTTAAAAAAGTCACGGTTTTGGGTGGTTTTATGCTTGACATAGGCTCATTGCATTCCATAATTAGCTCTATTAACCGCATGCAGATTTTTTTTATTAAGATTTAAATTTTCTTGCCTTTTGCCCCCTTGTATGTTTGAAGGTTACTAATGACTTATCAATGGTGAAGAAAACCTTGTTTTCAGCTATGGAGAGAGTTATCAACATGATGAGAGAAGTGGAACTTCAGGAGAAAGCTGCCGAAGAAGCCAAACAGGAAGCTTCTAGAGGTGGACTGAATATTCTGGTCGAGGTGGAGGATCTGAAACAGGTGTTGGTGCATGCAAAGGAAGCAAATAACATGGTTGTAAAATACCCAATGAATATTCTATTTAGATCCACTAAATTTTATTTTATTTACAAATCAGTTTTTTAGTTAATAAGGATAAGAGCTGAGCCCTATGTCTTAACCTCTGTAGCATGCGGGAGAAGTGTATGGAGAGAAGTCGATTTTAGCGACTGAAGTGAGGGAACTTCAATCTCGCGTACTCGGCTTGGCTGATGAAAGGGACAAATCCCTTGCAATTCTCAATGAGGTATTTAAAATTTTGTTACATCTAAGCTGGAGGCTTTTGCAATGCGCGCTTTAAGTTTAAACTACAAATATTCTGCAATCAACAACTTATTTTGCAATTAATTTTCCTACTAATTTGTTAGGCTTTCATTGGATGGTGGGGAACAATGTAAGTTTATCTCGAATAAGGGAGACAATTGTAGGATTTCAAAGTTTGTGGTGTACATTGTAAATGGTACCATAGTACCGTTTACACTTTACAGTAGTTTGTTGTAACTTGTAATAAACCTATAACTAAATACAGTGGCTTTCATATTAATCCACTTTGCTAGAGGTTTCTTCTTAAAATCAGCAACGGCCAAGAAATGCAAGAAAATGTTATTTTGGTTTGCATCCTTAACTTAAACTCTGCTTAATTGGATTTTGGTTTGAGCTCTTTAGACAAAGGTTCCTAATAAAAAAAATGTATAGATGCTGTCAACAACATTATTCTTTGATGATGATAGTTATATGTCAAATTATATGAAGTTGCAAAAAGGGTGTAATCAATATTTGAATATTTTTTAATTTGGATTCATTATTACCACCTTCAGATGCACCAAAGCCTAGAAGCACGATTATCTATCGCAGAAGAGATGAGGAAAGCAGCTGAGCAGGAAAGGCTAGATAAAGAAAAATCTGCACGAAAAGCTCTTGCCGAACAAAATGCTATAATGGAGAAGGTGCTTCAGGAGTCGAAGATACTAACAGAGGAGGCAGAGGAGAATTCCAAGGTAGCAATCGATTTGACTCACCATGGACCTCTTCAATGAAAAAGAAATAACTACAATTTTTGACCTAATCAAATTTGTGCTTATTGCAGTTGCGGGAGTTTCTAATAGACCGTGGTCACATTGTTGATATGTTGCAGTAAGTTTCTTTGTTTCTTTTAAATGAAGTTTTGATTGGTACTTCACTGTTAAGACAAACAATAGAGCTCCTCCACTGTCTTTTAAAGTGATTGATGTGCTAACCTTTTGAAACATTAATACCCTCTCCCTCCTCCAAACTCCCAATGCTGCATGTGCGCGTGCACACAAACACACAACACAACTGTTATAGTTAAGCATTCATGGTTTTGCTTGTGAATTTTAAAAAAAAAAAGTCAAAACCAATAGAAACTTTATCAGTTGTCCAAATTTACTACTGTATAACATGACTGATGCCACCACAACTTTTTGCACATTCTATATGCCACTTAGTTCTTGGCAAAGTTTGGTCAAAGAAATTAAATCAACATTCTTTAAAAATAAATTTAGTGATTTCTTTGCTTCTCTGTTTTTACTTATCAAAAAAAAAAAAAAAAATTAGTGTTTTCTTTTATCATTTTGCATCTCACTCAACAACCACCACCAAGCCTTAGACGCAAATATTTGGGGATCCTGAACAGACTAGTTAGGATGGTCACATGCCTTCTTTTCCACTATTCAATTCTATTTGAATTCATTTTGCATGTTATCATGTATATATATTATGGCCATAAACTTTTTTCCCCCAAATTTTTTTGAACTTTATTTTAAATTTGGTATCTGCTTAGGTGAACCCTACATAAAAAATAAAAAAGGTAGAAGTTATTTTGTAGTTTATTTTTCCAGGTTCTGTTCCGTTGCTACATGTATACATATGTTTGTATGTCATTGTTTTTGTTGACCTTGGAAGGATTCTGGTAATGAAGTGTTGTCATTTTATCATTGTGCAGAGGAGAAATTTCTGTTATTTGTCAGGATGTGAGTCTACTGAAAGAGAAGTTTGACAACCGTGTTCCATTAAGCAAATCTGTTTCCTCAAGCCAGACTAGTTGCATCTTAGCTGCTTCTGGCACATCTGTGAAGAGCATGGTATCTGGTCTGGTTCCTGAGGGCACTTTAGCTTCTTCAGGCTCATCCGTGAAAAGCATGGAATCTGATATGGTTTCTGAGCACAGTTTAGCTTCTTCAGGTTCATCCCTTAAAAGCGAGGCACCTGTTTTGGTTACTGAGCAAGGGAAGTCATCTGAGACGCCAAAGAGGACAGGCCCAACACCCTCTGTTGACAGCCTATCACCAAAAAGTAGACCTGAAGAGGAAGGAACCAAAGCTGATCACCAAGCACTTCTGGATGATGGGTGGGATTTTTTTGACAAAGATGCAGAATTCGACATCGGAGGTGCATAGATTGTGAATATGGCAGAATAAAATTCATAGGAGTCCTTTTTATGAGTCTTGTAGTGGTCAGCTGTCTACCTTTTTTTCATTTCATTTGCTAGTTAGGATTTTAATATTAGCACTGCGGGTGCTATACATTAATATATGGTAAACTGGATGCTGATTACTATCTCCAGATTCTATTTTGTACAGTGCATATCTTGAACAATAATGGAGAATTCTATGCAGAATCTGTATGCAAGGTTTTTTTTTAATAATATGAGCCATACGTAGAATTTTATTGACACTAGGAATTGATTGGAAACTATGCATACACAGTAAAGTTGTTTTGGTAGTAAGGGGGGAATGATAGCTAATGGTCCAGCAAAAAATCTAAGCGTGTTATGATATTTAGATTTTTCATGACCCATGTCTTGGTTTTTAAGCTTTCCCAAATTTCTGTACGTGATATTTGGCTTTTTAACATATAGTGTTGGAACATCCTACAAAAGTCCAAGCTGTCGAAAACCATTGTTTATATTCCTCCAGCACTAGATATTATCTTCACCTTCACTTTTTTGATTGTACAGTAACTCTTAGCATGTTTTGTCTCATTTTGACTAGCAATTTCTAATGGATAAACTTACCTTGGTCCTGCTTCCATAGATTCCTGATCACTGCGAAGTGAAAATTACGTTTGATTGTTTATTTTAGGAAAATGGGTTTCTCAGGCCTGTTTAATCCAGATGGGATTTATTAGACAAAGAAATTCATTTGCAGGACCAAGTTTGATGCCAATACCCTCTCTACCTAATCATTTATTAATCTTTGAGTGAGGCATAGGGTGGGAGTTGCTTAGTCCCTGCTTAAAACCTGATTTGGCCAAGTTGAGAAGATGATTCATCCCAACTAAACAAATTGCTGAGTCCCAAACGAGAGAGGAGCTATGTCATATATCCGGTGTGAACCTCTTATGTATGTGGGAGTAACGTTACATACACCTGTTATCTAAGGTAAAAAAGAGGACAAAAAAAAAAAAAAAACAGATTCTTGCATGAGTCAAAGGCTTTACTTGTGACATTAAAAATTAGTCAAACTTGTATAGGAACCTTGTAATAATAATTATCTCATATATCAAATATATGCATCATCTGTTACATAGTATGTGGGTGTAATTGTCGTGTGAGACTCATACACTGTAAAAGAGAGGATGCATATATACTATGCATATACATTCTTTGAACCATGACGTTTATCGTGGCAATTGGTGCTACGGCTTCTTAGAAGTAAAACTTTGATTTGACCTGTTTAAGGCAACAACAGAGTTGAATGCATATTTGGTTGTTTTGTCATACATCCATTGATGGTTAAGAGATAGCTGGAGTCTGCAGAGGTAACTGCTCCAAGGATGAGATGTGTTACCCCTCACCAGATTAAGTTTTATCTTTAGAGAGTGAAGGGCCCAGCAAGTTGAAAAACACTAGCTATGAGAGATATATACACACTAGCAAAACATAACTTAAACATGTAGCTAATTCAGCTTTCTTCCTATGGTACTTATCTTTTATACATCCACTGGACATTCCCAGTTTGATCTGATTTTTGTCTCTTATAACCAAAACTACATCAAATCCTGCTTTTCTCAATGCTAATTAAACTCCCACAAGGCCACAGCTCCCAGGTATATGAGCTTCCACCTAGTCAGTAAGGCAAAGACTAGTTGAAGGCGCTTCAAATGGAGCTCTAACTGCTCTCCAAGAGCTTAGTCATGCCAACATAGGAGAATCACTGTACATCTCCATATGAGATAGAGCCGTGCCCGCCGCTCTCTAATTTGCTTTGAGCATCGTTGCCATGATCGAACCTTCAAACTCCTTGTTGATGATAATGTGTTAGCTGCCATGTCTGCCTATGCTGAAATGGAAGAAGTAAACAAATTTGGTGCAGTAACTAGGAACTTTGGTTGGTATTGAAGTTGTTTTGTGGTCCTGAGGAGGTCTTGGGCATTTAGGCCTTATATAGAGGGGGAGGGAGTGGGAGATATGAAATAATCAATATGTGGTGGGTGACAAATGTTGGCCTCTGGTTGGGCTAGTAGGAAAGGCCCCATTGTCCAAATAAGATGACAAGCAGACCTATTATCTTGTCTCCTTGCCAAACCCGCATGATAATGATCTCTCATCAACTTCTGCTCAAAGAGGGTCACCCTTGTCTCGCATGGATGTATGCACATTAAATACAAATACTAAGTTTGTTTTTGTAATTAAATTGTTTTTTCTTTTTCAAATGAGAAAAATACCCCTGATCATCCTTTTCATACAAATTCTTATAAATTTTATATTTGTGAAGACACAAAAATTATATGATTTGTTTAATGCATGCACTTGCTTGTTCCTTCACTTGATTTGATTGTAATCTCTACATAAACCCAGCTTATCTATTAATCAAACTGGAAACTGAAAACTGCAAACTAGACAAATTGTAACCGTTTGTTTCAACAATATTCCTTTAGTGTTTTTTTATTATTTTATTTTTTTTTTTTTTTTTTTTTTTTGTCTTCTATATTTTGTTTTAAAATGACCATGAGCTTATTTACAGACTTGAAATCGTGATGTAATGCCAGGACCAAATGATAGATGGATGATTAATTTACATCGATTGCCAAAAAGGATACTTTCATATTCTAATTATTAATTTTTTGTTTTTGTTAGAAATTAATAATAGTTAACATGAGGTCATAGCAACATTTTTATATGATGAAAATATAGATGTCAAAGTGGATAAACAATAGTAATTAATAAGATTATCACAAAGACACACTACCTTACGTGTTTCATTGATTAGAGACTATTATCAGCATGATCAACACGATAGGTAAGAAGGGTCAACCAAGCCAAAGAATCATTTCATCAAGAAAAGTTGAAAGGCAAACTGAACAATTCACAAATCCATTTGTCTAATCTAATCTGGTCAATAACCCAACCTGGATGTTAAATAAAAAATTATATTAGCTGGCTCAATAGATGTTGATCATGGTTGTCAAAATTCTGATGATCTGGATCCTATAATCCTATGATTTTACCATCTTACTTGCTCAAAACTATCTGGATCTTTCAAGGATATTTGCGATCATTCAGGATCGGTAGTATCGTACGATTCTAACGATCTCAAACGACCTTGGTTTCTTGTAATCTTCTTTAACTTGACAGAAGGCTTAGTTGGACTCAAATGAAAAATAAAATCCTAATAGACTAAGTTTTTCCACTCTAATATAGAGAGAGTGTCAGTTGGACCCAAATAAAAAATATCCCAATAGAGTGTCACATTTTGAGGTTTTTAGCCTCTTTAAATGATGCTTACAAATAGATGTAGTAATGTATGGTAATTATATCAATGAATGTACAATTTATGTGATTATTTAACACATCAATGTGTATTTTTTTTTTCTCAAATAATATAAAATCTTACGATCCATAATCCACGATCCGATTTTACGATTCACAATCCCACCTACCTCCCACGATTCTACGTAGGATCCTGATTTTGACAACCTTAATGTTGATTGTTGGGAATGGGAGGTGGGGTTGAAGGAGTAAAGCTTTCTACCAATAATCTGTAGCGTAGTGTGTGTGTTTGAGAGAGAGAGAGAGAGAGAGAGAGAGAGAGGGTTGACTTCAACTTGCACATTATATAACTTAGAACTTTTTTTCAATGTTAAATCATTCCATAATTTTCTATTAGATGCTTTTTTTTTTTTTTTTTTTTGACAAATTCACTATTGACTAATATTTCTAACATCATTCATGCTTGCAAAATTTCAAAATATTAAAAGATTGATAACTACATAATTTAAAAAAATGTTTAAACTTCAAGTTATTTTGTATTTTAAAATTACACATCAAAGATTAATTTATACATCAAACTAGTAAATAATATTTAAATAATATGAAATATAGTATGTTAAGAATAATGAAAACGTGTAATCCAACAATAAGATTTTCAATATATTTATATAATAAAAAATTATTAAGTGATGTAAAATTAACAAAGAATTATACTAGATGTAACTTGATTCTCTTTCTCAAATTTGAAATTATTAATAAAAAAAGTTCTGAAGTAGTAAAACTTTGGCAAAAGTAAAACCAAACATATAATTGTTAATTTATAAAGGAACCATTTATTCCATTTGCAAATTTGTATAAGATTTTTTTTTTTTTTTGGGGGGGTAAAAATAGTGTTTAGCATTACTTGTGTGTCATATATAGCAAGATCTTCATGACAGAAATTTAGTTCAAAGAATTTGCACCATATGCAACACCATTTCTGGCACTGAACACATCTTACACTAAAGAGCTTCATGCTCTTGTACCCATTCTCATCCAGTCACCAAATATCTAAATCCAATGTTCTTACTAGCTAGACATTGATTCTTTCACAGTTATAGATTGATATTGATTTGCACTTCGTCATTATCTCTATGTCTAACCCAGTAGTAATATCATCATCATCATCATTCATTTTCTATTACGACATGGTCATGGTCAGTCACAGTTGTACCCTTACAAAACTCCATGATCACGTGCACCATGTCGAGCTAAGCTAAAACCAAAATATAGTCCTAGTCAATCCAACATGCCGGCCACTTATCATTGCTGGCAGTGACAAACCAGTTCAAAGTCATTTCCATGCAACACATCTTTTCGAAAATTGAATCCCTACTTTCACGACTTTAGGTCAACACAAATGTTGAGCCCTCACCTTCAACATTTACTTTACTAGGGCTATGTATGTGACACCAAAGGTAGACACATTGGGCCAAGTTAGAGCAACCCTATTCAAATTTAGAGAATTTGGATAGCAACAAGTCTGATCCAAGTCACTGTCAATGGACCCCAATGAATAAGATTCTCTCTATCTGGGCCTAGCCCTCATGCAAAACTATGTCCCATTCATAAGGACTACCTTAAAGAGTGGTTCAAGCTTTATCTAAGTTGAGAAAATTTTGAAGGGATAAGGTTTGTGTGGTGTGCTAAAATGTGATAATATGTAGCTGATATAATAATCTGTATTTGGAATTGGATGGACCAGATGAGTGTTGATCTTATGATATGGTTTGATGATTAGGAAATTAAATGCACACGTGAAATAAACAAGTTAAAGAGAGAAGGGAGGAGAGGTGGTTGACAACATTATGTGTAGGTGTAGCTACAAATTGGTGTGAGAAGTGAATGTTGTGGACCTTGTGGTTATGCCACTTTAAATGCACTTTGTTAGTTGAAGCAGTAAAAGTTCAAGCTGTATGGGAATTTTAGAGGCAGATATCAGATTGGGATGAAGGATTGATCTAGTTTGTCATGGTTGTTGTTTACTTGTTAGAATAGGTCTTGCTGCAAGCCAAAAAGTAAAGAATTCCATACATAACAGGGTTCATTGTAGTTCATGGCTTATCACTTTTTCTATATTTTTGAAGTATCCTAGTCAATAGGAATTTCAATGGTTTGAATTTTGAGTCTGTAGTTTCTACTGTTTCAAGTTTCAACCGCTTATGTATTTGTACCATGAGTGAAATAATCTTTTTTTTTTAATTATTAAAAAAAAAAAATTGCCGGGAGAAGATCCTTGTGTAACACACAAGTTTTTAGGCCAAGAAAAAAGGGGAAAAAAATGCAAATGAGAAATTTCAAGAAGATAAGAAATTATAGAGAAGTACTGTCGTTCACAACATTTTCATAATACTTTTATAATAAATCATAAGTGATAAGTTGTTATTGGTGCTAATTTGAATCCACAACTTAAATTACTTTTTTGCCCACCTTAATATAACTAAAAACAACTTGTCACTTAAGATTTTCTGTGAAAGTATTGTGGACATAATATTTCTCTTATAAATTATAAGATAGAGGCAAATCTATGTTGGTGATCATTTTTGAGAAGCCTAGTAGAAGGAAGAAGCCCAACAACATGGGCAAAAATGAGTTAGTAATTGGATAGAAAAGCCATTAAGCCCAAGCGGCAGGAATAATGGATCATAAGGCCATAAAATAAACAAATGGGCCTTGAGGAAGCAAACGGGCCTAGAGGAGCCAAGAAATAGAGAAGTAGCAAACCCATGGGCAGTGTGTGATGTAGAAAAGTGAGAATGGGCCACAGTAGGCCTGAAGTAATGCAAGTAAAGAAAGTAAGGGGTTGATGGAAAGTCCATGAGCCCCAAGGATGAAGGATAAAGTAATTGGGTCAGGGAAGACAAAAGAAGTTAGTAAAAGCCCATAGGAACACAGAATTAGAAACGGCCGAGGATGCCCAAGGAAAGTAAATGGGCCGAGGATGCCCAAAAGGAAATGAATGGGACACAGAGCCTGCAAGCAATGTAATAAAAAAGCCTAATGACCATAGTGAGTCATTGAAAAAAGAATAAGCAGTAAGCCCAAAGAGGCCCAGCAGGCTTGGGTCAAATAACACTGTAGTAGGAATAGCAGAGTGGTATGGCGGGAAATGCAAGGACTGCAGAAAAGAGCAAAAGAATGGGTTGAAGGAGGAAATGCCCACAGTCAAGCAAAGCCCAGCCCTTAGAGGGAGCAGGCCCTAAAGAATGAGAAGTCAGAAAATGGCTCACGACATAAGAAGTTAAGGATGGGCGACAGAATGTGCAGACGAGCCTCCAGATCACGGCGAACACATGAGTAGCAGGCAGATTTTGGACATACACAAAAGTGGAGCACACGCAAGGCCCAGACATCAACAGCCTATACCCAGCCAATACAGGAAGTGGTGAGGTCATGGGTCAGAAGTAAGAGGGTATGGTCTGGCGGTGGGGAGAGGGGGAAAACCTATTCTAGGGTTCTTGCTTAGGCTCTTTTGGGGGAAATGTCCTATTGGGATGACATACCGCCCAAAAGAAGCAAAGATGAGTTGGAACCACTAGGTGCATGCCATGAAAGATAGGAAGAGAGAGAGCACCCACACCGTAGCAGGTAAGAGTGCCACTGCAAACAAACAAACAAAATAGTCTTCTTTGTCTGGTAGCACAGCCAGCACAGGTAAGTGGTGGTGGCTGGGCGACTGACAAACCAGTGGTGGTCGGCAAGGACACCCATACTAGACAAAGGTAGTTAAAAGTTAAAATAGTAAAATTCGGTCACGGTAGGCATTATATAAATGGCCTTTGTCGTGCACAGATGGAGGATCACAAACACAGTAATAGTAACCTCTAGGAGAGAATCGCAACAAAGAAGCAAATACTGAGAAAAGAAGAGAGAAAAAGAAAAAGAATTAGAAATAACGAAAGAAAATAGAGAGCATAGAATGGCAGGCATGCACCAATAGGTTGATCCCCTCTCTCCCTCTAAACCCCATGCTCTCTGTAAAAAGACAAAAGATTCTTCTGGGCACAAGTCATTTAGGCCCGCTCCCTTAAAGCAATTAATTTCTTCTTGGGGAGATTATTTGCATTGAGAAAATGGTACCCTTCTTAACTCCGATCCAGTAATATAACTTGGCACAGCAAACTGACATTTCTATCTTTGATTCAATAAACTTGTTGCTATCTCTTCCTCATTTATTTATGCTATTTCATGAAAAGGGCATTTCTTGTCGCTGCCATTTATTTATTTCTATCCGAGTAGCAAACGTATCTCTTTTGTTATCTTTATTATATCTGCCTGCCATAACTTTCCCATAGCAGCTCCGCCTGTCATGGGCATGTAACCAAAGTTTTGGCAAACGAGGCATAGTTTGTGTACAAGCCGAACCAAGGTGGGTTACAATTGGACCGATCCCAAATCCCTGATCTAGAACACTTGGGCCTAGCACGACAGGAGGCAGCCCAGTCCAACATTACAAAAAGGCCCACCACATTTAAATTGGCAGCTCCACTAGGGAGTTGGGAGGCAGATGGGGACAGGAACCCTCGTAAACAAATGCCCCCAAAATTCAGTTCAACGTGAAACATGAGCACCGTGCCCTCGCAAGCAGAGTCTAGGCCAACGACGACTCACTAATAGCAGTCTAACCAGATAGAAGGCGTTAACAGAGTGAGGGCTAAACCCCAACCACAGCCAAGAATCCCCACTGACAACGCCAACATCTTCATTGAGGTGTTACAGTCCCTGCAGCACTCACAGCAGCAAATGATGGAAGAAATCTGTCAGCTGAAAATAAACAAAATGAAGGAGAAAGGGAGCCAGCATGACCTAGAGCATGCGGTAGATAAAGAGGAGACACCAGCAAGAGGTGTCCCACAACATGCGGAACAATGTTTTATCATTATGGCCAAAGTAGCGGCCCTCCTGGAGCAAGAGAGGTCCAAAGCACCTAAGGAGAGATTCTA
This sequence comes from Quercus aquifolioides, assembly GCA_019022515.1. Taxonomy (NCBI): domain Eukaryota; kingdom Viridiplantae; phylum Streptophyta; class Magnoliopsida; order Fagales; family Fagaceae; genus Quercus; species Quercus aquifolioides. The sequence continues at coordinate 25,895,704 of CM032336.1, forward strand.
TGCATGAAAACCTCCTTACCCACTAAAGGTACTCAGCAAATTGTACCCCGAGAGATATGAACCACAAGCTTTCACGCAGTACGATGGTAAGAAGGAAAGTGTTGTTAAGCACGTGAGCAAGTTTATTGATACTCTTGGCCCTTATGCAGTAGGCAAGGACTTATGTCTTCGGGAGTTTTCCAAATCACTATGTGACCGAGCATACACTTGGTACATCGGCCTAAAGCCAGGATCCATCCCAACTTAAGATGACACGGTGGATGTATTTTGCACTAAATACTTCCATGGAGAAGAAGCAGTAACGCTTGCAACCTTGCAAGCAACCAAGCAAAGAAATGATGAGGATTTAATGGAATATATTAAAAGGTTCAGGGACATAGCACTCGACTGCTATGATCATTGTGAAGAAAGAACATTGGTGGAAATGTGTATGACAAATATGATTAGGGAGTACAGGGCAGTCTTGGAAAACTTAGAAATCTCCCAGTTTGCGCAGTTGTTGCAAAAAGCAAGGAAGATTTCCTAGTTGGTGAAGCCAAGTTTCGACAAAAGAAACGCACCACAAGCTATGGCAGTATCCACTAGTGAACGAAGAAGGAAAACTGATGGAAGGGAATATGGTACTCCCCCACCAATACTGTGTACCCCAAAGGAGTTAGATGTGCTCCTAGACAAATGGATAGCAGACGGAGTCTTTAATCCTAATCAAGTTTCTAGAGAGCCCACAAAAGGAGAGCGGAGGGACTCACGCTTCTGCCGATTGCACAACTACATGCAACATCCTACCGCAGAATGTTGGGCACTCCGTAGACTGGTACACCATAGGATCAAAGAAGGGACATAGAACTATCTCAGCAGGAAGTTCAAAGAAACCCATTCCTAAACCACAAATGGAAGGGTGTAGCAGCGGTAGTAATTTGTGCAGATCCAGGGGAAGACAAAGAGGAGAATCCAGCCTTGCCTGCCGCAGTAATTATCACCTTACAGAAGAGCTCCAAATTCAAAAAAAATTTTGACCAATTGGGGCTTACGGTGAAGGAGTGAAAAATAGCCACAGAGGCCCTAGTGAGCATTGCCTCCGGGGCAGGAATAGAATGTTTATCAGCAGAAGTCACAGATGATAGAGCCCTCTTATAGGAGTCGAGTGAAATCACTTTTAGTAATGAGGATATGGAGGTGGGGTACCCGGACCACAAGAGGCCCCTTTACTTAGCAACATCCATAAATCAAATCCCCATTTAGAGGGCCTTGGTGGATATAGGTGCTTCTGTAATCTCATTCCATTGAGCACTCTACAAGCGGCAGGAATTTCAGAAAGAAAGATTCAGGGGTGCCCAATGGAAGTGACAAAGTTCGAAGGAATGGGCGAATACATCGCAGGTCACATCCAATTGTGGTTAAAGGTAGGCCCCATAGCTTCCTTAGCTCGGTTCCATGTGGTAAAGACGGAGGTCTCGTATCATGTGTTGTTGGGGAGGCCATGGTTGTACAAACACCGATTAGTCCCATCCACCTATCACCAGTGTGTGAAGGGAAGGTTGAATGGTAGAATGATACACATAGCAGCAAATCTCTCGCCATTTGAGCAGGCGGAGGCTCATTTGGTAGAAACTATGTTCAATGGCACCATCTGGGGAAAGCTCAGTATTAAAGCCACGAGGCACCTTCGTACCTAAGTGGGAAGACATCCAAAGTGACCTGAAACCTAATTTAAGGGAGTTGCTAGCACGAAAAAAGAAAAGGAAGGAAGCACCTGCCGCAAAATCAGATGACACACTACAATGTGTCAGAGTCCGGGGCCCTGATGGAAGGATTGTATACAAATTATGAAGGTGCACAGGGCCTACAAGTGAAGTATAAATGGGCCCCAAACAAGAGCGGCAGCACAAGAGCTTGGTATGTTGCGTGGCTCAAGAAAGCTCAGAAGAAGGAAGTAATGAAGAAAAAGATGAAGAAGTTGTGGCATAAAAAGATGTACAAGTTGTGGAAAAAGAAAAGTTGGAAGAAATTAACCTTGAGTCTGACTCTCAGGAACCAAGGCCCATCTCAATCAGTTTAAGGTTGTCAGAAAAGGAAAAGTCAGAATTGATATTGTTGTTGAAGGAATACAAAGATGTCTTCACATGGGGCTATAGTAAAATTCCAGGGTTGGATCCAGGGTTGGTAGTGCATACACTGAATGTGGATCCCGAGGCTGAGCCGCAGGATTCATTAAGCCCATTCAGCACCCGTGCTGGTTGTCCAACATAATGCCAGTGAAAAAGAAGAACGGGCAGATAAGAATTTCAGAAATCTCAACAGGGCCTGCTCGAAAGACGAATTCCCACTGCCAAACATGGATTTACTAATAGATTCTGCGGCAAGGAGTGCCATGTTCTCATTTATGGACGGATTCAGTGGGTATAATCAGATCAGAATGGCACCAAAGGATGTGGAGAAAACTTCTTTCAAAACACCCATAGACAACTTCTACTACACAGTGATGCCGTTTGGGTTGAAAAATGCAGGTGTAACTTATCAACGGACAATGACGACTATATTTCACGACATGATGCACCAAGAATTAGAGGACTATGTGGATGACATAGTAGTAAAACCAAAGAAGCGAGAAGAACACGTCCAAGTGTTGAAAAAGGTATTTGAGAGGTGCAGAACTTTCAAACTAAGGATGAACCCTCTCAAGTGTGCGTTCGGAGTATCCTCGGGGAAATTCTTGGGTTTCCTGGTTCACAGCAGAGGAATAGACGTGGACCTGGCCAAAGCTACGGCTATAGCAACCATGAAACTCCGGCCACTATAATGGAGTTGAAGAGTTTCTTGGGGAAGGTCTCATATATCCGAAGATTCATCCCTGGATTCGCATCAATTACTTCCTGCTTTCGACAAATTGCTTAAGAAGGGGCAAAGCTTTGAGTGGGGAGAAGCACAACAAACGGCCTTAAAAGGCTACAGCAGATTATGATAAACCTCCTACTGTGCAAGCCCCAATCGGTAAGAGACATTGTTGCTCTCCTAGCCACCAACCAGTATGCCATAGGTGCATTGATCGCTTAAGAGGATGGAGAAGGCATTGAGCAGCCAGTTTTACTACATCAGCCGTGCTCTAAAAGATACAGAAACACGTTACCCAAGAGCAGAAAGGGGCATACCTGGGTATTGTGTTTGCTTCGCAAAGGCTACGCCATTATTTCTTAGCTTATGAGGTGTGGCTGATGACTAAGTCTCACGTAATCAAAGCCTTGTTGCGGGCAAACCGATTTTCTCTGGCAGAATTCCCAGTGGTTATTACAATTGTCACAGTATGACCTGAAAGCGAGGACACCCAGGCAGTATAAAAAGTTCGGCTATAGCAGATTTGTTGGCACAGTTTCCAGGAGAAGAATAATTCTCGTTGGATGATGAGGTCCAAGGAGAAGTAGCCATGCAGAAGAAGCCAAAGAGCAATGGATATAAAATTTGATGTGTCTTCCACCACCCAATCAGGAGGAGTGTGGAGTACTTTTGTATCATAAGAAGACAAGGCTGTGGCACTATCATCCAAAATTAGAATTCCCCTGTTCAAACAACACGGCAGAATATGAAGCCTATCTAACCGGGCTAGCCACGACCCTCGAAATGAGAATCAAGCATTTAAGGTAATGGGTGACTCGAACATAGTGGTTTGCCAAACCAAAGGGAGCTTCTCCTTAAAGGAACCCAACCTAGCCTCGTACAGAGCAATGGCCCAGAAGATGGAGGAAAAGTTTTCAACCTTCGAAATAGAGCATACTCCAAGGAACGAAAAACCGGTTTGCGGATGCCCTGGACGCATTAGGCTCACAAATAATTTTCGAAGGGGATAACACTAGGATAGAAATCAACAAGAGGAAAGAGTCTATAATTGAGATGTTGAAGGAAAGGTTCTAGGAGGAACAGTGTGAAGGAGATTGGCGGATTCCCATAAGGGAGGCCTTGATGAAGGAAGAAGACGCTACAGAACTAAATGTGCTTAAACGACTATGCCCCGGTGAGAGGAGAATTATACCGCAAGATGCTAGGTGGGGTCTTGTCCAGATGCGTAGGGCAGGAGGAGGCCTAGAGAAAGTAAAAGAAGTACATGACAAGTCTTGCGGATCCTGCGGAGATGTCAACCTTTACAGTAGACTTCAAAGGATAGGCTTCTATTGGCCAAGTATGGGTAAAGACGCAGACCAAGTCCAAACCCAATTTGAGACCTGCCAGCTTGCAGTAGACAGAGAGGAGAGTTACACTGTGTTTGTCAGCGAAGGCTGGAGAAGTCCATTCACGCAGTACTTAACAGAAGGTATCCTGCCACAAAAGCACAGTGAAAGATACAAGCTTAAGAGGTTGGCAACACATTACTTTTTACATAACGCAGTCCTTTTCAAAAAAGATATGATGAGGATCCCTTAAGATGTTTGGGTCCCCGAGGAAGTAAAAGGGATGATAAAAGAAGTGCACTCAGGAGAGTGTGGGAACACCTAGGGGAAGAAAAAGCTATACAGATGCCTGCTACAAATGGGTTACTACTGGCCCACTATGAAGAAAGACCAAGGCAGAATTTGTAAAAAAATGCCACAACTGCCAAGTACAGGCCAACTTAATCCCTACTCATCCGCAGAACTTACACAGCCTGGTCACCACCTCATAGCCCTTCACACTTGGGAGCTTGATTTGGTGGGACCAGTTAATCCCCCATCGCGTGGGTACATATGGATCCTAGTGGCTACAGAATACTTCACCAAATGGGCAAGAGGAAGTGCCACCTCCATAGAGCCACAAGAGGAGCGGTAGCAAACTTCATCAAAGAAAACATAATTGTGAGGTTTGGGGTACCCCACAAGATTATCAGTGACAATGGCACACCCTTTGTCAACAGTGAAGTAAGGAAGATGCTGGAATTCTACCAAGTCAAGCACCATCGTTCATCACCCTATTACCCTCAAGGAAATGGGCAAGTAGAGGCGACAAACAAGACCCTTATAAAGATCATCAGCAAAATGAGCCAAGAATACACCGAAGGATGGGCAATGCATCTGCCAGACTCTCTCTGGGCCTACAGAAATTCGCCAAAATCTACCATAGGATTTTCACCTTTTTTCTTAGTCTATGGGACAAAGGTAATGAGCCCGGTAGAAGTAATGGCTCTCTCCTTAAGAGTTATGCAGGTGGGAGAAGGGAAAAGAAAAGGAGGTCTTTTGCAGCAGAAATGTTTGAAGACCTAGAATGGGCTTGATGAAAGAAGGGAAGAGGCTCAGAGCGCAGCAACAAATAGGCAAAGATGACTGAAGCCTATGGCAAAATGATTAAAGAAAGAGTGTTCGCGGAAGGCAACTTGTGTTAAAGGTCAAACTACGTTAGGCGAGGCATGGCAGACCATCTAAGTTTGCACCAAAATGGGAGGGACCTCTTGATAGAAAGCGCATCCAAGTGGGTATTACCGTCTGGCCTAGATGGATGGAAGAACCTGCTGGATCCCATCAATGGAAGTGCTGAAATGTTATTATGCTTAAAAAAAAAGAGGTTATGTAGTTATCCTTTTGTTTAATGAGTTTTATGTTTCCTTTTCCTTCAAGTGACTATGTCACAAGACAAGATTGTAACGTGCTTTCATGAGTATGTAATGAAAAAGTACGAAGTATTATAAAAACATTATATGTCATAGTAATAACAAAAGCAGTAACAAAGTGTAGCATCATAGTTACAAACCCAAACGGTGGCAAATTTTCCAAATAAGTGCTATAGGAAACATAAAGTGTACTAGACAAGGTAATAAGAGAACCAAAAAAAAAAAAAAAAAAAATGAGGGGGGGAGCTACATCATCAACGAAGCTCAGAAATAAGGGGCTGATCTCCAAAACAGCTGGATCCACCAATACTGCAAAGAAGGCGCTCACGACGACCCTCCAAAAAGAAGGCTCGAGCAATCTCACGAAGATGGTCCAGAATGAACTCCACAGCAAAGCCCACGCTAATAAGCTCCTGAATCGCAGCCCTCCACTGCAGGATCCTCTCAGTAGAAACTGTGTCAACAAAATTATGCTCAATATCGTTCATCACGCTCCCCAACAGCTTCAAAAAGTGCTCTTTGACAGAACGGCCAAGGCAGAATCCTTGCATGAAGTCACCACGGCTACTGTAGACCGCCTCCAAATGAGAAGCACAATCCTCAGGAACTCTGAAGCCATGGAAGTCTACATAGGGAGGACCAGAACCCCAGAAGTCTACAGGATCAAGGTCATTAACCTTAGGCTAATCAAAGCGAACAAAAAAGGCTACGGCCTCACTCATAAGGTCCGAAACTGTGGCAGAACTGCTGCCTACCTCAAACTGAGAAGGGGCAGTGGGAAGTGGACCTATCAAGAAAACATGAAGCATGGTGTGAGAAACCATGAGCTAATGAGAATGAGCTCACAATGAAGAAGTGAAGAAAGAGAGGAGGGAGAGAAACACACCAGGACCCATAGGGGTAGGGGTTGTGGAGACAGTAGGAATTGGAGCTGTGGGAATAACAGAAACTGATACAGTAGGTACGGCAGAAACTAGTGTTGAAGGTATGACAGAAACGGGTGCTATAGGTGCGGCAGGAGAAGTGGTTGTAGGCATATCTATGTCTGCTGCAACTCCTGGCTCCTCAAAGGTTTCTGCAACCAGAAAAATGGATAGGCAAAATCAAGGGAGGCCGCAGTAAAAGGGTGACACAAATACATATGCATAAAGTGGAGATAGGCAAAATCAAGGGAGGTCGCAGTAAAGGGGTGACACAAATACATATGCATAAAGTGGAGATAATAAGAAAAAAAATGAGGGAGGAGGGAACTTAGCAAGATAAGGAGACACATACCCATGAATTCAGCCTCATGCTCAGCACTTTCCTCCTCCTCAGAATCAGAAACTCTCTTTTTCATGGTGGGTTCGTCATTAGGATCCTCAAGAACATCCTCAGATCCCTCAGAAGACAAGTCTGCATTAGGTCCACGTGTGGCAAAGCTTGGGATGGAAGAAAGAGTAACCACCAAGGAGGAACCATCCTTCACGGCCTGGTAGAGATAACGAGAGGTGTGGCAGGAGAAGCAACCTCAGTCCAAGCAATAGTAGAAGGAATGACTCCTTCTTGGGGAGTAAGTGTCTCGACAGGAGCAGGAGCAGTCTCACTAACCCTCTCCGTATAAGTACCCTCACCTATAGGTACCGGCTTAGTGGAAGGGATAGGAGCCTCAGCAGGAACTCCCTGTGCAGCAGCAGGAGGGGCAAGTGTTGCAGCCTCAAACACTACATCAGCCCCGTCAAAGAAACCTTCCATGGGTGTGCCCATGGAGGCAAAAATCTCCTAAGCCGTGGGGTGGTATACATATATAGGCTCGAGCTCATCCTAGAAAGAAAAAAAAAAAAAAAAAAAAAAAAAAAAAAAAAAAAAAAAAAAAAAAGAGGAACAAAGGAATCCATAACTGATGATGGTGCTGAAAAGGAGATGAGACAACCAACGGCATATGGCAGAGGAAATATATGCAAAAGAGAAGAAAAAGAAAGAAGAAAGGGAGGAGACATACCTCAAACTTGAGCTCATCAAGTAATATAGGACGGGTGGCAGACACATCCTCCTTATACTTAGACTGCAAAAGAAAATAAAGCAGAAGACAGAGATGAAGAGATGAGTTAACAAGTGTATGAGGGTTAACCGCAAGAAAAGCCCTGTATATAAAGAAAAAAAAAAGGGGGCAAAGTTAGAGATAACATACTCTCCGCTCAATGGTGGTGGACGCAGGGGAGAGAGAGGTTTTTCTCTTACTGCCTCGTGTCCTACTAGAAGAAGGAGCATCGGTAGATGGCCGCATAGCAGTGAACTTAGGCTTACTAGCAGCGGGGCACATGCTAGAATGGGTACGGGTAGAAGGAGGAGGAGAACCCTCTAAAACTATATTGCCTATGGGAGGAAGGTCACTCTCAAAAGGTACAACGTTTGAGCAAGCCTCAGAAGAGTCACCACCTTTTTTGGCAGACTTAGGCTTGGCAGAACCTTTCTTACTTGGCACAGGAATGTTTATCACATTTACTTTCTTCTCCCAACCCGCAGGGTAGTCACCGACATGCCATAAACACCCCATATCCTTCTCAACCCACTCAAAAATGGCAGACCGATTCTGCTTCCTAGCATATGCCAACACAGATTTAGAGGGTAGAAGCAGCCAAGGGTTGGCTAAAATGACCGCACTAAGCTCGTCAGGAGGAATAAGAGAAAAACCTCGGCTACCCATCAATTCCTGCTCAAATGAAGTCATCATAGCCTGCCAGTATCCGTGCATAGCAGGAGTACAAATACCCTCTCTCTGCGAGCCTGGAATAGTAACCGCAGTGAAACGCTTCCTCTAGAACTCAAAAGCATCATGCCGCAGGAATGGTCAAATGGAGGTGGGAGACTCCATAAGGGAAGAAAGATCATTAGGAATGTCCTGATCTAGCCCAAACTTTCTTCTCACCCTGTTGGCAGGATAGTACACAAACCTAATGCCCTCATCAGCCAGATAAGGCAACCACCCAGCATTGGTGGCTGCCAAGTAAGTAATCCCTCTTTCTCCTCGAAACCGGTCAATGGAGTGGTGGTCCCAACAGTGTCAACAAATGGATCCATAATAGAATATGCGCATGTGTAACGTGTACCTAAGTTCCTGTATGCTCTCTAAGAAAATCCAACTCTTTTATCAAAAAACTCAATAGCATAATGATCAATTGGCTTTAAACCAACCCAACGAAAGCCAATGGAAAGTCAAACTCAAATGTACCACAGAAATTGGTAATTACTCTCGGGCACGACTGATCCTTCTCCTTAGCAAAACGGACGAGCCTACACTTCGCCAAGTGCTTGGGACAACGCTCATACAACAAATGCTGTAGAATAGTACTGTGAACAAAAGAAGTGACTCTGTGGCAAGAGCCTGGCTATCTCTCATCGCTCCGCAAAATGTCGAATTGAACATACAAATGCCCTAAGAACATAAGAGCCAATGGCAGACTTATCCCGGCAGATATCTTAATAGCTAATCGAAAATATAAAGGCTTCAAAGCATAGTGGGGATAAGAGCCAAAGATAAACTTACAAAGCCAGAACGTGATAAAAGCCTCACGGCGAGCAGCAATGGAAATTTTAGAAGAGGAACCAACCCAAAACGACAACTTTGCATTACCACTCATCTTTTTCTTCAACTCGGCCTCCATGGCCTCTTCTTCCAGGGAAAGCTCTAAAGCGCCAGGACCAACATTGCCAAGGATGGGCAAAAGCAATTGATTTGCTACATCTTCCAAAGTCACGGTGATCTCACCGCAAGAGAAAAGGAAAGTGTGAGTAGTGGTACACCATTGGTGGACCAAATGGCGGAGGTTAAAAAGGTCCCTATAGTTAGATAAACAGTGAGATGAAACAATAGCCTTCAATACACCGGCTTGCTGTAGCAACCCTATGAAGCTCGTGTTGGACAACTCCTTATCCACCTATTCCTTCCAACCCAAAGCGATGCCCGATCCAAATTTGAAGTGAACGGGCACGGGGAGTGAAGTGCCTTGGCGGATGACGAGGTTAGGGATCGAGGAAGCCAACGGAGCCCAAGAAACGTATGTATTGTGACGGCAAAGAGCGAGCCACACATGGCCCGGCGACGGCGGTGTGTAATCACCGGGAACCTTTGGGAAATGGGGATGGATATTGTACCAAGGATCTATAAGAGGAGCGCATTCACAATCAGGGGCGCGTTGCGCTTCCTCCTCGTCGGAATGGTTCGATTCGGAATACACGGCCTCTTCGCCTACATCGCATGCGGCGGGAGGGTCAGAGACAATCTCTTTTCCCTTGCTGCGGGAAGAACTTTGGCCTTTCGCTGGCGTTATGGTGCAGCGGTTGATCGGAGTAAATGGATGAAAGTGTTTGAGAGGGAGAACATGGTGAAGAAAGGGAAATGGGTAAAGTGTTTGTGTTGGAAGGGGAGAGAGTGTTTGTATTTGGAATACAAAGGGAACTTCTCTTAAATACTAGCGTCATTAACACTAACACGAAAGGATGCGACGGGTCAACCATTGGATAAGGGATGGAATTAATGAAGCGGCGGTTGCACTTCAGAATAACTGCTAAACTGGGAACTTTGAAGAGACAACACTGTTCATGGCAAATATATATATATATACACACACACACATATATATGAGTTGGGGACTACTTTTCGAAAAACCCCGTGAAGAAAAAGAAGAAGGAAAGACAGAAAGGATTGGGAAGTCTTTTATTCGCATATGAATTGCAGGAACGCTTCATATGCTCAGGGGGCTAAATGTTGGTGATCAATTTTGAGAAGCCTAGTAGAAGGAAGAAGCCCAGCAATATGGGCAGAAATGAGTTAGTAATTGGATAGAAAAGTTATTAAGCCCAAGCGGTAGGAATAATGGATCATAAGATCATAAAATAAACAAATGGACCTTGAGGAAGCAAACGGGCCTAGAGGAGCCCAGAAAGAGAGAGTAGCAAACCCATGGGTAGTATGTGATGTAGAAAAGTGAGAATGGGCCACAATTGGCCCGAAGTAATGCAAGTAAAGAAAGTAAGGGGTTGATGGAAAGTCCATGAGCCCCAAGGATGAAGGATAAAGTAATTGGGTCAGGGAAGCCAGAGGAGTTAGTAAAAACCCATGGGAACACAGAATTAGAAAGAGCCGAGGATGCCCAAGGAAAGTAAATGGGCCAAGGATGCCCAAAAGGAAATGAATGGGACACAGAGCCCACAAGCAATGTAATCAAAAAGCCTAATGACTAAACTGAGTCATTGAGAGAAGAATAAGCAGCAAGCCCAAAGAGGCCCAGCAGGCTTGGGTCAAATAACACCGCAGCAGGAATAGCAGAGCGGTATGGCAGGAAATGCAATGACTGCAGAAAAGAGCAAAAGAATGGGCTGAATGAGGAAAGGCCCACAATCAAGCAAAGCCCAGCCCCCGGAGGGAGCAGGCCCTAAAGAATGAGAAGTCAGAAAATGTCTTACGCCATAAGTAGCCAAGGATGGGCGGCAGAATGTGCAAATGAACCTCCAAACCACGACGAACGCATGAGCAACAGGCAGATTTTGGACATACACAGAAGTGAAGCACGCACAAGGCCCAGACATCACCAACCTGTACCTAGCCAATACAGGAAGTGGTAAGTTCATGGGTTAAAGGTAAGAGGGTATGGTCTGGCGGTGGGGAGAGGGGGAAAACCTATTCTAGGGTTCCTGCTCAGGCTCTTTTGGGGGAAATGTCTTGCTGGGATGACATACCGCCCAAAAGAAACAAAGATGAGTTGGAACCACTAGGTGCATAACATGAGGGATAGGAAGGGAGAGAGCACCACATCGTAGCAAGTAAGAGTGCCACGGCAAACAAACAAACAAAATAGTCTTCTTTTTCTAGTGGCACAGCCAGCACAGGTAAGTGGTGGTGGCTGGGCGATTGACAAACCAGTGGTGGTCGGCAAGAACACCCATACCAGACAAAGGTAGTTAAAGGCTAAAATAGTAAAATTCGATCACGGCAGACATTATATAAAGGGCCCTTGCCATGCACAGATGGAGGATCACGAACACAGTAATAGTAACCTCTAGGAGAGAATCGCAACAAAGAAGCAAATATTGAGAAAAGAAAAGAGAAAAAGAAAAAGAATTAGAATGAAATAAAATAGAGAGCATAGAATGATAGGCATGCACCAATTGGTTGATCCCCTCTCTTCCTCTAAAGCCCATGCTCTCTGTCAAAGGCAAAAGATTCTTCTGGGTACAAGTTATTTAGGCCCACTCCCTTAAAGCAATTAATTTCTTCCTGGGGAGATTATTCGCATTAAGGAAATGGTACCCTTCTTGACTCCGACCCTGTAACATAACTTGGCACGGCAAACTAACGTTTCTCTCTTTGATTCAACAAACTTGTTGCTATCTCTTCCTCATTTATTTTTGATACTTCATGAAAAAGGGAACTTTCTTGTCCCTGCCCTTTATTTATTTCTGTCTTAGTAGCAAATGTATCTCTTTTGTTATCTTTATTATATCTACCTGCCATAACTTTTCCATAGCAACTCCGCCTGTCATGGGCATGTAACCAAATTTTTGGCAAACAGACATAGTTTGTGCACAAGCCGAACCAAGGTGGGTTACAATTGGACCGATCCCAACTCCCTGATCAAGAACACATGGACCCAGCACGGCAGGAGGCAGCCCAACCCAACATTACAAAAAGGCCCACCACAATCTATAACTAATATTTTCCAGGTAATTAAATCTAGTGGGATTGCTATCCCGTAATTTCTGACAGTTAATTTGCTAAGGATGAGGGGAAAAAAAAGGATAAAAATTAGTTTTGTACTTTTGTTGCTTATTTGGTTAGAACATTGACAAATAAGAAAACTAAAAAATATAGCTTTTAGCAACTCAAAGTACTACTTTATCTATTTTAACACCAAACTTTATAATACTCCCAACATTAAAGGTCTTATTTTACATTCAACACATTAAAATAATAATAACAACATAATACAATAATATATCCAACACAATAAATAACAATCTCAACCATCAACACATTAAAATACTATTTTTTTAACACCACACATTAAAAAATTATTTTTTGTTTTAAATTTTAAACTACAGTGTGCTGCTATAGATAACTATAGTGGGAGCTGATAGTCAAATTATTTTGAGTTTAGCTTTTTTGTTGAACAAGGCATTTTGAGAGTATTGGTGGCTAAATTGACTTTTAGTCCATTTAGAGCATCAACAGTGGGCTTCTCAAATGCCAAATTGTAAATTACATTTGGCATTTGGGCCCAAATTGCTCCAGCAACTGGATGGCTATACCTGAGACCGGCCAAATTTATTTGGCATAGCGCTACAGTGCGATCGCACTGTAGCGCTATGCCATCCAAAAATAGTGTATTTTAATAGCATATCAGTCCTTTCAAGCCCCTCTCTCTTGCTACAGTAGCTGATTATCTTTCTCTTTCTTTCTTTCTGCCATCCAAAAAATAATATATTAATAAAATGGTAAAATAATAGAGTTTTGGGATGCTGAGTGTATTATAAAATGATATTGTATAATTGATAAAGTAACTTTTTGAAATGGTAAAATAAGATGAGATATGAAAATCGGTTGTGGATGCTCTTAGCAAGGGAATGCTCCAAAAACTAAAAAGTGGAGATAAATGGCAAAAGACTAGAAACCAAACTACCAAAGTAAAAACTGCCAGCCAAATGGACAGGCGAAAAGCTGCAAATCAGCCTGTTGTCAATTTTTAATTATTAATGAAAACTTTTATTTTAACTTTGATTTTTTTTTTCCTATGGGCCACTCAATAGCATTCCCAAAGTCTTCTCATGATAAGGACCTTGGTTCATATACTTGAACACTCACTGTTTTTTTTTTTTTTTTTTCTTTTTTTGATGGAAAGAAAGTCAATATATCGTAAATGCATGCATTCCAACGTCAAGAAGTAATTGACCCAATTACCTAACCCTATGTTTCGACAATTCGACTAGGAATAAATTTTTTTTTTTTTTTTGGAGACTTATAACTTATTTAGGTAATATTGATAAGTAGGAATAACTTTTTTTTCACTACTTATTGAGGTGACATTGAGAAGTTGTAATTGGTGGCTATAAGTCACCAGTTTCACAATCCCATCACAGCGACCATTTTAATTACCTACTAATCACAACTTATCACCTCAACCTGTTGTGAAAAAATTTAAAATTTAAGTTCATAAAAGCAGCCAGAGTCTCCTTCCGATCAGGCCCCTGCGATCAGGTATTAATCCAATACTGCCCTTTTTAAAAGCAAGGGAAAGCCTTAAGTCTTAGATTCAATACAGTATCAGCCAAAAAATAAAGGTGCAGGTTGTTAATCGAAACATTCTTGTGACACTTCGACATACAAATCATGTGATTAAGGTGGAGGTGAGCTTTGCGTGCAAGCTCTTAAAAAAACCCTCTAAAAATGGATATATATACTTCTCAACGTTTTTTCAACCGCACATAGTGATTCACTCAATTGAACAACTAAATCTTTAACAATTCATCCCATCAATATATATATACATACATATATATATATATATATATATATATATATATACATAAGCACAGAAACTGGCAATTACAATAACACAAGACAGGAAGTGAAATTCCTATATGGGAAATACAGATATTTAGACTCAGGAATACCTAAAACATAATTACCATCAAAAATTTCTGGCACCAATATAATGTATATGCTATTTTAGTAGTAGCTTTGAATTAATTTATTCTTACTAGCAGAACTGAGTACTAGTCTCATGCAATTCCCAATGCTTTCTTGATGTCACCCTGCGTCAAACATACAAATGAAAGGGGGGAAGGAATGAGAATACTAGAAAGCAAGCTAACAATGTTCTCTTGGAGAGAGCAAGAAATGATACCTCAATGGACAAAGGAGAAGTGGTTGAGCCATAGCGTTGAATGACACGGCCTTCCCTATCCAATAAGAACTTGGTGAAATTCCACTTTATCCTAGACCCTGCGAATCCAGTTTTACTTGATTTGAGGAACTTGTAGACAGGCGCGGTATCCGATCCATTGCAACGTATCTAGATATAAAGGGAAGCAGAGATCTATTAGGTAGATTGCCGATTGT